>JALJCO010004779.1:0-481734 GCA_023101725.1 Atherinomorus stipes
ATCCTGCAACCCCACAGTGTCTTCTTCAGTTGTGCAAACCGTTTGGGTTTTCAAATTCTACCCCCCTGGTCATGGTGAATTCAGAGCAGGAAAATCCGAATCTCATTGCATAGTCATTAAATATTTTGTCGGCTGCCGTTTTGCCAGATTTTGAGGTTGTGGCATATGCCTGGGCAAAACGTGTGAAGTGGTCGATAATTACCAGGATATATTCATACCCACCCTTACACTTGTCCAGATGCAGGAAATCCAATGAAACCAGTTCAAGGGTTGTGTGGTAACGATGCTGGTCAGTGGTGCTCTTGTTTCTTGGTTAGGCTTCTTGTGCTTAAGGCATTCGCATTTTCTCGTGACATAGTCCTCTACCTCCCGTTGCATATACGGCCAGTAAAACCGGTCCCGTATCAGTGATATGGTCCTGTCGGTACCTTGGTGACCCATTTCATTGTGGAGTTCCCTCAACACGGTACTTTTATGCATTTCTGGGAGTACCAGCTGTTTTCTGTTGGCTGTCTTCCTGTAAAGGGTTCCATTTTCAGTTATCTCAAGTTTGTCCCATTCTCTGAGAAGGCATGCAGTTTGTGGACTGAATTGTTTTAGCTGTGGACCTAGTGGTTTGTTTCCTATAAGCTTAAGCTGAATCACTGGCCCTACAACAGGATCATTTCTTTGGTCGCACTTGACTTGTTCAGGGGTTAATGGAATGATGGGTGTGTCTGAGTCTGGAACTAAGGGCGTGGCTGAGACACACATGGACCACAACACGCTGGATTTATCCTGATTTTCCACTGCCTGAGTGGCTGCTCCAATCACATCATATGGCATTTCCTCTGAGCACTCTTTTATGAATGTTTCCATATCCAGAGGCATTCTCGACAGGCTGTCTGCGTCAACATTTTCTTTTCCAGGGCGATATTTGACCGTGAAGTGAAAATCCGCCAGTTCTGCCACCCACCTGCAGCCTGTTGCATTCAGTTTGGCGGTGGATAATATGTAGGTAAGTGGATTATTATCGCTATAAACCGTAAAGGATGGGGCATAGTATAAATAATCCCTGAATTTTTCCGTTATTGCCCACTTAAGGGCAAGGAACTCTAGTTTACCCGAATGTAAATGGTAGTTTTTCTCTGCAGCAGTTAGGGTGCGGGAACCATAAGCAATCACGCGAAGCTTTCCATTTTGCTTTTGGTATAACACAGCGCCTAACCCCTGGTTAGAGGCATCAGTATGAAGGACAAATGGCTGCGAGAAGTCAGGGAAACCAAGGATGGGGGGGTGAATCAGGCAGTCTATCAGCTGTTCTAAGACCGACTGATGCATGGCAGTCCACTGAATGTTTGTGCTGGAAGGGACAGCTCTGCTGCAACCTTTTGTTTGCCCTGTTCTCCTTTTGCCATGAAATACTTCAGCCTCTTTGGGCATTTTGAGCAGGTCATATAAGGGGCTAGCAATGCGTGAAAAGTCTTTGATATACTGCCGATAATAGCTAAGCAATCCGAGTATGGCTCTCAACTCACCCACATTACTAGGTTGTTTCTGTTTCAGGGCTCTTACAGCAGCAACATCAGCTGGGTCCATCCTATTTCCTTCAGCAGACACAATTCTCCCCAGATAGCGTATCTCAGCTTTAAATAGGTCACACTTTTTGGGCTTAAGTTTTACTCCATGCTCCCTAAGGCGTTGCAACACTGTCCTAACATGGTTGACGTGATCCTCAAATGTTCTGCTGAACACAAGGACATCATCGAGGTATGGCACACATATTTCATCCCTTAACCCCCCTAAACACTCCTCCATGCAGCGCTGAAATGCTGCAGGTGCATTCATCAGTCCAAACGGGATTCTTACCCACTCATATAAGCCCCATGGGGTCACAAAGGCTGTTAAGGGTCTGCTGTCCTCGGCCATGAACCCCTGATGATATGCCTTACCCTGATCCAACAGTGAAAAAAAAGTATTTCCTCCCAAGTTATCCATTATGTCCTGAACTCGGGGGATTGGATGACGGTCAGGGTGGGTTTTTCTGTTGAGCCCTCTATAGTCGATACATAAGCGGAGGGTACCGTCTTTTTTTCTCACGCAGACAACTGGAGAGGAGTACGAGGAAGTGGATTTTTCAACCCAGCCTTGTGCTATCAAGTCCTGCAGATATTCTTTCATTTCCTGATATAACGGCTTTGGCACAGAAAGGTATGTTTTTGACACTGGTTCAGTATCCTTAAGAGAAATGTTCATCTGCAAACTTTGCACACACCCGATGTCATCATCAGACTTGGAGAATGACCCTGATTCTTCCCTCAGCATCTGACTTACTATCTGTCTCTGATGCTCATCAAGATGAGATAGGTCAACAGGAGGATCCCATGGTTCGTGGGGCGTGGCATCCTCTCTGGAAGTTTGTGCCTGCATATGATGAACTGAAGCATTGGTAGTAGATGGGTGATCTGTTTTGAATATGCTGGCTGGATGTACTGATTTCACTGTCTGTACAGTTCCAATAACCGTCCTCCCTGAAAGTGTAATATCATGACTGGTGGGATTTTGAACACCAAGGATGATTTTGGAGCTACCCCTGCCTTCACAGATACCAGAGTGTCGCAGAACTCTAAGCCTTCAGGCCACTGTGCATTCTCAAGGACCTCGAAAACCAGAGTCTTATCTTCACTAAAAGGACGGGCTTGGATGCGACACTCAACCTCAACGGAACTATTTTTGGGTACACTGATTCTCTCATTTACTGTTCTTACAGTGTACTCACATGTCTGTCCAAGGCTCACAGCATTAATAAAAGCTTTTGCTTTGCTTTTCCTAAGGTGAGGAAATGCCATTTTTACTGCCTTTACAAGTTTGTCTGTGTCTCTATGTTTTGGCTGATCACCTTGACTATCCAGGACAAGGCGCTCAATAACATTAAAGCCAATGATGGGGCATTGCTGCTGGTGGCCTTTCAACACTAGCATAGGTATTAGCAACTCATCATCACTTACAGTTAGCTTAAAGGGTACTTCTACCCAGCCAATAAATGGCATATCTGTCCCATTGGCTGCTTCAACCTGTAAGGGGTCAAGGGGGTCAACTAGTTCTGCAACGTTCCTCAACTGTAATTCTGGTAAATAGCTCTCTTTCCACGCCTCGTCTACTGCACAAATTTGTGAACCTGTGTCCCAGAGTGCTTGAATGTTCTGTCCGTGTAGGAAACACCTGATAAGGCACTTTTTCCCCACTAAGTCTTTTACTGTATTTGTCTTCACAGTTCTATGTTTTGTGGGCTCAGTCTTCCCACACTGTCTCAGCTTTTTACTATGTGTTCTAACATCTGCAACTATAAATGGCTTACAATCTCTTTTGTGTGTAGGCCAATGACTTTCCTGACATCTCTTGGAGCAATAGAGGGTAATTTTGCAGACTGAACAACATTTTAACTCTCTATTTACTTTCTCCTGCTGACAGCTTGCGCAAAACTGGGACTTATTTATGTCACTGGCTGCCCCATGTCCCACGGAGGCAACCCCTTTTAGTTTAAAGGGCCTCTACCTGTCTTTGTTGGTCTCTCCGCTCTACAACCTGCTCTGAAATGCTCAGTACTTCCACATCTAAAGCAATGCTGACAGTACTCTTCGCCAGACTGAACACAAGCAAAACATCTGGGAGCAAGGCGGGGTTTTTGGTAGTACCGCTGCGGGGCAAATCTCTGCTGGAATTGGGCTGTTTCCCCGACTCGTCCTGGGCCATACACTGGTGGGTACTCCTGTACAGCTGCTGGCTGCTGGCTGCTGGTGGGCATAAAATGGCATGGCTTGTGGCCGGAGAGTGTAGGAAGCAGTTTGCGGGGCTGAAGGCTCATGACCAGAGGCAGGCACATGATGATGTTCTTTGTTTGGTGGGGGGTGGTGTGAAGGGGCAGGTGTGGTCTTTTGGATGGTCTCCCTGATTTGAGAAACCTCAGCCCGGAGGTCCTTCAGTAAAACCATATCTGACCGCATTTCTTTAATCTCTGCTAACAGAGCTGGGGTAAGGGGGGTTGTGCTTGGTTGGATGTTACCTTTGTTTTCCCTCACCTGCTCACTGGACTGAACTGTACTCACACTGGTTGCTCGTGAAGGGACAGCATGTTTCTTTTTGTCCTGTCTCTCCTTTTCATTAGTGCACGCAATGTTGACTCTCTCCAGCAGGAGCTCATCCGAGGTGTCAGGTTGCATGAGGTAAGGCTGCAGGTCACTCTTGATGTTGTCATTCTGTAAACCAGTCAAAACAGTGTGCATAAATAAACTTTGGACAAGGGCTGGATCATATTTTAAGCCAGACTCAGCTTCCTGAGAGGCAAACAGGATCTTTTGTCTCAGGTCCATTGCTCTTATTAGGAAGTTTTGAGGGGACTCTTTGCTACTCTGGACCTCAGAAGTGAGTTGTTTGTATAGATCTGTGGCACCTCTTTCTTGGTAATGGGACCTCAGAATCCTGCGGAGGCCAGGTAAAGTCAGGTTCTCTTTCCCCTCCAGGTAGCTCCTTAACTGCAGACCTGGCGTGATAGCACGGATCACAGCATCAATAATGTCTGTCTCTGGGTAACCTTTGCTGAGCCCAGTTTCTATTTGTCTAGCCAGGCTAGAAAATGTTAACCTATCTTTTTGGCCCGGCTCACCTATCTGGCCAGCTACCTTGAAGTCCTTACGCCACACAGAATTATCAGATGGTGCAGGTGTCACATTTTTAACTGAGGTATTTGGGGAGGGCCTCAGGTTTCGATTCATCAAGTCCTGCACAGCTCTCTCTTTCTCCTGTAGTGACAGTTTTAGGGCTTCTATCTCTTTTTGGAGATTTTCCTGTTCATCAGCTTGGGCTTCCAATTCACTTGTTTTTTGGTGTACTTGTATGTTATTTATTATATCCAGGATACTGAGTAGGGCTGACATACCCTCATCCTCCAAGCTGGCCAACTCATCTTGCTCAATGTATTCTATTATAAATGAAATCAGCTGGCTGCGAGATTTACCAGTGACATGTTCTTCACTTGATCCCGAAATCTCCATTGCACTGCACACTTTTATTAACTGTTCGGGAGTCAGACTGTACAGTGTTCCCTTAATCTCCAACTGCAGTTTCTCAATTTCAGACTCCATGATTCCCTTTTTCACGCGGGCAGAAGCAATAAAACTGGAGCTTATCTGACTTGAATTGGTTTTTGCTGCTCCCTAGTGGTCAGTGCACACTTCAGGATACAACTCTCCAATAACTATCAGAAGATCACGTTGTCTTAGCTGAGCGCCCCTCTCCGATGCCTGGGTTGTTTTGAGGGAATGATCAACAAGAGGATTCCACTAGCATTTCAGGGATCGTCCTCGAGCCAAGCATCCCAGCGGTGCCTCCAAATGTTGTGCCCTTAAAAAGGGGTAAGAATGGGAGAGAGTGAAATGAAACACCAGAACGCAGTTCTCCCGTTCACTCGTCTGTAATAGTGTCTCTTTTACAGTACCACTTCACAAGGTAAAACTAAACAGCACAATGTAAAAATGCATAACACTTTGGCACAATTACACAATTTGTAATGCTTAATGCTTTAAATAATCTTTTCAGATGTCTTAATTACTGTTTTTATCCGCAAAACATTTTAACTGTCAATAAATGTACCATAACATACTATTTTAACAGGTTCTTCCAGCACAAAAACATAACATGAACTTTGTTGTTACTAACAAAACCCAAAATCTCAGCTTTACAGCGAACCATGAGGTCTCCCGGAGCTAGCTTGTTCACCGGTGGGATTAGCTGATTACTGAATCATGGCACAGAAACCTCAAACATACATTTTTCTAAGGCACACAGTGAATATAGTACAGGGGACAAAAATATTAATAACTTGTTAGCTGTTTATCACAGTTTATATTGAGGTAGTTACCTTAAAAAGGGGTAAGAATGGGAGAGAGTGAAATGAAACACCAGAACGCAGTTCTCCCGTTCACTCGTCTGTAATAGTGTCAGGGGAAAAGTGCGCGACTCCCCCTGCTGGAGCCCCGCGGTAACACCTTAGACCAACACAAATTATACAGCAGCCTCTGTTTGCTGTCTCCCTCTAATGAATAAAGCGTAAACTAATCACAAAAATCTGAAACGTAAACTAATCACAAAAATCTGAAATATGACATTGACAGGATTAAATGCCTGAAAAGTAACAACTTTTGGATATTACCCGTTACAGGTTGTCCGTACCAATTTTTTTCAAGTACTCAGTCATTTGTCATTTAATTTGCTGATTGTCAACCGTTGGCACCGTTTTGCATTACTTCTACCTACTGGTCCGTGCAACGTCACAGATTGTATGCGCGCGCAACCAGGGGGCAAGAAAACACAGGAAAAGACTTGTGTTTGCATGCAAGACTCGAATTTAAATGCAGATGAGGTCAAGATATGCCGTGAAAGTGTCGGAGAAATATAATATTTGAGTCCTGGTATTTGTTCGGTTGCAAAAATACTAACGTTAATGCATATAAACAGTTGAAAATGGTGTGTTTGTTTATTCGTCATCAAAATACAGATTTACACTATATAATTTAAAACACAACGATCTCTGTTTGTTTCGTCAGGTTACTTTACATTTTTAAATATTATTATTATCATTATTAATATTATTATTATTATTATTATTATTACTTACATCCACTTAAATCAGCGCCCATATACTCACACAAGATTAAATTGTTTGCTATAAATGATAAAGATAAAATCTTTCTATACTCTTCTTAAAGAAAACATAATTCATTTCATTTTTCATTCATTCTGACATTTTCTTGGACGTTTAAAAAACGTTGAACGAATATTCAGTAAGGATTTATTTAGAAAGCACTAACCGGAAGTAACTTATCATTGTAATTTGTCTAACTTCACAAAAATTTGTTGTTGTAGTTACAGATACTTACCGCTAGGTGGCAATAATTCACCCAATATTCAGGCAAGATCACCTTATAAAGACACCTTTCTATTCATTATACAGATCCCCCCCCCCCCCCCCCCCCACCCCCCTTTGAACTTTATTCATACAAGTTCACCTAAAATATATTTATTTTAACGTCTGGTTAACTTTAAATAAGCATCAGAGCTTCTTGATCTCTGCCCACTCAGTAGTATTTGTTTACATTCGCGAGGCAATGTGGCGTCTAACCCCTGCTATCAGACATAGGTTGTCCGTACTAACGTGAATTGAGAGATTTAATCGCTAAAGAAACAAGTTACAATATATAAAGTGGCCAGATTTTTTTTTTTAAGTACTCAATCATTTGTTATTTAATTTGCTGATTGTCAACTGGCACCGTTTTGCAGTTATTTCTACCTACTGGTCCGAACAACGACACGGATTGTATGCGCGCAACCAGGGGGCAAGAAAACACAGGAAAAGACTTGTGGCATGCAATGCTGCGTTCCATTTGAACTCGGAAGTCGGAAATTCCCAGTTCCGAGTAGGTACTGGGAATTAAAGATTCGACTTTAAATGCAGATGAGGACAAGATATGACGTGAAAGTGTCAGAGAAACAAAATGTTTGAGTCCTGGTATTTGTTCGGTTGCACGTTATGCTAACGTTAATGCATGTAAACAGTTGAAAATGGTGGGTTTTTTGTAATTCGTCATCAAAATACAGATTTATACAATATAATTTAAAACACAACGATGTCTGTTTGTTTCATCGGGTTACTTTACCTTTTTAAGAATGATATGAGTGCGTGTTTGACCGTAAACTGCAGTACAAAACACAGGCTTTTTGCCTGTGCGCGCGCTCCTGCCAGTGTTTGTAAACGGGAAACCCATCTATAAATATTGTCATGTTAAATAACACTTTATAGAAATTATAGAGATTAGCATTTTATTATAGATCAATGTAGGTCTTGATATTATTTTATACATTCATAACACTGAACAACTAATTAAAACAATGCCAAATCTGCCTCTGCCCTCATTCCAATCTTTTAGTCTTCGTGCAAACACATGCAGGCAGTCTCCCTCTAGTGGTCATTATTTGTAACTACATACCATAACCCATGCAATTACAAAATAGATGGAAAAAAGTATTAAACTGTGTTTTTCCTGACAGATTTAGCTTTAATTAAGTTTACCAGGTGTTAATATAACTGTGGTGAAATTGTATGAAAACAGTTCAAAATAAAAAAAATCTGAAGACGTGTTCCAGTACTCGTAAGGTAATTATTGTCAGAATTTGGGTATGTTGTTGCCCTCTAGCGGCCACGTTGTGTAACTACAATAGACATTCTGTAAAGACAGACAAGTTGCAATAAGGAGAAACTTCCGGTTGCTGATTTCAAAATAAAACATTGCTAAACATGAGTGCCTTTAGAAAAATGTCAAAATAATAAATGAATGAACTGATCTATGAATGAATTATAAATGAATGGTTAATGGACAATTTAATTCTTAAATATATAAAATTATATTCCTAAAATACACTGAATTGAAAAACTGCAAAGCTTTTTGTGTATTCTATGCTGTTTTAAATGTATCTTTGAGTAATACAGTGTTCAGCAATACATCAATTCTTTTGTTAGTGTAGTTTAACTGTTTGGATGACCCGACTCTCTAACATAGTCAAGTTGAAAGGACTAGTCTTCCATAACTTCGTTGACTTTTATTCTTTTTTTATTCTTTTTCCGAGTGTTCTTGAAGGCAACGCTTATATGCGCAGCAGTCAGCTGACCGCGGGTTGTCATGTGGCGTTCACAGACTGGGGAGACCGAGTGGACAGCTCGTGAATAAACAACCCGGGATCCCTGCTAAGAAGACAGTTCAGTGGTCGTCGTTCCATGTTTGTTTCACCTGTCCAGCATGGCTTGGACAAAATACCAGCTGTTTCTTGCGGGGCTTATGCTCACAACTGGCTCCATCAACACGCTGTCGGCCAAGTGAGTAAATCTAATTATGTTTTCTACTGTGTCATGTGTTTGTTGTTTTTTTTATATATCTGAGCGAGGTCACACAAATAAAGAACTGGAAACAAAACCTGGCATTAAAATGTGAATTACTTGTTGTCCTATGTTCCTTCTATAGACATCAATTGAAACTATTACAATGTAACATTGAGGTAATGAAGTTGTAGCTACATGTTAGCCGGGGGACGTTAGCTAATTCATTGCAAGATAAAACACAAATAAATTCAGTTTACATGTCCTGCTGTAAGTTTGATAAGAAGCTTGATTTTGTCGGTTTATCTAATCCTAAATTTATGTGATACAGGCACAGTCAATTAGGTGAGGACAGACATTTCGATGTTATTGACATGATAACGCTGCTATTAGGAAACAATTGCTATTGAGATGCAAGTAGCTTCATCTGAGATCAGGTTTCACTAAATGAACTCGCACTACATTATCATGAGCTATCTAAACAAACCTGATCTGAATAGATGCACAAAAAAACATACATAAAGCTGTGAACTCTTTACTTTCTTTTTGAAAACATCATAATAAATGTCCCCACCACGAGGTAAATCAATCCCAAAAGCTAAAACTTGTTCTAATATTTCAAATATATTACATTTACAGCAATCTTAAGTAGAGAAAATCTAAGTTTTCATATTTTTAAGAGTATGATTTACATGATTTACCAAAAAACTTTGGTGTCAAAACTTGGGATAGCAAAACGCACAACGTTGTTGAACTACCTTTTCACCATATATCTAAACCAAAAGATCTGGGAGTTCCCTGGAGACTGTGGCAATGGAAACAAAATATGAATGTTTTGGACAGAGATTTATTGTAACAAAGGTAAGAAGTTGATGGAGGGTCTTTTTTCTGGACAGGTGAGGATGTGGTGGTGGTGGTAGAATTGATGACAGGTGGCTGGTGGAGTTTAGGGCAAAAAGCAGTCCTAGAAAGGAGAAAAGACAAAAAACATATGATCGCATTATTACTAAATAATCAGTCGGCTCCTCTAACTGAAATTAGTTTTTCATCAAAGTGCTTGACATTTCATAGTAGTAAAAATTAGTCCTGAGCAGACAATATTTATAATAATAGTGATCAAAAAGTTATGTATACAGTAATTGGTGTGTGGGGATGAATGAATGATTAGTTGATCATTACCTTTCATATTTTGTCTGAACCTGTTGACCTGTTATAAGAAAGTGAAAGTCTTTTTTTTTTTTTTTTTTTTTTTTTTTTTACTTTGACAGTGTGATTAAACTATTAACATGTTTTGCCAAATGTGTTATAATCTGTACAGAAATTAAATTTTCTTAATGATTAAACTGGTAAAATGTTTTGAACCCCTAGCTGTTTTTTGTCACTTAAAAAAAAAGAAGAGAGAGAGAGCTAAGAGACGTTAAAGTCTATGGTCTATGGGACACAGATGGGTAGCGTATAAAATGAAAGCAGAATTAAGCATGAAAGGAAATCGAGGGACAAAGAAGGATGAACGCAATTCAGTGTAAGACTGCTTAGAATGGTCCCCTTAATGCCATCCACACGACCTCTTTTTTTTATGTCGGTCTAAATAAATCTTAATTATATTTTAGGGTTGCTGTCACAGTAGGAAGAGGTTTGTCACCTAATGGAAACCAGAAAATCAGCTTTTTTAACTTCTCCAATAATCTGTGATGTCAGCTTTCTCCTGCTTGACTCACACTTCTCTGTCTCTTTGTGGGTTTTGTCATCTGAACAAACTCGGTGCTGTCACGAATCACGGTTTGTGTAGCCTTAATGTGTCAGACAAAACGCGCTGTGTCATGTTCCTCCAAACAGGAAAACGGCAACTAAGAGATAAAGTTTCACCGCAGTCACCTGATACCTGCCCTGACACAAACCTCCCTCCCAGTAGCTGAGCTCATTTGCAGCTATTAGGCTCATAGTTTTGGAGCAACTTGCATGTTTTATTTCATGCAATCACATGTTGTGTAATGATATTTAATACAAGGCACACTGACAGAAATGAGGGATTGCTGCGGCAGCTCTGGATCAGCTGACAGAACCACTCTGGTGTAAATTGATGAGCTCAGAAGTTTAAAGGATTCTGGGGAAGTGTTGTGTCATCACCTTTAAGGTCGAAACCCTCACATGTCAGTCATGCTGCCTCTGACTATAAAAGTTTTTGCAAAGATAAGGGCTCGTTAAACCTACAAATGAAACAGTGTCACGATCATCCGGTCTGACGCTGCAATGTCTTCCTACCTTTCTGTAATGGTGCAATTTAACCCCTTCATTCATCATATTTTAAAACTGTTTTCATGTATATGCATGGTTAAGGATAGTAAATCTGTATATTAGTCACTTCAGTCATTAATGAGTCATGTAATACACTGTTAATAGGGATGCACGATATAATTGACCTCCTATCAGTATCGGCCTATATCAGCCTTAAAACTGAATATCGGACATCAGCCACCCCACCAATATTTAGCCCGCTGTTTCTAAAGTCCAAAAAATACCCCAAACTTCTTCTTCAAAAACTTCATTTTTACAGACTTTAAAACTTCTAAAGGCTAGGGGTGGGAAAAAATGTTGATACACAGAAATATTGCAATATTTTCATCTGCTGATATCATATTGATATTCAAAAACACGGTATTGATATATTTTACTCACAAAATCTTGCAACATTTCGTCGTTCTGTTACGAAATCTCCCGAGAATTCATATTCGGTATCCATCGGTATCCATCTATTTTACTAATGAAATCTCGCGAGAATTCACAAAATATTGTGAGAGTTTTTAACAGAATGATGACATCTCACAAGATTTTGTAAGAAAATAAATCAATACGGCATTTTTAAATATCAATTTAATATCAGCATATGAAAATATTGCGATATTTCAGTGTATCGATATTTTTCCCACCTCGATTTTTAAAAGTTTTGTAAACAGATAACAAAACTGTGATAAACAGGGAAAGAAAATGATACAACCATATTTTCCTAGAACATTTATATCATAAGAATATGTTAATGTATTATTCTATTTTACAGTTAAACAAATAGATATATGTTATGATTAATGAATTAAAAAGCATTGCTGCACACGTCTGTAGAAATGAAGTACAGTGTGAATAAAATGTAGGTTTTTAAAAAAGATAGTGCATGAAAGGGTTGATGAGGGATGCAGAAATTCTGATATCACTTTTA
Organism: Atherinomorus stipes; assembly: GCA_023101725.1. Lineage (NCBI taxonomy): Eukaryota > Metazoa > Chordata > Actinopteri > Atheriniformes > Atherinidae > Atherinomorus > Atherinomorus stipes. Next base: position 12,117 of record JALJCO010004779.1, read on the forward strand.
ATCCCCTTGCCCTTGATTAAATAGTGTGCAGAAAATCCATAATGAGTGTATGTTTTGTGTTTTGTATGTTTGTTAAGCTGGACCAGGTGACATGGTAACCACCGTCATGTATGATTGTTTAAGTTGTAATGATGTGTTTTTGTCTCATAGATGGGCTGACATGTTTACCGCAAAAGGTTGTCATGATGTACCCGAGCATGACTTCTCACACCCATTTGTACAGGTACAGTAACAAAGTGAAGCATTTTGTTGGACTTTGAACAGATAGTTGCAAGTTAGGAGTGGATATTTAATCTCAGGCTTTGTTCTGATCTAAATGTGCCCCTAGAAAGTATTTTGAAAATGATAAAATACTTTTTACTTATTTGCTCAGTCAATTTATTTTTTAAAGTAGTTTGATGTGAAAAGAAAGTTTGCATGAAGTTAATCCCATGAATACCTGCACAAATTCCCAGTTTTAGCCTATTTTGAATTTTTGTTCTGGCCAATTTTGGCTGGAAACGACATAAGCAAGAGTTAAAAGTCTGCAAGACATTGTGTAAGTGAGTTATTGATAAATTGCTGAGGTTATCAGTCAATTACAAGTCTTTCCCAAAACCAAATATCTTACTGAGGACTTCAGTTGCTGCCTTTAGCTGATAAAAGGACAGGAAAAGGTTGTAAAGCCATATCTAAGCGTATTCAACAGGGATGGCTTACTGTAACTACCAGTGGTAGGCAAACTGAGTAAATTTACAAGTTTAAAATTCTTTCTATCAGTCCCAGAAGAACTTCATCATGCATTATTTTACTATAAAATAACTAAATTCAGATGTAGCATCACTTAAAATGGTTAATTATAAAGTGATTTTAGCTGAGGTACATCTTTATTCTGAATGACAACGACGAATATTGTGGAGATGAAAGCACCAAATGATTGACAGCTTCTCTTATTTGATGCACTGATTTGGACTTTTTAAATTCACTAGTGCTGTAATTTAATTTCCCTTATCCAAAATCCACATTTTGTCTCCTGGCACTTCCATATTCTGAACCCTGGTTTTTAACAACCATGAGCCCCAGAGAAGGGGGTGTGGTATTATTAAAAATTAATTAGAATTAAAGGTGCTCTTAAAAATCTCAAGGAGTGCGTGAAGAGGATGAAAGTGACACTCACACTGACTTGATTTGTCTTGTATAAATGGTCAAGAAGACGTCACAGGTCATGACCAAGACCACTCTGATGAATCTAAGCAGTTCTGGTTGCAATGTTCAGCACTGGAGGTCTCCATGGACACTGGACAAGGATGAATCCATATGAAATAGATCACAATGAATAAAATCAACCTGGTCAAAGGCACATATGATTTAGGACATGCCATTTTTTGCGAAAACAAATAAATATTAAGTACAGTTAACAATAACTTGCCATCTTTTGTCACACATATGCTTTATTTCCAGCCAGAAGAAAAAAACTGAGTCAAATTCACCTTAATTCAGCAAAAAAAACAAAAAAAAAAAAACAAAGAAGGGATCTGTGTCCTTTAGTCTGTTTCAGAGAGGTGAAAAGGTTACTGTATGAAGATAACAGTGAACAACTTGTCTGGAACCTCCTGAAAGCAAAATTATGTATTTGAAGTGGTTCAGACCTACAACTGTTTATGAAGGACAAAATAAATCAGAGGTTAAATTCCCTCTCTGACTGTGCCTCTGTGTTTCTCTCCAGGCGGTGGGGATGTTCCTGGGAGAGTTCAGTTGTCTGGCAGTCTTCTACATCTTGGTTTGCCATGACAGACGCAGGCCTGAACCAAAGATGAATCCCGGCCAGAGCTTCAACCCTCTCCTCTTCTTCCCTCCTGCCATGTGTGACATGACGGCCACTTCCATCATGTATGTTGGTAAGTGGCCGCAACCTTTCGTGCTTTTTCACTTAGTAATATGTAGCAGTAATTGGATTTCTGTGTTACTGGCCTGGAAAGTTTCTGTTCCTATGTTATGAACTTGTTCCTTAACCGTCACCTTTTCATCTTCAAGCTCTCAACATGACGAGTGCCTCCAGCTTCCAGATGCTTCGCGGCGCCGTCATCATCTTCACGGGTCTCCTTTCGGTGGCTTTTTTGGGGCGCCGCCTGCTGCCCAGTCAGTGGCTCGGGATCTTCGTTACCATCCTTGGCTTGGTGATAGTGGGCCTCGCTGACTTCGTCAGCGGGCACAGAGATGACTCACATAAACTCAGTGATGTCATCACTGGTGAGATATTTATCATTTTCTGTGGGAAAGAAGCCCATATTATGCAGAAAGAGGAATATAAAACACACTTAGATGTGTACAGCAACGCTGCCGCCTAAAACCGCACCTAAGATTCTGCGTGTTTGTTTTTTGTTCTGTAAATTAAAGTATTTCATTGATTAAGGTGCTGTTTTCTGATCTGCAGGTGATCTTCTGATCATCATGGCTCAGATCATTGTTTCAGTGCAGATGGTGCTGGAGGAAAAGTTTGTCTACAAACACGACGTCCACCCTCTTCGGGCTGTTGGAACTGAAGGTACGGCAGCTCTGAAACTAAATGCAACATGTGTTTATACTCATTCAAGGATGAATTTGTTTACTTTTCAGTCACGAGAAGATGAAAACCAACAAATGGAGCAAAATACCTGAATCGCTGATAATAAGACACGTCAATAGTGAAAAAGGCAAAGGTCAAATACTAAAAACCATCAATAACAGACAATTTTGTTGTTTAAGCAGATAAAGTCACATTTTAAGTGGCAAAACTACTTCTCTAAAAGATATTTAAATATTCTTCTTAATTCCTCACCTAAATCTGATCATTGCACACCACTTACTTCTTAGAAGCTTTCTCAACTGTATGACTGTGATTTCTGCAGCTGTAAACTGTAGTAACCTGAGTGATCTTCAGCTGTAGATGGTAAACTCATTCAGCTACAGGAAGGAAGTGTTAACTCCGTACAGAGAGACCTGTGTCGTTTGGAAAGATTGGACCCAAAATCTACAATATAAAATGATAGTGTCACTCTTAATTGGCTGAAATAAGTAATGCATGTAAATCCTTGTGTTTAATGTGATGATTCCTCTTATAGTTACGTTATCGACACTCCTCAGAGCATTTTAGCTTTTCTCTGCTCAGTCTTTCGGTTAACTGTTCTTGCCTCACTCTCACGTCTCTCATCATCTTTATTTTGGTTGCTCTAGACTCTTAAAACTTATTGTGCACGGCTTGCACACAGGAGGTCTTTACAGATAGATGCAGGTGGCGACAAACAGGTAAATGTGGTCAAACCTTTGGCAGCCAACAAGCCAGCCAAGACCAAGCTAAAAGGAAGTGAAAGGTCACTTTCCTCAGGCAGCCAGACTCCAAATGTGTGAGGATAATGCTGTTCTGTAACTGCTGGATGTGTAAACAAGCAGCTGTTTGCTAATAGTTTGCAGCTTTATCAGGTGATAAAGACAGTTTGTTTGCTTCAAGTGGTCAAAACAAATCAATTTAGTGCTGGTTCAGTCTATTTCTGGCACAGACACAAGAATGATAGTGGCACAGTTGTTCTAAAGCTGTTTATTTAACTGGGCAGCTGTATAAGAAGCTCCTTAATACGCAGTTAAAGGCACCGAATAGATTGTTTAGAAAAAGCGTTCAGACGTGAAGCTTCCACTCTGATGGTGAAGTGAAGCTTAGAAGTTTGGTCACGTTTTGCAGATTATGTCATCTTTGTAGGACAATTTATGTTTCAATTTTGAGAAATATACATTTTCAAAAGAAAAGATGTTTTTATTTTTACGCAAGTGCGCCATTTCTGGTCAGAATAAATTCTTTTTTTTTTCTCTTTACAGGGTTCTTTGGTTTTGTTGTCCTGTCTCTGCTGCTCATCCCCATGTATTTCATCCATGTCGGCAACTTCAGCAACAACCCTCGGCAGGTCCTGGAGGATGCGCTCGATGCTTTCTGCCAGATCGGACACAAGCCTCTCATTCTGTTGGCTCTGCTGGGCAACACGGTCAGCATCGCCTTCTTCAACTTCGCTGGGATTAGCGTCACTAAAGAGATCAGCGCCACCACCCGCATGGTGCTGGACAGCCTGCGTACGCTGGTCATCTGGGTGGTGAGTCTAGCCTTGAGCTGGGAGACATTTCACGGCCTGCAGGTTCTGGGCTTCTTGGTCTTGCTGCTGGGCACAGGGCTCTATAACGGACTTCACCGCCCCCTGATGGCCAGGATACCGTGCTGCGCTGGGTGGGTGAATGAAGAAGAGGAGAGCAATGCAGGAGAGAGAGAAAGACTACTAAATAACAGCAGAGTGCAGGCAGGCGAAGACACATAAAACTTGTTGGACTCAGCGCGGACAGCGTCACACGGACACTGCACCTTTCAGGAAAGCTGTCGGTTGCTTTTTACACGTTTTTCTGTTCACACCTCAGGTTTTAACTGACATCACACAAAGCTGTTCTATGTGAAAACATTTTAAAAGAAACATTTAAACATTTTCGGGAAGGTGCACTCATTTGTTTGTACTGCTCTTGTATGCTGTCTCTGTACAACCAATATAAAGCTAAAGGCTATTAGCTTAGCTGACAACATAATCCCTGCCATGGTTATAAAAATCTGTTCACTTTTCAGTTTAGGGCAGGATTTCCTCTCATTTCTAAAACAAAACCTTCAAACTTACTTATTCATGCCTGGTTGTGTTAGTGGGGGTGACTGTATGAGTGTCATACAAGCACCACAACAAGGTGAGTCAAGGTTTCCACTGGAGGTCTGTGGAAATGGCCATCCTCATCAGTTTGGAAAGGTGGACTGGGTTCCTCTGTGGTTAATGGTGTTCATCTCAAACAACTGTAACCACTAGACTTGGTATGCTGATGACACATTCACACTGATTAAACTCTACTCAGAAAAAACAACCAGGCAAGGAGCCAAAGACCTTGGATGCTTAAAATGAGGAACAACTTTGTAGTTGAGTTGTTATTAACACCTCTGCAATGTATAATAGACCAAATAACTGTCCATATGTAGGAAAATTAGGTTTACCCAAACGGTAGTATATATATTGGAACTTGGCCATGTTTTTAGAAGCCCAGTCAGAAAGCCCAGAGGCATCATCACCTCCTCATTTCATCTCTATCTTTGCTACTTAGTCTGTGAGCTGCAGCAGAACTGCTCCTCTGACACACTGTAGCCCTGAAATAGCAACGAGAATACATATTTATCAGTTAGCTGATTAAATAATCACGTGACTTCCCCCATAGTGAAAATGCAGACAACAACAGCATGAAAAGTACGAAAGCGTCATGCACCCAAGGTCAAAATATGGCTTAAACATGTAAATATGTAATACGTTGCAGGTTGGCAGATCTGACACGGCAGGACGGCACTTTGCACCGGCTAAATATCTGCTTCTGCAAGACAGATGAGTTGCTTCCATCCCAAAAATGGCAAATTGTTTAAACAAGTAATCAGCTGGAAGACACAGCCTGGTAAAGGTGTTTTATCACAGCGTTGGTTTTAAGGGATATTTTAAATATAATGTTATTACAGGTGTACTGGCAGAAAACAAAATAAGCCCAAAAGAAATTAGACTTTTTCTTTTTTTTTTAAGTTACATAAGTGCTGAAGCATATTTCATGCCTTACATTGTGAAATCATGTCTGAAAATAATTTGAATATTTGTTCAAAGTAAGCCTTTTATGTGAACTTTTTCTTTAACATGTTCATAAATGTGCCAACATGTTTTCAGCGTGCACATGTGCACTTGATTCACTTCCTTTAGATGGCAGTGCAGATGTTTTAGAAGAACTTTATCAAATCTGTAATCTGAGTGAAGCTGTTTCCTGATTAATGCGCTTGTGTTTGCAGTGTTAAATGAAAGGTCTCCATAACGTTGCATCATTTCTTAAACAGAAACCTGCACGAAGAGTTTTGATCTCCACAAGAGATTTAGGTCCTGTTAACACGACAACTTATCCACAGAAAATGAAAATTTTTGGATTTTATTTATAAAAAAAATCCCATTTTACACAACAAGGGAATAAAAGCTGTTGCATTTTACTGCCTGATCGTTGTGGTGTAAACAGGGTCTTATACTTGTTATCAGAAGTCCTGCTTGTCCCCCTCTGTTTAGTTACCCAAGATGTTTGCTGGAAGATACATAAATATAAGGGAACTGTCATTAAATCACATTTGTTGAATTTTTAGTTTCTCTCCATCTGTTAGATTTTATAGAATGAAATACAATAAACAGAAGAATGTCAACTATTGTTCTCACTCATGTTTTAACATTCTCCAATATTTTCAAGTGATGCAGTTGGTTAGACACATGTATGTCTGTGTGTTTACAGCAAACCACTTATTCATAAACAACATGAAAATGATTGAACTTTAACTGTGATTGTGGGACTCAGTAAGTGTGTATCTGCTTCACATGTGATTCATTTAATGACCCACAACATGACTGTTTGCCTTCAGTTTATAAAGGCCTCGCCGGCTCATGTATGTGTGCAGAAAATGGAATAAAAGTGTCAGTAAAAAGGTCTAATGTCACCAGCAGCTGACACCTGCGCTCACTTAGAGACAAACCAACCCCCCCCCCCCCTCCCCCAAAGAGCCTTTTTATGCTTTAATGGAGGTCAAAAGTTAAAACCAGGGATCCCCAGAGACCTGCACCTGCAACCACATCCAGCTTAATGGAGCAGGATGAAGGAACATGTGTTATCTGACCACACACACAGATTTATTTTAATTACGTGCATGATCACATTAGTATCCATGAAATAAATATTATCCAAATCCAAATTTGTTTTCATAGTTGGATATAATTTATAGGTTTTTGTATTCAGCAACTTTAAAAAATGGACAAGAAGCTGAATAAAGGGTCACATTTTTCAAAGTTGCATCCCTGCCACTCAGATGAGGTTAAGATGACATCACTCACATGAATTTGACCAACTCAGCTAAGTTTCCAGGAGATCAGAGCTTACAGGAGGGAAACATCAGGACTAATGAACAAGGTCAGAGGTCAAATTTACTCTAACCAAAGAGTCGTTCAGTGTCAAAGCTAAAGGACTGAAGGTTTCTGAAGGAACAGTGTGAGGCGCCATCAGAGGATGAATGCATCAGGGTTTGATTACTGGAATGAGGAAAGCAGCTTCTTTGCGGATACTGTGTGTATCCAACCAGTCCTGTCAAACAGACTGTCTGGTCGAAAAAGCCAAATCCTCAGCAGGAGAGAAGAAATCAGCATTTTAGAATGGATGCTGGGAAGAAGTATTCCGTAAAAGGACATGCTATAATCTCCACTTTCTTTCAAAAAGAGACAGGAACCCAACAAACTGAGCATGTTGTGCAGAGCAGGATTTTGACCACTAGATGGCAGCGTTTTACCAGAAAAAGACACTTCACTGTGTGCCATCCTGAGGATGGAGCTGCTGGGAAAATAGGACTCTGTTCTCTATTATGTCCTGCAGAACAGTAACATGAAGATCATAAAATGAAAAGCTATTCAAATCTTAAATGAGAAGTGGTTGGGATAATAATAAAAGTAAACTGTTATACAAGTGCACAACACAACAAAATCAATTGAATATGATGGAAACGTGCTCAGGGCTCAGAAGCTGGATCCGGATTTGCAGCCTGTCACATAAAAATAAAGAAAAAATATCTTTAAAAAAAAAAAAAAAAAAAAAGAAAGGGCCAAAGCAACAGACGACGCTCCAGGGACGCATGGAAAACTTTCCAGTTGCTGTTTGCAGGACAAATTTGTCCTGGTGAAATCTGCATGTCTTCCCCTGAGATGAACTGATGTAAAACACACAGAAAAGAAATAACAGATGGATGGATGGATGGATGGATGAGGTATTTTGCTCCTTTTTATTTGCTCTTTTCTTTCTATTTCGTTTAATCCGGTAAAGAAATTATCTTTATCAATTCATTAAATTAAATTTCAATTCAATCCCTTACATAACCTTAAAGCTTTATCGCTTCCTTACGTTTGTCCTGTCTGAGAAAGACCAAAGCTCTCCTCTGATGAATCGCATCTTCCAACGACAGCCAGTTGCTTTGGCTGAAGTGTGAAGTAAAGCTGCGCTGCAGACTAAGATGTTCTGCTCTGCATCAAACCTGCAGCCAGCCTGCCCTTCATGCCTCTGCAGCCGCACTTCGGTTTTAAACGTACACGCGAACAAATGCTCATTTTGGGGCTTTGGGGGCGCATGTTCCTGGATATAGATCCTAGTAGTAAATGCAAAAACTAATATAGAATGTGTTTATGTTAAACAAATGAAAATGGAATTATTTATTTATTACTAGTCTCTAATGTTTTGATTAAATTTGATTTTTTTTTTTTTAAGTTTCCCTGTTTGACTATTGCGGGAGGAAAATGCGCAATAAACGAAAACGTGAAAAATTAATTAAAAAAATATAGCTTTTCAAGATGCTTTAAAAAAAATAATAATTTGATCACATTCTCTGTGTTAAAGAAATCTATAGATAAATAAAAACTATGTGGCACAAGAGGCAGATTCCTTTCCCTCAGTAATAATAATTTTAAAAACTTTTTCTTAATTATGAATAAATAAATAAATAAATATCTTTAATAGTCTGACCAAAACGACTGTGCGTTATGATGAATTTCTGAGGTGGTTTATGCTCCTCGCCTCTGCAGCAGAGGGTCAAATGTTTTGTTATTGTGACCTTTATGTGTTTCCATTAGTCTCATTAGAGCATTCCATTAGAGCCATGGCGGCGCTTCATACTGTATATAGGTTACAAGCTGTGGAGCTGCGCGGCCAGAGCTTCTGCAAGAGCCGACTTTAATTTGTGACAACATAAACAATTGGCTTTGCTCAAAGGCTCCGAGTCACCATCATATTTAAACGCTTCCATTAAAGCAGCTCCTTAGGTTGTTTGGAGCAGAAGGCAGGCTGCGGTGAGTGTGATTAGTCTACCTCTCCAATGTCCAGATAATGACCACTTAATGTTTTTAACTATGACAGAACAGAGAGTGAAAACGATGCCGTGGAAACGTGGAAATGTGTCTGGATCAGGATTCAGTCGCTTTCTCATTTCATTTTAGGAAGATCTAAAGTTATAGGTCTTGTTTTCAGACACTGGGGTTAAAATAATAAGATGCTATTAAGATTTTAGGCTTCTTTTTAGAGTTTGAAATTGGTGCTTTAATAGAAAAACATAATTTAGCTTGTAGCAGATAGATTAACTGCAGGCGTCAGCTTTAAACCTTCACTTCATAATTTAACAAATCATTTGTTTATCAGTCATTTATGAAGCTTTTAAAAAAGATTAAGAAACATATTGAATGAATTTGTCTACTTCAGTAAAGCAGCCGAAGGAAAAAAAAAATCCACTTTGCACTGATGTTAAGCCAAAGAAAAAGCGTTTTTTATGGGAGGATTTCTTTTTTCTTTTTTTTTTTTTTTAATACAACATTATTAATAGTAGGCTACAGTTTTTCAGTTTTAACTGGAAATGTTGCAGCTAAATAAGAATTACAGTTAAAGAAGAGAACAAAGAACAAGAAGAGGGGATTTAGTCACTGGGGGGAGCTGCTTGTACATTCAACGCATTTGCTTGTTTATTAATGTTTCAAATTATTTATGTGGGAATAATGACGTTCTGTTGACAACATGCTGAGACCTTATAAAAAGAGCTTTTAGATAAAATCATTGAATTGTGTTTTATTATTTGTGCATAGGACACCATAAAGCAAACTAATTCATGCAAAACTTCTACTATAATGAGTCATAACTGTGCTCTCTTATTTGATCTTTTACTTTGCTTATGACATGAATCCTTGTTCAACATTTGTCCAAAAAACACTTAACCTGAAAAAATGTCTGCAATTTGATTCAAATTGTATTTCTAAGAACATGCTGTCTCTTGTTTTTCATAAAAATGTAAGATAGCAGAAGCAGACAGTCATTTTCAGGCTCACACAAACTCCTGCATGTGAATTAAAACTCCTTGATGCTCATGTCAAGCAGAGAGTTCATTATCTGAAATACTGGATGTGCTCTGGGTCACATAAACGGGACAGTCTTGTTTTGAATTGCCTTTAAACATATCCCTGTCCTCTTTTCGCTTTCTCTTCTCTGTGGAAATGATGGCAACGTGCCATACAGAAGGCTGTGTACAATGGCCCAGGTCCCATTAAATCTGCGAAAGTTCCTTCCTGAGGCAAACATTGCCAGAAATAGTAATCCTGGCCTGAGCTGGAGGGTCTTATGAGAGGGGAGCAATAATTCTCAACGTAATAATGGAAATCATTTCATTCTGCCCAGCAGCATGTGATCCGGCAGAGAAACACAGTCCAAGGTGCTCATTCAGTTTTCCCTCCGCCTGATAAGACTTCCTGAAAAACACACAGCGAGCAATCAGGGCACAACAATAGATGCTTTAAACCTCAGGTAGTCAACTGTGCACAGTTGCACGGCTTTGTTTTCATCAACGGGGAGTATGTGACTCATAAATGCTTCAACATTGTGTTTTCGTGTTGTTTGTTTAGTCTCTGATTAGCTTCTCTGTAGTGTGTATGGACTTAGAGCTGCTGAGTCGATTAGGCAAGGACTCATGGTTAAGACTTTTTTATATCATATTAGTCATTTTTTTATTGGGAAATGGGCTGTTAGTCAAATGGAAAATAATCATCAGTTCAGTTTTCTTGCTCTTTCTTTAATCTGCTCTGGGTTTTTAATGGTTTTAGTGTGAGGAAATAACTTCTAGCCTGCTAAAGTCTTACAATCAGATGTATAGCTTTATGAATAAAAATTCAAACCTTCGAAGAGAAAACACGTTTGGACTTATTTATTGATTTGTTGATACTAGCTGATTGAATTTTTACTTGTAGGCCTATAATCCAGGTGACATTCTGGAAGGTCACAACACATGACTTGATGGAGAGAAAAATAAACTTAAAAGCAAATTGTTTTCTTCACTGCTGTTTTTTAAATGGACGAAGCCATTTTGGCCTAAGACATTATTAAATTGAGGTATTAGAAAATTAAGCTAAAGGCTTCATTAGAAAATGAAAGAGGGGTTTTATTATCGGAAATCAGACACCAAAACATATCCGAAACAAAGTTTTGAAATTAGATTTATTTTTTGGGAACAAACTTATTAGTCACGATGAATTTATATAGAAAACGTGGTTAATTTAAAGGAAAAATGTTGTAAATGATATGCAGAAAAAAATTGACGTAAGAACAGTGAAGCAGCCGCAAGACTGTGAAAGATACCAGAAGAAAAAACACCGTAAAATCCTGAGATCATGAGAGGAGGACATTTAGAGGAGCACAACTCCCTCAGATAAAGAGCTTCATTCTTAAACAAGTTTAATTTGTTTAAGACAGATTCAAGTCTGAGACGCTCTCAGAGTCACTGGCACTGGCAGTAATCCCACCTGCCATTATTCATCCAGCTCCGCGGAGGTCAGACTTGGAAAAGGGACATAAAGGTGAATAATAGCATCCAGCAGGACTCTGGTAGAAATGTTGAAGTTCTTAAGGGTGATTTGTGGATCAAATGTGTCATTTTTTGGATTGTTAAATTTACAGAGCTGCTGCTTTTAGATACCAGACCAGAGAAAAGAATAAGCTTTATTCTGAGACGTGAAGATACACGTTAAAAAAAAGACAATAATAACTTGTCTAGGTGATGATAGACTATGATGTGTGGCATTCATTCCAAAATTATCCTCATGCACCGCTTATCATCTTATTAGTATATTTTCAAACAGAAACTTGTATGGCTGATCTAAGGCCTGTTTTCTCAAATGCTTCCCACTGAAAAGCTCATCAGCACCTGAAATAACTCGCGGCGCGCTGCGCACCGCCACATCCTCTTCCCTGGATTGTTTTGACTGCATTATGGAGGGCAAACGTTAAATGTCATTTCTAATTTTAACCCGGAAAAGTGTCACTCGAAAACACCATGATAGCAGGCAGTCAGGGTCATCGGCGCTTCCGCCTGCATGAATCAAGACTAAATGAATGCGGGGCTTCAGAAGCCATTGTTTCAACACATGCAAGAGAAACATGCGATCGGAGTTTGAGGAAGGAGGAGGGGACCCAGACAGTGAACGCACGGCAGCAGCGGAGGGGAGAAAGCGGGAGACGCTTCAGTTTAGTTTGACTTTAACACATAACGATAGAAATAAACGCACTAATATAAAGAAAAAGATGCTTTCTGACCAACTAAGTCATGACTACTCTAGAGTAGGCCTATAAACTATGAAAAGGCTTCATTATAAAATTTTATTGGCCAGGACCCAACGGTGTGAATCTTGAGGGGCCTTGCGGATGAAGTATCGCCTCTGAAGTTAATTGTGTTTTCGCTTAGGAGGGGAATAGATTTCCTCTGTTTATTATGAGCGTAGGGACGGATTTGCGTCACCGTGCAACTTGCAGGTTGAGATAAAGTTGCACAAATATTGAACAAGGGAAGTTCTAACAGTCATTATAAAGTTTCCCCCCCTCTGCTCCGGAAGAAATAAGGATTTCTGCTGTATCCTAAAATACTAAAACAGATTCTATTTTGGGGGCAAATCTAGCAGGCGTATCCGCTCATTTAACACGAATCACGGCCCATCAAAAACAGGATGAGCTGGAGCTAATAGACTCTCCTGGGGTCGGAGTTAACATGCTGTTCAATTTATTGCTAAATATGTATTATGAGGTATTCAACCTTTTTTAATGACCTATATATATTTCCTTTTCTTTTAGGTATTTTTTATTGTAAAAAGGAACTCATTTTGCTAATAGATTAGAATAGAAATTAATTCCAGCTTTACAGTAATGAGTGTTTTAGTGCGTGATATGGGTGAGGAGCAAGTGATCAATCCATCATCTCAGGATCAAAATTGCTCTGGCGCGTCTCTGCTCATATGCTTGAGGGTGTGTGTAAAGCAGACTATAATACACATCAACCTCATTTGCTGGGGCGTGATGTGAGCAAACGTAAGACGTCCATTGGCTCAGAAAGCGACCAATCAGTGTCAGTGGAGGAACTTCGGAGTGGAGCTTCAGGGTTAGACTTTCAGAGTTGGGAGAGCGATTTTGGCATTTACACAAAGAGGACGGGCATCTGTCCTCCTAAAGCTACCCGTGCTTTTTTACATGCCTGCCCTTTTATACCCTCTTTTGTAAAACATACGAGGCGTTAGAAGCTCCGGGATGTATACGGCCGGACTCAACCCGTTTTACGCATCAAATTTGAGCCTCTGGTCTGCGTACTGCGCCGGAGGCTTCGCTGTGGATACAATGAAGAAACCGTCGTTTTGCATTGCAGACATTTTGCAGGCTGGAGACGCGGAGAACATCCCCGGATCGTCCGCTCTCATGGTGCACATGGGACACCATCACCACCGCGCTCAGCAGGCGCACCCCGGCAGCTCTCCCCTGCGCCCTTCTCCTGTCGAGCCCTCCGTGTTTGGTGCCAGGGTGAGTCCGGCGTCTCCGTATCACAGACACGGACTACAGCTAACCTCAGTCTCCAGAACGGCGTTTAACTCCCAACAAGCGCCGCCGCCCTCAAGCAAAGACCTCAAATTTGGAATTGATCGGATATTATCTACAGACTTTGATCCAAAATGCAAAGAAAAGTCGTCGCTAAGAGGTAAGCAGAGGTTTTTTCATACTTAGTGAGAAGCCTTTTATCACCCTAAAAGAAAACAAAAATTAAGGCTAGATTGTGTGCCCTAGTATTTTTATAATCTCATCAACTGCCACAAGAAGACAGAGTTTAGAAACTGAAAGCAGCAAGCTAGAAGTAACTAAAAACTTTTCACATATGCAGCCAGTTACCTGCTCCAGTTTACAACACTGACAGACTTGTTCACAGAGCAGTTAGAGCGCAAATAGCTTCATAATAAGGAGCCCTGTGGGGAAATCCTCTCCTCTCTTGCCCCCTAACAAGAGGTCAAAGGTCAGGATCAGCTACAAACAGCTGGGAGTCTGTACAGAAGAACTTCACCAGGGAAACCCCAAGCTCTAAATTCAAAACATTCTCCCTAAACTTGAGGCAATCTCTGCAGCTTGTCTTACTGCAATAACTCTTCACTGACTGAAGCCCATCATCTTTCGCTCTGTAACAGATCTCACATCCATTGTTAGCTCGAACCGTCAGTCAGGCATCCACGTCCCCGTTCAGCCTCCGGCCAACCAGTACTTCTCCTCCATAGACCCTGGGATGAGCGACGCGTCCTCCATGATGAGTTCACTAGGCAGCAGCAGCAGCAGACACTCAGGCCAGCATCAGTTTCAGGACACCTTCCCAGGTAGAGATCACCCATAGGAGTGTAGCAGATGGGGAGAATGACCTGTCTCATTTCTGGTTTTAGGTGTGAGACCCTCTGATTTCTTGTGCTTTAACAAAATGTCTCCATTGTGTCTCCTTATAGGTCCATACGCTGTCCTCACAAAAGACACAATGCCTCAGACATACAAGAGGAAAAGGTCTTGGTCAAGGGCCGTGTTTTCAAACCTGCAGCGAAAAGGACTTGAGAAGAGATTTGAAATTCAGAAGTATGTCACCAAACCAGACAGAAAACAGCTGGCTGCGATGCTGGGGCTCACAGATGCTCAGGTAAGAGACGCTGAGAGAATGAAACATCAGGTCAAAGTCAACAGGCCTGTCACACAACACACGCACAGAAAAGGCTTTAAAAAGCAGCTCACGAGGTTCATTCTGAATGCAACCTTTAAGTATAAATGCAATTCTGTAACAGTTTTTTCTGTTTTTTTGTATATATTAGACTCAGATTTTCATTCTTATTGATCAGTTTGCCTCATCATCTTATTTAAAACTGCTCAGTGGGAATCATTAGGTCATGCAACTCAAGAGTTTGATTTACTGTTTAAAGACCAGGCTTATTTTGCTTTTGTCATTATGAGCCAGGAAGTTGTTGTCATAGTAACAGCTGCAAATAAGAAATGAATCTATAAAAACGCAGGACAGAGCCAAGATTGAAGAAATGCTGAAGTTGGGAAGCTTTTCACCCCCAAGATAAAGTTGCCAAATTTTTCCACATCATTTATTTATTTATTTATTACATTTTAGGCCAATTATTTTACTAAACTTTCCGCTCTTTTTTTTTTTACCATCTTTTCTTTTTTTATGACCATTGTATAACTTTATTTCTCAAAACTTAGTCTCCTCTATCATAATGAAGATTGCCTAACGTGCAATTTACTCTTCCTTTAATTTTATAGATAAAAATTAAGCACAGGACACAATATTTCTACAGACAACATGCTTTATTCTTATTTAAAGTTTGAACTGATAAGCTACTCTTCAAGGCAAAAATATATTATGAACTAAAGCATTTGGCCTTAATCTGAATGGTGTACCCTAATTGGCTGAGAGGCGCCTTACAAGGTTAAATCCTCTGAAAATACCTACTTATTTTTATTTACATTTTTAATTAGTTCTCTATGGGTATTAAGGTAATTTTATCAAGCAGCATGCCACCATTAAAAAGATGGGAGCAGATTTTAGATTCTTTTAATTGACATTCAAGAATATCTTTATGTTTAACCCTTTTCGTCATAACTGATTTTGAATTTGCAGCATTTTTGGACGTGGTGTGATTTGGTTGCAAACACTTTACTTTGCAAAACAATATAGCAATGGGACTTCTGTGGGTACAATAAAAATAATAAAAAGTGTTCATGTAACTTGTTTGTTTTTTTTAAGAATCTGAAAAAAGAAATGATTAATAAAATATCTGATTGTGTAATGTAGCTTTAAAAAGTACGACTTAAATACAACAAAACATGCCTCATACATAACGTGCTACACTATTCCCTCATTTTTTCCCTTGTTAAATTCGAAGTAACGTTTTGATAAACTTAAATACAAGTAATGCAACAAGCAAGCCTGCAACTTTATGTAATTGAATTAGTTAATTCATGAATAGGAGAAAAAATATCTGACGTCGCTTGGATGTGTGTTTTCAGGTTAAAGTTTGGTTCCAGAACAGACGCATGAAGTGGAGACACTCCAAAGAGGCTCAGGCTCAGAAGGACAAGGAGAAGGACGAGAAGCCGGACAAAAGTCTCTCGGAAGCCGGCAGCAGGGACAACAAAGAGCCGGTGGAGTCCGAGTGCGAGAGTGAGGGCAGGAGTGAGTGCGAATCCGACGAGGCCGAGGAGGAAAGCGCTGATGGACATTTGGACATTTCTGAGCACAACAAGACAAGCGTGATCATGAGCGGGAGCGCGCAGGCGGGCAGCTCGGACCCTGCGGCCTCGGTCACAGACACAGCGACCACGCAGGTGTTGATATGAAGGCAGCGGCTCCTCTTAGGTCATGAACAGTGAGAATCCACAGAAGATCCACAATGATTTAAAGACACATGTGGAGAGTGTAGCAGCTGTCTGCAACCAAAACAGGTCAGTTTACTTCTTGAGGAGGAGCAAAGAGACACTTATTTGTTTACGTGATTCACGTGATTCAGTCCAGGTAGACACAGGGGACACAAACAAACTTAAGGTGTGGAATTTATAATAGTTTGCCCCTTTTTTCCTCTCTTGATGTCTTACAAGACTATGATAGGTAGCCTAATAATAATAATAATAAAACCACATACTATTTAAAAGAAAAATACGGACTTCCGGCCTCCTCCCTCCAGTGTCTGTGCAGTCGGTTTCCTCTGAAAAGCTTCAGAGCGCAGATGATGTTTTCCTCATCTGAAGGAAATAATACGCAGTTGTGAATTTTCTGTTTAGATTATGAACCACTCCTTTCACGTTGTGAATGAAATCTCAGACGATGAAATGTTTATGTGCCCATTTGTTTTGTTTTTGATATATAGTTGTGCTATTTTTGTTAATAATAATTTGCACTGAAAATATTGTAAATAAAATGTTACTTTGGGAATCTTTTATTATTATCATTATTATCATTACTCATTATTATTGTGAGAGATAAAGGTTGGGGTTTTATCCGAAGCCTTTTGCCATTTTGTTGTGTGTCCCCAACAACAAAAAGAAGGGAAATGGGCCTGCAAGCGGAGCTGCAAATCATCATGCAACAACATTAAAACTATGAAGCCTGATTTTTTTTTTTTAATGGGCCGACTAGGTTGCAGCTATCAAAAGGAGTGAAGAAAAAATTCAATTATTAGCAAATAAAGTAAACAATGCAATTCACATTTTATTTCTTGTAGCCTCCTAAAAAAGAGATGGAAAGTTATGATCAATTTACCACAACCTTTGAAATGATAAACTTTAGTATGAACCTATGTGAGTAAAAGAGTTTCCTCTCAGTGTGTTTGGACTCTGTTGCGCCCAAGAATAGCCTAATTTACAGTTTGTGTACATTCACTGGCTCCAGATAGCCACTCGGATCGGATGAACATATTTTATGCATTCAGACAAAGATGCAAACAATTTCTTCGTTATACTGCTGCTCGCGGAACTTCTCTGTGCAGGCACTTTCTGTTTTAATGTTTCACATCAAGTCTGCTTTTCAATTCGCGACTAACAACACAATAATCCCTCATGACAGTGTTGAAATGTAAATGTTCTATCAGCCTCATGATACAGTAGCGACGCGCACAAGTGCAGGACGGAACAAATTAAATGAAGTTTAATGACATGATGTCATTGCGCACTCCCTCCGCGCATGTGTATTAAACCTGTATCTCTGGGGGTGACTGCATTTCATAAGACCAGATAAATCTCGAATTACACTCCTCAAAATCTTTTATTTCCAAAATCTTCTGGATTTAGAAACTGACCACTCATAGCTGCCAGGGTCAGTTTTGGCTCATTCTGGCGCAAAATACGAAGACTGATCCAGAGAAATCCTGCAGGAGAAGTGTTGTTTGGAGCCAGCTGCAGCTCTGCTGAAGCTTAAGGATTGTGTAAGATGACAGGTTGAGTCACTCTGTTGTTTATTCGCGTATAAATCATTTTAGAGCTCCAGTGTCCTGTAGAAGATATTCAAAATAATTACTGTATCTGTGACAACCTGCCCCAGCTATTAAGAAGTTTGTTGATGGAAAATTAAGCCTGCAGGAGTTTTATGGGTAAACAAAACCGTCGTGGGGTTTATATAAAATAAATAGCATGCGCAAAGTGTCCTAAACACCAGTGGAGAAAGAAGTATTTACTGGAGTTATACCCTACCTCACTCTACAAATGCTCCAGTTTGTTAGCAAAAATTAATTCTGGTTTTAGCTGAACAAGGTCTCATTAACGATTTTGGAAACACTGCAGTCCTAAAACTTTAACCACGCTTCAGGTATGTTTTCTCTCCATTTTGAATATAAAATTGTCTGTCTTCACATTTAGGTTACAGACAGCTACTGAAAATACCACGAGGTTTTTAAAGGGTGATGCGATCTCAGAAGGAAGAAGCTTCCCTGTCGCTGACCTGCGTTTATCAGAAAAAAAAAACACACCATGCAGCTTTGTCTTGACTGGATTTGCGCTCTGTCTCAGTCTTATAGGCTCTTCTACGACACTTTTTGAGGCAAGTAAGTTTTTTAAGCACCATTAATTAGGCACCTTTTGCCTTCAGCCTCTCTAATGATAAGCAAAAGAAAAACAATAGTTATAATTTCTGGTTAGAGAGGACTTTGATGCTGACATTTTCAAGGTTTTTAATATTTTTACGGCAGTTCTGCAATGTAGTGATGCATCACTTCAAAGATCTTCTCCTAACACAGACAGCTTTGACAATTTGGCAAACAGAATATTTCTTTTTTTTTTCAATGTCTATCTGAACCTTTTAAAGCCTTTAATAAAGTATATTTCAGTTTTTTTCCTTCTATTTTAAAAACTGTTTTTAAAGGAAGACAATGCTTCAAATGCATGTTATTCTTTTTTTTTATTGCCATACTGCTTTTACACTCTGGTTTTCTAATTTGTCAAGACTATGCATACCATAAAGGGATCATGGGTTCAGATGTAAGAGCTTGATTTGCACAGTAAAGTTAAAAAGGATAAATAAAGCACAGTTTTCTTTTAAAAACAAACACGGAGACGTTCAATGAGATGCACAACTCTAAAGTAAGACACACTGGAAAGAAGAAGTTCTTCAGTGCATGAATAGATGTTAATCAGTATTTTTAGCTGCTGTGTTTCTCATGAAGGGTGAAAAACTATATAACTTAAGGGGTAAAATACATCCCTTGTCACTAAAATTGCATTATATTTTGACCAGTAAACTGAAGATCCTTAATTGTTGTCAAGATCTCTGTTTTCATGTTATCATCAACATCATAGTGAGTGAACCAGAAAGTCGGACCACCACAAACACAATCTACTATGGGGTCCACTTTCCTCCGGAAAGAGGACTGACCTCAGGAGAGCTGCAGTTTTTCCGTTTTAGCTTAGCATCTTGAATTTCACTTTTCACCCCCCCACCCCTCTCCTCCACCTCCTCCAGGCTGTACAGCCTTATATACCTGCTGCCTTCTGTGTCTTTCCATACTGCAGATACTCTACCCCCAAACTCCTGCACAGCCTCCCATAAACTAACCCAGGACGATTATGAAGTTGATGGCACTCATCTTAATCCTCACTCTTAATTCATGCTGGATGAGAAGTTGTCAGAGTTATGATGGCCAGTTTCCATGGAAGGCAGTAAAAGCCCTGCACTTTATCAACCTAATATTAACTGTTAAAACCCTCATATATTAAACGTCTGGGTGGGTTGAGACTTAAATTATGCTCGAAATGCTATAAATTACTTAAGTATTTGCAAAATGTACAATAACAATAACAATCCAAACGCTTAACATAATACTGAGGAGTCTTGATTTGTGAACTGTCCAAAGAACTTTATGAGCAGGACAGGAGAAAGTCCATCTGGCCTGTATTTAATGTCAGCCTTTTCACCTCCTTTAAAAGCTGTCTTATACGTCCCTCTTGGTAACCCAGGAGAGGACAACCCATTAAACAAATCAGCCTTGCAGGTTTCACCAATATTTAACACTTTGAAAAAGTAACTGAGATTAACAAATTGCCTTTTTCAGAGCACAGAGGGAGGTGTGTGTGCGTGTGTACGTGTATGTGTGTGGGTGTGTGGTGGTGGTGTGTGTGTGTGTGTGTGTGTGTGGGAGGGGGGGGGGGGGGGGGGGTTCTGTCTGCAGTGGGATTATCATGACTAAAAGCTCTGAAGTTTCAAGTGCTTTGAATCATTATCTGTGAAGTTGTTTGATAAGCTGGTGGAGATTTTGCATGAATTGCAATCATGCACCAGAAGAGGCCTTTTCGAGGCCATGAGCCTGTTGGAAAAGGGGACTTAAAAGAAAAAAAAAAAAAAGAAAGTAGAGGAATAACTCAATAATAGGGAAACTGTGGCCAATGAAAATAGGGAGGAAAAAAAAGATGAAGTCCAAGTTGGTATTTCTGTTTCTTCCCCATTTGGGAGGTGACTTTGATAGCATCTTCAGTCGTCATCATGATGAGGAGGATGATGATGGTAAGAACATCTCAAGATTACATTCATAAACTTATTTTTTGCAGTAGAACATGACATGCTCAGATTCCTTTAAAAAGATAAAAGTCTCCAAATATAAGTATTACAATGTGGTCTAAGCATCAAAACTCCACTTTGCGTGTTACAATTAACCCTTTAAAAGAAAAGAAGCATTCACAATATTGGATCATATATTGCACTTTGCTTTATGCTCACAGAATGGCTCAAAGCATAGCTATTAGGTGAATGTTTTTTTGTTTTTTAACAAAACTCGAGTCCTTGTGTGTGGAGATGGACTGTCTGAGCATGTCTATGCACTACGATGAAAGCTTAAACATTCAGGATCATCAATGGATGATTAATCAGAATAAAGAAGCATTTTTAAGATTTAATAAACCAAATTTTTGGCCAAACATAGCAGTTTCATGAGTTCACCCCTTAGAAAATGGTATAACAAAGCCTGCTATGTATTTGCAAATATGCATAATACTAAATATAGTTTACTGAACACTCTTATCTGTTCATTTTTGCAGATGTTGAATCTAGCATCCAACTTTGAATGGTGTTTATAAGTATGTCTATATGGGTCACACATTAATCAGTGCTTAATCAGTGCTCACAAAGATCACAAATCATGAAAGGTTTGGGAACCTGAGGAAGAATAACCATAACCATGGCCCCAAAAGAGAAGTTCTTGACAATTTAAATAAATTTCTGTATATTTGCTGTTCCAAATAAGGTTGCACATTATACAGCTGCACCTGAGACTTCTGATTTTAGTTTTTTTTAAAAAAGTGTTTGCAAGATAGTGAATAAGAAGTCTGTTTGCTTTGCAAAAAAATCAGGATTTTCTTAGATCACAATGGCAGGGGAATCCATCTGCATCCATTTGTGGCATCTGTTTTTATAATGATTTTGTGTCAAGCACTTTGGTCAACTTTGGTTGTTTTTTAAATGTGCTATACAAATAAATTTTGATTTGATTTGATTTGATCAACTGCTACCGTGGAGTGTTTTAAGTCTCGTCTTAAGACCCTCTTTTACTATATTTTCTGGTTTCTAACACCACATGAGTTGTATAGTTCCCTGTGTCTTTTTTGCATTTTACCTTTGTTTTATTCTTAATTTGTTTTTATTTTTATTTCAATGGTTGACAGAGCTTCCTTGAGATGTGTTTATTCATCTGATTTTTTTTTTTTTTTTAAAAATGTATTTTGTGCAGCACTATGGAACAGTTTTGTTATATAAATGTGCTATAGAAATAAAGTGGATTGGATTAGAGAAAGCTAAATGTTGTACTGTACTGGTTATATGTGCAACCATCTGCTTCATTTATTTGTTTAGTTAAGGTTTGTTTAAAATTCCAACCATTTTAATAGATAAAATCATTTTTATCCTAAAGTAGTCACAGGATATATAGTGCAGTATGTTGTCATTAATCCTGGCACATACAGCATTTATTTGCTTTATTTTTATGACCCCAATTACAAAAAAAAGGGACTTTGTGCAAAATATAGAGAAAAACAGAATTCATAGTAGAGTATAGAAAACACACCAAATGTTGAAAATAAGACATTTGCTATTTCAGGAAAATTTTTATTTCATCTTGGACTTGATGGCAGCAGTAGGTCTGAAATGAAATAAAAAAGCAAGGACAGGGTCACATGTAGGACTGGATGCTGCAATCTTGCGTGCTGAGATCTGCTGGCTGGTTGTCAAATGAGTGATGGTTTCTAACAGAGTTGACAAGTGGATGTAACACCTCTTCAATCCACCTTTGTGTGTTAAAGGACAGCAGTCCTACATATTTTACATGCGCTCTGTTTATTCAGAGTAGTTATTTTATTGTTTTTTAGCCAACTGTAATGTTATGTTGTTTTGTACTCTATGTGCTTTCATGTTTTACTTTGTAGTATATGTTTATCTGTGTGAAAGACTGCGGATGGAAATTAGCGTAACGCTAAATCAGGTGCAGCCACCTCTTTATCTTGCTAATAACTGTAACTGCACATAGTCCTTTAAATAAACAGAAAGAGAAATGGCCAACACCTAAACTCTTCTTGAAAAATGTTGCTGTAAAGATGAAGAATCTGGTTTAGCATTGTCTTGCTGAAATATGCAAGCCCTTCTGTGAAAAAGATGTCATGCTCATGGGAACTTATGTTTCTCTCAAGCTTGTACAGATGCGGGCATGAAAAAGTTCCTCCTTTTTCTGCCAGAAGGGGTACACTATTACTGCACTATCACTGGCTGAACGATTTGTCCCGCAAATACGTCATCACATACAGTACGGTGTCCAAACTTGGCGTGTGGAAACGTCCTTGTTCCGGGCATTCATTTATGCTCTGAAATCATTTCCCCATGGGCACACAGGCGTTTCTCTGTGCGATTGAATTAGCAGACAAGTCGCTGGTAAGTGGCTGGTAAGTGGCTGGCAGTCAGCTGAAAGGGGAACTTTTTCATGCCCAGATCTGTATATGCTACCCGTATTGGATATTGGCTCCAATATTGACAATTTAGCTGGATCGTATATCGGATGAATGTGGCCGATCCAGCAATCCGATCCAGTCATTTCTGTTTTTATTAGCATCATAATAAATGTTCACTTTGTCATTTCTTGAAGGATAAAATTAAGAACAATTATATCTGTGTTAATTTGTTGCTTTTCTTTAAACAAGACTAAATGTTTATGTGAAGCTTGATGCCTTCACTCACATGGCAAGGTACGCAGTTTATTCATTCAAAAGTAGTATCCGATCATCGGGTATCATCCGATACGCTCAGCCCAGGTATCGGTATCAGGTTGGATATGAAAAAACTGGATCAGTGCATCTCTAGTATATACTGTACTTCTCAGCATTTACTGTGTGCTGCTTTTCCAGATGTGCATGTTGCTGGTTCAGTAGGCACTAATACACCACCATCCACACACCGAGCACTGAAAACAAGCCGGATGGTCCCTCCACTTTCTAGTATGAAGGATTAAGCATTCATGATTTCCAAAAAATCATTTGATTTTCTTTCTTTCTTTTTTTTTCTTTTTTCTTTTCTTTTCTTTTTTTTTGCCTGACCACAGAACAGGTCACATATAATAAAGCCTCTCCATTATACAGTAGCACTTACCCTACATCTGTGGACTGCATGGTGAACTGCTTTCACAGACAATTCCTTGGGTTCGAAACTCCAAAGTACTCTTTTTTAACCAAGTTATGATGACCTGTTGCCAGTTACCCTAATTATTACCCGGCTTTATCCGTCTCTTGTTGCCACAGGGCCAACTCTTTTTTGTTTTTAGATGTGCTTCAACAATAGAATTGAAAATGCTTTTCAGGTAAATCTGACTCTGTGAGCCTTCGTTTGGGCATGTACTGGGCTAATGTAATGGGCTTTTTGCACAACTCCACTACTTCCTAGCCAGCTTTTTTTGTATCCTGTCTTTCATTATTGGACGATTTGATTAATCCAGGCGTGTCTGAGCTCAGTAACCACGAGGACAGTGGCCAGACACACCTGAATTAATCAGTTTGTCCAGTAATGAAAGACAGGAGGTGAAGGAGCTGGCTTAAGTTCAGGAAGTATAGTTGTGCATAAATCTCATTAAGTCGATAAATAAAAGCACTAGATCGTTATAAACTATCAGTTCAACATAAACTATTTTCCTGAGTTAATTTTGAACTAATGTAAAAATAGATTCGTGCTATATACTGTACGGATCCAGTAATCTCTGCTGTGTTTTTGTTTGGTTAATTAACCCACCAAAAGAAAAAAAAAAGACCTTGCTGAATTTACTGTAAATGCAGTGCAAATATTTTTAAGATAAAATATATTACT
Source organism: Atherinomorus stipes (assembly GCA_023101725.1). Lineage (NCBI taxonomy): Eukaryota > Metazoa > Chordata > Actinopteri > Atheriniformes > Atherinidae > Atherinomorus > Atherinomorus stipes. The sequence continues at coordinate 36,379 of JALJCO010004779.1, forward strand.
TTCAAAATTTATAAAATATTGTTATTTGGCATGTTCGGTAAACTATTACATTGTTAATGTAATGTATTAGATTACTGTATAACACTGTTATTGTTTTAACGGTACATTTCCACACATAACAGAGTTGTTTCATGCAGTTTTACAATATATGCCTGCACTTTCATAGCGGGTAATAAAGTCAGATTTTCTTCTTCTGCATTAACCCTTTATTGGGAGATGGCTGAAATACTTGGAGATTCTCAATTTCAAGTTAAGAGTGTGACACTCAAGGATATTACTAGTCTATAAAACTTTGTCACCTTTTACTAAAATAATAACAGTCCTACTGTAGTAAATGCTCAGTAATAAGTTTCTTCTTATATTCACATTGAAAGCCAATCTTTCCAATGATTTCCTGGAGTAGCTTGAGGGTGCATTTTGTTTGTAGCTACTATGAAGTGATCAAAAATGGTTCTTCACTCACACACATACAAATGTTTCAGAATAGCCTTATCTTACATGAAAATATGGCTCTGATATATATATATATATATTTTAAATAACAGATGTTTTCTTACAGTTTTCTGTTCCCAATATTTCTATCCGTAACTTACAGATATTAAGTATCTATTCAGATACTAATGTAAACCCCTTGATGCATTAACTGTAATTCATTGTTTGGTGTCAGATAGCTAATTGGTAAAATCTAATCAATTAAAAAAATTGAATTTCCTACTAAAATATGCAGTAATATATTTTAAAATCATACTTAATTATACTTTTTCAGCATGTTTCTTCAGCCCCTAGCTTAATGTCAATACCAGCTTAAAATCTTTTTATATAAATTAGTGTTTTATAGCCTTTACTGCACACAGATGTGTTGGCTTTTGGCTCAATTGTATCAACCCCCCCAATAAAAAAAAGTGTTCATCATCACCGGAGCATTTTATTCAGTTATTGTAACAAGAGCGAATGTCAATGCTCTGTTTCTTTCAGAGGTATGTTTGTTCCATCAAATACTGATTTATGAGATCGGCTGGATGCTCCTCTCCTAAATGAGCCCTCAATCATCAGCATGAGACACGACTTCCTCCTGAGACTAGAAAAATATTATTACATCCTACGAAGCCTTAATTTGATACCGGGCCAAAATGTTTCCAGCCGCCCCCATCATTTTAATCCAATTCACTGGAATAACCAGCATCAAGTCTTTTATTTATAGCTTTTTACTCTAAACACAGTTGAGACGTTTCTCTCAAGAAGAGAGTATGTTTGGAGCTGTTATGGAGAAATACTTAAATGCACATTAATGGTGCAATGAGAGCCAAGGCAGAGTTTATGTCTGCTATGCATGTGCAACTGAAATCGCCAAAGCAATCTGCAGAATGATCTATTTTTAAGATTTGCTTTCTCACACTTCATATCTACCATAAGTGTGGACATCAATTGCTTTTCTGGATACTTGTTACCGACTCTATTTTTCTGCTTATGCGCAAGTACCCAACATGTTCAGTAACACTGAAAACGGAGCCTCTCATACAGGAGCTGTCGCCACATTTTCAAAAAGCCACATTATTGAATGCTTTTTTAACATGGTCGCAGTTTCCAAGCCTCTTGGCTTTGCTTTCAAAACCAGGTCTTGCCAGCAGTAGGGAGTGGAAGAAGGAAAAAAAAGAGAGAGACATCTCAAGTTAAATTTAAAGATGTGTTTCTCTTGGAAGCCAGGCTGCGCTGCCATAAACCAAGGGAGACATTTTCATGCTCCACATTTTTCATGGTTTTTCTCTGAGTTTCCTCCCTTCCTTTCTCACTCCACCTTGGCTCCAGAGTTACCTACTGCTGCACTGGCTGCGGACCTCTGCCAGCAGGGCACTGTGGGGTGGCCAGTTCCTCCCTCTCGGCCTGAAGCCCTCCCCCCAGCCTCTACTAAAACGTTCCCCTGCTTGTCCTTGGATGGCTCTCTCAGTGGAGAATCCCTCAGAGAATCCACCACCTGGACAGAACTTCTTAAGCTGTCTTTCAGCACCATTTTCAAATAATACACCGCCTACACACTCTGAGCTGATGGCCAGCAGTAATCACTTATAAGCTTAAAGTCCTCTGACCTACCACCATGTTTTTAATGTGGATGTGAAGGAACCATTTTATTACAGACTGCAGACTGTTGTTTTGAGCCAACCTTGTGTGGTATACGCTATAATTTGTGAAGGGTGCAGAGGTTTGGTATTAATTAGGGCTGGGAAATGGCAGCAGTCCGACTGCCCGCCCGTTTCCATAGAGCCTGAATTCACTGAGTGATGCACGCACTGGGAGAGGGATTATGGCTGATCTCTGGCTGCCCGCTGAGATGCAAACACAAAAGAGAGAATGTAAAAAGCACTTTCATTTCACATGACCTGTCATCAGCAGCAAATTTTCACTGCTGTCTGAAACCTTGGTGAACTGCTTGTGGCTTTCGAACTAACCGTATGCTGGGTCCAAGCATCAGACAGAGTTGATATGTGCAAATGAGAGAGTTGCTTGTATGTTAAACCTCAGCGCTGGTTTTCAGGGGTATGAGTTTATCATTTCTCTCACTGATGAGGATATCATATTATGAGGTTAGATTTCATGGTTTAGGGACAAATTTCAAAGTGGGGACACTTCAAATAGAGTTATACTGTATGTAACAGTCACTTTTAAACAGTTTAAGATCATTTACGTACAACTTCGCTTTAGCTGAATTTGTATAAATGCTAACTTTTCAATAAAAATTGTGATGTCTTTGATGAATTCCCATAATATGGTTTTCTACTACACTGACATCAACCAACAGTCGATCACTCTTTCTTCAAGATGGGAGTTTGCCAAGGTTTTTCTGCTTGTCTGGTATCGTCAGCAAGATTGTGCAAAAAACAAACTGTGCTCTTTCCCAGGGTGCAAAACCCAGCAGAATCTCTGAGATACAAAGAGGGTGTTCATTGGCTGCAGAAACGTTGATGCAAACAAGAGGACAGCTGTAGAATCAATCACTTTGTTACATTAGCCATGCCTACATGGGCACAAGTGTTCAGATTAAATGCCAATAATCACAACAAAAAATGCTTCCTGTAAATTCACCCACGGAAAGGAAGATTCTGATCCAACCATACTGATTGGGATCAAAATTTGATTGTGATCAAGTCCAGTTGGTTATGCCAATGTTGTTCCAATCAGAGTGCATTAAAACACATATTCTGAATTTTGGGTAGAAATGATCCATATTGCACATGCCTGTTATGTTAGCAGAACGTAACATAAACGTAATTTAATCCTGCTTTTTCCATTCTTGCATTGCACTGTTTACTCACACTCATTAAAGGGACAAGAGGCAAGATTAAGAAATGAGACTGGCGAGTGCCATGACTGGCACTGAGGATAACTGCAACCACCAACCAAGTCAGCACGGGAGCGTGCACAAACGGATTCTATAATGTTGATCACCACACTAATAAAGTCTTTTTCCTTGTAGTTCCACTTTTTAGTGTCTTTTAGTTGGTCTGAATCGTTTGCTGATGGCAGAAGAATCCTTAATTACCCCTTGTAATGTTTGAATCCACCGTGACCGTCTTTCTCCTGGATCAAAACTGTCGGGGACACGTATGCAGCATCAAATGACATCACATCTGCAGGACAGTGCAGGAAATTCGGACACCGAATCACAGCACATTATGCAGCACACAGCCTGTTCAAGGCAACGGAAAGAGAAGTGGTGGACTCGTTCTTTTTGTTTTTTAATGCTTCATCACCCACTAGCACTAAAAAATTGGACATGTATGTTTATTCTTTCACAATTCCTGCCTCTAGTCCCTTTAAAGTTTATCTAAAAAAACAAACACTACTGTATGACTAATATACAGATCTGTGCATGAAAAAGTTCCCCTTTTAGCCGACTGCCAGCCACTTAGCAGCGACTTGTCTGCTAATTCAATGGCACAGAGAAACACCTGTGTGCTCAGGGGAAACGATTTCAGAGCATAAATGAATGCCCGGAACAATGATGTTTCTACACGCCAATTCGACACCGTACCTGATGCCGTATTTGCGGGACAAGCCGTTCAGCCAGTGATAGTGCAGTAAGGTGGTGCACTATTAGTGCACCACTTCTGGCAGAAAAAGGAGGAACTTTTTCATGCCCAGATCTGTAGGACTAGAACAGCACCGATCAGTAATGCAAATGCACTGCTTTTAAAGAATGAGTTTTAAAGAATCATTAAAGGAGCCATATCATCTTTTTCAAATGTTCCAAAAGTCAACTACAGGCATGTGCTGAATATGTTCCCCTCACAACTATAGAAACTTATTTAATGTTAAATATGAGGGTTTTTTTAATTTCTCATTTCTAACATGGAAGTAAAACGCTTGACTGAACTGAACCACCGAAGCTCTCCATACACCCATTTCATGACGTCGCAGATTTTGGTGCAACAGCAGCAACATAACTCACGTGGATAGCTATTTGTAAACACTGATGATTGGATTCTGATCAATGGGATAAGATGAACCACCCTGTTATAGAGCGGTATGCTCAACCCAGTCCGCTATGGAGTTTGAAGTACATGTGGTACCACAGAGACTCTTGACAAGTAAGTAATACAATGATAACATTGCCTAACGAGCCACAGGCTAACAGTTAGCACTGGTTTTACACACTGGTGTTGTCTGTCCATGAGGCGATTTCATTGTGGGAATTGCGTCAGGTTTTCCCTGAGAAAAACAATTTTAGTACTGCCCAAAATTCAAGAGTAAAGTTCTTCTGAACCACTTCTGATGAGTCGATCCATCTTTCAGTACAACAAATAAACTCCCACGCCAAACACAACCATAATTTTTCCAACTCACAAAAAAAATGCTTTTCTTCTGAACTCTGGAGAAAAACTTATGTTAGCTGATGACTGCCTGTCTCAAAGAAAGGCTTCTAAAGACTTTTGTCAGGCTGTTTGTGTCCTCAGAGAGAGTGGATAAGTGTTTATGTGCATGCAGTTGTGTCTGTATGTGTGTTTAATAAACTGTTTTTTGTAAATCTACTTATATCTATTTAGTAGCTCTATATATTATTTATCTATAATAAATTTACATATCTATGTATATCTATTTGGGTATTTTTATATTTCTGTGCAGTACTTTGCGCGACTATGGTTGTTGTAAACATGCCATACAAATAAACCTGAACTTAAACTAGGTTAAGATTTCAGAATCTCTCTCAAACAAAGTGGATATCTTGTTATGATGCTGTGCCCACGTATTTGGTGCTTCATGATTGTCGCCATCTTTCTACATAGATCATTGGTACAGTAAGTCAGTCGTTTGAAGGGAGCCAGAGCTTGAACTGAATTTTCATGTAGATCTCTTAAATGTGCATGAATTAAGAAAAATAAAGACTTGAATGAAGTTTTATGAGAAAATAACACACTAATATGGTTAAAAGCTTATAAAAGTTCTTTTAAAATCGATAACATGATTTATAACATAAATTGTTATAAATAACATAAATTCTGGAAAGCCATATTGGTACATTTCTGCATGTGGCTAAATGATAATGCTCCTAACTACTACAGGTCAGAGCAGGTCATCCAATGATCGAAGGATCGGTGGTTCAGATCCGGCTCCCCCAGTCATCTGTGGTTGTGTCTTTGGATAAGACACTTCATCCTCCTTGCCTCCAGTGAGGAAAAATCACATGTGTGTGACTGTTTTGATAGTGGTTGGAGAGACCGCCGTCCACTACGTTTCTGTCAGTCTGCTCCAGTGCAGGTGGGGCTATACACATAATGTACCATCACCATGTGTGAATGAGAAGACCCCTGCAAGAAGAAATGCAACATAAATCTGTTGCATTATTATGAAACCTGAATTATTATTTTGTATAATAATATACGCTATATAAAACAGTTTTCAACTATGAAATTTACAGACCCTATAAAAGCATACCATAATTATGATAGATGGTCACCATATTTTTTTACAGTAGTTTACTGCAAAATAGTTTACATTCTACTATTGTTTTTACAGAGCATTACTGTATATTGGTTCATTTTTTTAACCCCTTAACTGGCCCCCACGGGCCATTTTTTACTTATTTTCAATATAAAGTCTTATAAAATCTGTTAAATGTATCATATTTCAATACTACAACCAGGAGAGGCATCCCTTTTGATTGACATCTCATTTGACCAACTGGGTGGATCTATGGTCTCTCCTCCACCAATAATATCCACCAAACTCTACCTCACGTGGTGGGTGGGCTTTGTAATCTGATGCTTACAGATCTGGCCTATCAGGTCTGACGCTACCTCTGACATCATGCACGTATAGCCAATGAAATTCCCGTCATGGCCATGTGTACTTTGTTTACCTGGATAGCAAGATGGCTTCTCTGTGCTCCTGCGTAACTCGGCCTAAAAAACTCCTTTATAGTGCGCTTCTGTGCGTAAAAGCGGAGGAAGCCCCGTATTGTGCACTTTTTCAGTATAAACGTGGGAAAAAACATGCCGAAGAACGAAAATGGGATGCTGAAGCGCTGAAGAGTTGCTGAAGGGAATTACTTGGAGCAGAGCAGCATGTGTGCATCCGGGCTCAGTAGAGGAGGAAGCGTTTGGCTAAGGAGGCGCTCTGGACTGGACCAGTAAGTGGAAACTTCTACCTGCAGTTACTGTGTGTTTATAAGCTATTTAGATGAGGATAATGTCTAAAAGGTAAGGACATGAAAACGTGTCGATGTTTGCCTGGATGGGGAAAGGGGTGCTTTCTCAGGCGCATATGTGTGCAGCTTGGCTTTCTACTGCGCTCTTTCACTGCGGGCGTATTCATGGTGGTGTTTTTGGACACTAAAGAAGTGAAACCTGTATGTTTGAAAGTTGGGGGTCTCTGTTTATAACACAAGACCCCCCCCAGGTTTGTGGATTTTGCCTGCGTGTGGATAAAAGCTAATGGTCTCGTGATGGTGGTGTTGCAGCAGCTTCTCTCCTTCTGGTCAGACTGCACTGGAAAATTTCTGTTGAAAATTAGCAGTAGTAGTTTTCAGTCCTGGTCAGTTCATGAAAAATTGCAAGTATGTAGAAAGTTTTCTGTGTTGTGGTGTTTTTTATTTTTCCTTTTTGTTGAAATTGCATACATGGCATTATATTGTTTACTTTATAATGTAAACAGACACATATTCTGACACTTATTATAATGCACTTTAGGAAAATGAGCATCTTATTGTGTTTCTAGATCACTTACTGTATTTTGATAATGCTCAGAGTGAATCTGAATATGCAGCAGGATGCCTCTTGGTACCACCTTTCATTGGAGGTCTCAATGATGACTGTATGTTGAAGCATTCTGGACTTACAGCTTTGTAAAACCTATTATCCAAAGGGACCATTTGGAGTCTCCAAATGGAAAATTCTGGATAACGCCTGAACATATTCACATAAAAACACCCATATACCTGTCATTTTTGTTGCTATTGTCACCAAATAAGAACTGGTAACAGATAAACCTTCATGCCACAGCCTCATGTGATTAACCAGTTCCTATCTCCATAATACTGTGTGCAGCTACTTGACAAATTAAAAAAAAAAAAAAAATTCAGGCGAGGGAAAAAAAGCTTGATTACTGTGTGTTCCAAATTAGGTAACTACATGCTAGTTAAAGTTACAATGAATTTGAAAGCTCAAAGTGAATATTGGAAAAAAAAGGGCAAGCTGCGAAAAGGGGAGGGGGGGGAAAGAAAGGGAAGAAAAGGGAAAGGGAAGGGGCTCCGGGGGGGGGAAAGAGAGAGAGGAAAGAAAATAAAATAATGAAGAGAGAGAGAAAAAAAAGAAAAAAAAAAGAAAAAGGAAAAAAAAAAAAAAAGGAAAATAATAATTTAAAAAAAGGAGGTAAAGGGAGGGACAAAAAATAAGAAAATAAAAAAAAAAAAAAAAGAGAGGGGGGGAAGAAGAGGAGAAGGGGAAAGGAAAAAGGAGAGGGGCCCCAAAAAAAAAGTAAATGGGGTTGGGGGGGGGGGCGAGGAGAAAAAGAAAGAGAGGGGGGGGGGGGAGGAGAGAAAAAATGAGGAAAAAGAAAAAAAAAAACCGGGCGGCAGAAAGAAAAAGCAAAAAACGGCGCCAACCCCCCCACTGGAATAGAAAGACCGACCTCCGAGCCCAGAGTGGTTTCTTTACAGAGAGGCCAAGCTTTTGCATGTACCCCAAAGGGTTCAAGAGCAGCAGCTAATTTAATTTGGATATGCATTTTTTAGGCGGTTTTGGCATATGGGGGATATTTACTGTAAATAATACAGTATTTAACCTTGTAATTTACAGTTCTTTAAAGCCATACCATAATCCCTTAAACATGATCAACATGTTTTTTTTATGGTAAAATTCTGGCAACTACAGCTGCCAGTAGTTTACCGTAAAATATGTGGATTTTTTTATAGCGTGCATAAAGCCCATTCTGAACAAAGTGGTTGGTTCATTTCTCTTTTAATTCCAAATTAAATAATTCCTCTGTCATGTAACCCTTATATTCCACTCTTAGTTAATTCCTGTCGTGTGCTCCTTCCCTTGTTCTGTTGTAATGGCAAATGTTCCATGTTCCATGTTCCATGTTGTAGCTGAAACAAAAAGGAGCAGGTACCAGATTGTTTACTTCCAGGTAGACATGAATGGACATAAATACATCACGTCCAACCCCTGTCCAATGAGAACCCTTCCCAACCCCTAGATCTAAAGCTAAAAAATAAACCTAGTTTACAACCACTGCAGGACTCAGCAGCACATTGCACCAGTTTTAAAATTGTTGTATTGGCTCCACATGCGTTTCAGGATTGATGTTAAGGTTCTTTTAGTGGTTTATAAATGAATTAATGGTCTTGGACCTTCTTATTTATTTAACTTTCTTTAAAGTTGTAAGCCATCGCGGACCCTAAGGTCCTTTGGTGCCAGCCTTTTAGTTGTCCTTAAAGTAAGGACCAAAACCCACGGCAAGGCTCTTTGCACCATTATGTTCCTCGTCTATGGAACAGCCTGCCAAAGAACCTCAGGGCTGCAGAGTCTGTTGATACTTTTAAAAAGAGGCTGAAGACCTATAGTTTCAGTGAAGCGCTTAATTAATTTGTCATTTGTATTGTTTGTCTGTTTTATTTATTTATTTATTTATTCATTAAAAAAAACCTGTGGTAGTACTGTATGGTTTTGATTTTACCGAAGCACATTATATTAACTGTTTTCATTACTCTTTTGCCCACTCTTTTATACTCGTTGTTCTTATTATTTAAGATATAATTTCCAAACAGCAGCATTAAGCCAGGTTACCCTCACACACTTATAATAAATAGCGAGGGAGGGGGGATGTGTGTGTGTGTGTGTGTGTGTTAGAGATTGAGAAATTGTAACTATTTTGTCTAATTGTCATTTTATTGAAATATTGTTGATTTTAACATGTAAAGCACTTTGTGCCACTTATGTATGAAAAGTGCTTTATAAATAAAATTTCATTCATTCATTCATTCTTCTCTTCATTCATTCATTCATTCATTCATTCATTCAGAGATGTTTTCTATGTTAAACTTAATTGGTAATTATTATTTCCATGTAAACATAAAGGAGAATAATTTAATTACAAATTTAAAATGCAGAATAATTAATTCTGAATTAAAAAAAACATCATGTAACTGGGGCCACTGACACAAGAAAACTTTCATCTGTAGATGAAGCGCTACAAGCTGAGTCGGTTAAGCCAGAAGCTCAAATGTTGCTGCCAGAAGACACTAATTGAGCCAAAACTTTGCATTTTGGCCACAAACGAATAATCTAAACACAATTGCTTTTTCTCAAGACTGAGATACAACAAATCATGTTTTACCAGGTAAACCTTTTCTCAACCAAACCAAATTATTTGATGCCAAAACTTAACAAAATATGGGTGAGAATGAGAAAAAAAAAGGTAGTGTACCATTCTGAAATACAATTCTAAAAGGTCCATTGTGTGCTGTAAAGCAGCTGAATATGATGCAGTGAAAATAAGAAGTGAACCCTTCCAGTTTTGGAGTTTATCCAGATTATTTTCCTTAATAATGCAAAACAAGGTATTGCATTTGGTGGGGGGGTGGCTAGACATCCCCCTCCTTTTCCCAGTTTGAGTGAAGGTCTACATTTGCATAACTGCAGGGAGATAAGACAGACCTGAAATTCATACTGTACTGTGTATAAGCAGGATTTGCATCCAGGTGCCCACTATAGTTGCAAATTTTCTATTCATATAATCCTCAGGTTTTTTCTATATTATGTTTCACACTGTACAGCACGGACAAACGGTGTAGCAGTCATGCTGAACCTGATGCATGATGCAACTGAGATCACCTGCATGAAGATAAATGTTGAGTCTGTTTGAGCATAGTCTGAGGTTTCCTCATTTCCCCTTTTTGGTGCTTATCGTGGTGCACAGATGCAGTTTTACAGAGAAGAACTAAAATGAAACACTTCTCAGTGAATAACAAGATAAACTGCATGTCCGCAAACGCTATGGTCAAAAGACCAATGGTATTTCTGCATCCTATTTAGGAGATAGGTAACTCATACTTGCTCTCTCCCCTTTGACTAAATCAGATGTTATCATGTAAAGTGAAAACCACTAACTAAAGTTCTTCAACCTGTTGTTTTACCAGAATTGGACCATATTAAGTGCTTTCTTTTAAAGTGTGTGTGTGGGGGGGGGGGGGGGGGGGGGGCTCAGCATGAAAATAAACAAAACGTCACTTGGGCTTTTGGGTTTCTTCTTGAACTTGTTCAAAAATAAACATGGCTGTGTCAGAGAGAACAGCTGGAGCTGTTTTTTGGTTGTTGTTGTTGTTTTTTATATATATAGATCTATAAATATATCTAAAGTTGCTCAGTATAATGCAGTTTTACAGCTTTTATCAAACAGTTGGATTGAGAAAGTGCCACACATTCATCACCACAGCAACCAGAGGGGGGACACACAAGTGAGAGTGAACAGGTGATTTATAGAAGTCACTGCTCAGTTTCACATCCCATAGTCCTACTTCCTTTCAACAGATTTAGCAGACAGATTCAGATGCAAGTGAGAGATCATAATTACTGTCCCTATTTAAATCTGTGCGGTTACAGTAAAGCCCGTGCAAACATTGTAACCTTAATGCACTAACAGAATATGATTTATGCTGGTTTAGCAAGGGTCACATAGTCAAAGCTTTAATGCAACCCAGTCAGTGCACTGTGACTTTCTTGTTCTGCTATGTGTATGTGTCTCTGTGTGCGTAATGTTTGCACATATTTAAGTGCATGAACGAGAGTGTGAGTGCAAGCCCTGTAACCCATATGTGCAAGGGGTGAGAGTTCAGCTCCTGCAGGGTTTGTTTAGGAATATATGACACTGCACAGCTGGCCTAATCATGTGTGCATATCTGACTATAAAACTTTACTGAGCATCCACAGAGCCAGCTGCATTTATCAGTGAGAGATGGAGTTATTCCCACTCCGGACGGATAGAGACCTCAGCTCCAGATCTCCAGCTCCTCTCCCAGCGGCCCACATCAGGAGCTGCTCTGCTCAACCTGCTATATATTTAGAAAGCACTTTGTCCGAAAATATGAACAAATATGGTGTTGATTGAGTTAAACGGCACCCATAGAAATAATGTGATAAATGCACAAGTACACAAAAATCCTCCAGTCTGTAGATGCCAATCCAGGAAATCCCAACTTGATTGATGGAACTTATTAATATTCATTTTAACAACAGACTTGCCAAAATATCTTTTAACTGTCTTTTGTACCAATGTTTGTTCGCTTTTCTTTTTTTCTATCATTTTTCCTATTTGTGTAAAATGCATAGTTTCTTTTTTTTCTGTTGTAAATAATTTAAAGTAAAATCAGATTTTAATAATGATGGAAAAAGGAGGAATAAAAAAAAAAGGAAGGGAAAAGAAAAAAAAGAATAAAAAATAAAAAGGGGAGACCGACCAAAAAAAAAGGGCAAAAAAAAAAAAAAAAAAGGGAAAAAAGAAAAAACTTATCTTCAGGGAGGGTTATCCCAGATTAATGAATTTAAATAACTCTATTTCTAATGATGGTATATATCTGAATATTAAAATTCCTTTGAACAATTTTCATGCCATCAATAATTTGGAAACTGTGCTTTGTTTCTATTTAGATTTTAAACAGGATCCTGATGCTTTTGGATATGGGGTTCACAGTTAAGCTGTCATTGCTTTTAAATGCAAAAAGCATAGTACCTGGCAGGTTTAACACAAGAATCTGGAAAAGCTTCTTACTCAAAAGAAAAAGTAAGAGACCAGAAAGACAAGGAGTGGAGTTATAATACTAGTTTGAAAGACCAACTTAGTGAAAAATGTGTAATTGAAAGTATAAATTTCTGTTATTAGATTACGTTGTAATAATGCCATGCTCTTTACTTTTTTAGTGACTGTCAGAATGCTGCTCTGTCTTGCCCGACTGCAGTGTTTATCAATGTTTAAGCTAAAACTCTTTCAAAAAAATATTGATTTAATCATTTTTGTTTATTCTAATTCAGAGTCACAAGGAAGCTGGAGCATATCCCAGCGATTAACAGGTGAGAGGCAGGATCCACCCGCCTGGACAGGTCGACAAACTATCGCAGGGCCAACACAGAGGTTTCACTTTAGAGATTTAATTTCATTCATACTTCATAAACCCTTTAAGGTTTCTAAACTCAGTTTTACAGTGACATTTGGTTTTCTGCAGCAAGGACAACTTGTCAGTTCCATTCATGTTTAAAAATAATTCTTCAAACATGAACTGGATGGGAGGTATTTGTATTCCAAAATGACAAAACTTTGTCACACTGTTTGATTTCCATCTCATATATCAGTAAATAAAGTCCGATAAGTGTTTTTCCACAATCTACCCACCACTTCACTTGGCTCTGTTCGTCCCTGCTCTCCTCTGACACTCATTTGACCTCAGGCTTACAACATCCATCAGGTGATCATTACAAGTTTGAGGTCATGACCTGCACACTCCAATCACCACACCTCTGCCTCTTCCTGCAATAACCCGGTGCTGTATAAAGACCCTCTACTTCCCCTCACGCTGAAACAAAAAGTCATCAGCTTCGTAATGTTTCCCCTGGCACAAACTAGTGGATGGAGATATAGCACAATCCTGCGTGACGGCAGGAAACAGTCACAGGAAATGGAGATGCACTGCGTCTCCTCGAGTGCCACTTCAGGTTATTTATTTGGACAGATTTTACTTTTTTATGGGATTCCCCTTCTCTCCATCCCTCCTGGATTCCCAGAGTCCATGTGTAAGAGTTGGAGGAACAAGTCTGCAGTGTCATGTAGCTTGTTGAGGCTACAGGGAGAGATCATTTCCCTTCCCTCGCACCCCCGCCTCATCACCCTCCCACTCCTCCAAACAAAACCTCACAAAGGGAATCCAATTAGTTAATCTCACTTTTGACACACTTCTACTTGTTTGCAGCACTGGCACGCCATTCCTTTGCAGATCCTCTCAAAACAAGCTGTCAGAGTAGAGAGAGGCGGAGAAAGTCAGGCTATTGATTATGAGTCCTAAACAGACAGGGCGACATCTGGCTTCCATTACAGGCTGTGATGGGATACAGAGCTCCTCGGCAGCCGGCAGCACAGGCCACACGACGTACAGATACAGGCTACACTGCCTGTAATTACTGCCTATGGACTGGAGGGACTGAGTGATGCTATGTCATCTAAAGCTGAAACAGGTTTGTTGTGGATTTTCCACTATAAAAAAGACCTGACTGTCAGTTTTTTGTGACATATCCAACTGGTGAATGACTTAATACGGTCTTTATGAAAATCTGCTTAATGCTTTGGAGAATAAAAGTAACTGAACACTTTTTTAGAATCATCAGTTAATGTGCTGTGTTTTTTTTTATCAGTCAGTCAATTGTTTTGAACGTAAGATGTTCAAACAAAGTTTCTAGAAGGTCAAGTTTAAGATAATTAAGACTGCTTAACATAATCAGAATAGCAGCATAAAAGCAAAAGTTAATCAATTCAGTTTGATCAAAGATTGACTGAAAATATGTTTGAGAAAATACAAAGTGCTTTTTTTTTTTTTTTTGAGCACTGACATTGAATTTTTCCCTTCACCGCCACCCCCTCCCCATTAGATGTTTTATATCTGCAATTGCCGTTAATAAAGTAGACTTGACATAATCAACTAAAACATGTAAAAATCTAATTAAACATGGCAAACAATATATCATTTCTTAATAATTTTAAAGTTTCATTTAGAGATCTACTATCATAGATATTTCTTGTTAAATCACAAAAGCTAAATTACAAAAAATAAAATGCATGTTTTTATAACCTTAGAGCAAGCTTATTATATCTGTAGTATATATATTTTTAGATTTTTTAAAAAATGCTTTGTTTCCTAAAAACCAGCTATCAAGTTTGAGACAACAAATGTTAAAATATCACAGTACAGTCTCTTACAGTATGTATTTTATTAGGTTTACTAATCTTGGGCATAATAGGATTATACTTACAAGACAAATAACTTAATTACCCTTTGTTTTAGGGTTTTAAAACATTTTCACTGTTTAAAGAGCTGAGTTTTTAACTTAATACTTTGTCTTATCATAATGACATAAATGTTGATTGCACAAAGCAATGGCCACACACCAATGGCCACATGTGCGTTTAGATCGTTTAATGACAAACTTGCCTTGCTCAATAAATTGAGGCTGATTTACTGTAAAAAGAGATGTATTTACAACTATATAACGAAGCATTTCAAAGTATTCATTTTTGTTTTTTAACAAAAAATAAGATGTCATGAAGCCATTTTTATAGCACGCACTGAAGAATTCACTTCTGCTGTCATGTTTTCACCAAGCTAAATTTATGAATAAACTCAAACTTTTTCTCCTACAGCTTCATTGCTGCTGTTACTTGTTTACAATGCTCAAAGTAAAATATTACTCCATGTAAAATTATGACTTGCTCTCCTAACTCTTTCATAGAGAAGCTTCCCTTTTATTTCCCAAAGTGTGTTGATGAAAGTCATTGCATTAAAGAAAATGGAAAATATTGAGGCGCTTGAGAAAGAAGTGCTATCATTAGACTTGGAAACACATCGGGAGAAGTTATATTGCTACTTCAAATTTAATGGTTAACTACTCTGTCTTTGGGCTGATTCTTTTTATACTCACTATCAAATCAGTCAAAGCTGGACATTTAGATCTATTTTAAGTAATACATAATGGTCATAAAAAATGTGTCTGGGTCAATTATATTATACAAAAACTTACATACAGCTGCAAATCTACGTCTTTGTCTACACTTTTCACATTGTTCTTACAGCTATATTACATGAATACTGTATGTTTAGTGAATAAAGACTTCCCCTTCTTATCTGTTAACCACTTTCATCAGTTTGACCAAAGTGTCAAAGCAGTAACAGCCATTTAAGTTTCTCACAGTCCTGCTGCCCTAATCTTACAACATCTCTCTAACCACTGTGTAACAATGACATTGCCCACTGTAACCATGCAATGAAAAAAAGTGAAATGCAGTAAACCACATTGCTCTTTTACTTTTAAGGTCGGTTTTCTCTCAGGACCAGTTACTCAATACCCATGTTCCGACTTATGTTTTTGCTATAGGCAAACTCAAACTCCCTAAGAGGAGTAATGACTGTCCCTGTTATATCACTTATCACAGTGGCAAGATGGGAGATTATTGACTTAACTGGTCTAAACATCAACAATGAGTGATTTAAGGGTCCCTCTCAGATTCTGAGATCTGTGTATTTTACTGAACTGCAGGAAGAGGAGAAAAAATATCGTTATTTATCCTTTCAGACAGAGATGCAGGCTACGAGCTGCATGGTCTTGTCATTTCATTGCAACAACACAAGACGGAAAGCTGTTGTGACTTTAATGTGCTTGTTTGGGGTTGCGGGGGCGTGTTGATGAGGTGGGAGTGGGTCGTGTCATGGTAGTGAGAAACACTAACAACACTAAATCACCTTATAAGTTAAACTAATCAAATGGTGCACACACACACAAACAGACACATGTTACGGCTGTGTGAGGGCAGGAGATAACTTTGTGTTTGAGTGGACAAATGTGCTCTGAGAGGCCCATGTATGAGCGGATAACTTTCATGAAACATGTGCATTAATGGAGGAATTTAACATCCTAAGCCTCTCAAAGTTTGTATTTATTGCAGGGCTTTACTTCTGGATTGTGTTAACTCCTACAGGTGTTGCTTTTATGTGTTCTTGACACTGAATTCTTTAGGGATTGGCTGCATTGAGTGACTACGGCATGAATCAGCCTGCTGCTTTTACTACAATGTCTCATCTCTATCAATTCTTTCATAAATAAATGCTTCAAGTATGCAAGTGCACATGTCTGTGTGCGTGTGGAGGTTTACTTCTGTGACATGACAGACAATAAAGCCAGACCACAAAGCAATAACTTACTAATGCACTCCTTAGCCATGCTCCCTGGGCCTGTCTGCAGCTCCTGATGGATGCTGACGGCTCCAGAGATGGACTGTTGCTGATAGGGAGTGACCAGAGAGGAGCCTGATTAAAAGTAGTGGGGCACGGCAGAGGGTGATAACCCCGATCTAGCCATGATGAATCCACTCTGGACAAGCTGCTGTCTCATTAGGGTCTAACCTCAGCCAGGCACTGCATGTCCAAATAAATGTTGAAACAATCCTGCTTTTATCAGCAGGATTACGCTTGTTTTCCTTTCCACAACTTTCCTTGTGTGGGCTCACACAGAGCATCCTCCCCCTCTGTCGGCCTCCGTAAACTGAAGGTGTGATTCACCAGCTCTGACTTCACTGTGTTTATACAATTCTGGGTCTATCTTCTTGGATTAATGAGCCCAGCAGCGCCATTAGACAACTATTTGCCTCACTAATCTGGAGCCAATATGAAATAGTGAGAAAAAGTTGAAATAATCTGCCCTTTATTTGTGATAACATAAACAGCAGGGTTGTTTTAAAGGATGATAACATTAAATATTGGGCCTGGGGAGTGGGACAGAAAGAGCTAGTTTACATTCTCACTGGAGTAGTCTTGATAACAGGCCAGAGGGAATATGAGCCCCTTTAAATGTGTGCATTAGTGTAATTTATTGGGCTTCCCCTCTCAGCCCTGCTCTTGCTCCAGCTCCTTTTTCCCAAACAAAAGGCAGGCCAAGGTTCGAAAATGGATGGGAGTGAAAAATCATTCACAGTTGATTATCACATAAAACAACGTCATATTTGCTGCCTAATAAGCAAAAAACGTTCCATTGGCCTCCTCCCTTCGATCAGGATTAGGTGACTCCTCTAAGCAGACCTGCGTGATTTACTCACAGCGATTTGAAAGCGCTTTGGTTTTGGAGTGGGTATACGAAGAGAGTCAGGGATGCTGGGATAAGGCCAGAGATTTCATAATTCTTAGTGTATGTCTGGAAGTCATCCACGCGTTCCGATTTTTAACCAATTTATGTCTGAACAGAATGACCCTGGGAATTAATGAGGTTGTGGCTGTGAGTTCCAGCACTGCAAGGTCAAGTAAATCATGCTTTAGGGCTCCAGTCCTCCCCACTTTGCTCCTTCACTCTTCCCAGCTCCACATCCTGCGATAACAGAAAGACAAGGGGCCTGAGAAATACCACCTCATCGACACTTGTGTCCATCCAGAAGAACATATTTTAGAGTTTGAGCGCCAACCGGCTGTAAAGCCTGCTTTTAGTGGAGACTGGAAGCTGATGAATGGGAGTGGGGCAGGAGCAGCAGGACTAGAGGTCACTTTCTTCATTTCACATTTCATGGCAGATTGTTGATGTTATGCACATTTCTCTCCCCAGAGGTGACTTTTCTTCTATCTGGAGCTTTGCTTTATTGAAGCATTATAAAAACTTTATACTTGATTTAGCTGTGCCATTACCCTTTAAATGAGTGTGTGGTGGAGCGCTTTAACATGAGGGAAAAGTTGACATCATTAGACATAATACCATGAAACCTAATAGAGTAACACCTAAGTAACAAGCACTGCAAATCAGTCAACTCTTTTTATGCAGAAAAATAATTTGTCTTTTCATTTAATAGCTGTTAAAATGCCATAATTTTTACACACGTGTTTAGTGTTTCATATTTGAGAGGAAAAAGGGTGACAACATTGTCAAACAAGCATGAAACTGGAGCACAGTTCACCACTCCTGGAACATTGAGGGGAATGACTGCCAAGTCTCTCTCGGCTGTGTTTTCTGTCCTACTGTTACCAACAGGCAGCATTTATCACCTAATTAATTCCCCTGTCTTTGAAAAAAAACATTTTAGAGGCAAGGCCGCTAAATGTTTCCAGATTTTCTGCTTGCTCATTCAACCTCTATTTTATTTTATCAGCCTTACATTAAAGGACGTGTTTACTGCATAGCTTTAAAATTAAAATTTGACAAGATGCCTGCTTTTCTGCATCTGCTTCCATAAGAAAATGCATGTTTTTGGCCTTTTGCAGTTTATTCTTGTCATGTGAACCTCATGAATCCAACCATGAAGTAAAATGATCATAAATATTGTTGGTACTGTATATCAATGTGGATGGAACTGGGTGGTTGCCAGTTCAAAGCCATGGACTGGCTCAGATAATATGGCAGAAAAGACAAGTGATTAACTTTTTGTCCAGCCAGCTATGCAGTAGTCAGACTGTCCTTGGGCAAGGCACCTCCAGAAGGGCAACGTTCAATTTACAGAAGTGCATCACAGGGAACAGGTCAAGGAGATTCTTACCTAAAAAAAAAAAAAAAGAAATCTCCATGTTATCATGGCTTGACATTAAAGTCAAAATATTCCTCCTATAAACAAATGATGCTCATAAATGCAGTTTTTTAGGACTTTTTCCCTTTTTCCTCTGCAGTATTTTGCATAGTATTACTAAAAACTAAAACAAAATAAATCTCACTTTCTTTTTCAGCCAAATTAATCCCCTACACCTGTAGACAGTAGTAAAATAAAATAAAACAGCAAAGACAATTGCAGTGTAAATTTTCAATGTTAAATGTGAGATTTTAAAAGTAAATTATTTTGAATTGCGAATTTTTAAATGTGATTTAATATATAGTAAAGATTTAACATTTGTTTTGTCCAATGTATCAAGACAAAGGAGGGAGATAATTTAGACAAAACTTAATTACATCAGACTTTTTCTGCTCTCCTAAATGTCCATGTGCTGAATATCCAACCAAACACCAGTTTCTGATGCAAAGACTTGGAAGAAAATTTCTCAAGCTCTAACTGAGAGCAGTCAGATGACATCAACTGCTACTTTAAGTGTTTTTTTTTGTTTTTTTTTTAAATCTAGTTAAAGATGATGCTATACAGTTATTTTTACAGCTGTAGTCGTTTTCCTCATTTTGAGTGCTCCAAATTTTCCATGCAAATTCAGCTGTCTTTTAAACTCATCACATGATATGGCTCTAGACAGAGCAGGAAAACACCCTTTAAATTTTTATTTCCTTTGCCTAAGAATATACCTTGTTCATATTATCCTCTTGACCTTAATGTTTGAATAAGACCGGGGCAACAACCTTGAATAAATGTGGCCTTTCCTCCATTATCACTAGAACATACTTCAGGGTGTGTTAAAACAAATGGAGGGATGATGTCAGGAGTCTGAGCTGGACCGGTTAAGGAGAAGCAGTCTCCACACTTGGCCTATGGCTCCAGACAAGCATCTTGATGGCTGTAATTACTGTCATGTCCCAAAAGAGATGAGAGATACCAGAGGCCCAAATAAAACCCTAAAATGATTTTGATATGATGAACTTCTCCAGCTTTGTTTAAAAATTCTTTGAGCTGGATTATGAAGAGGAGGATGTCCTTACCGCTAGAACTGTTTTGTTTTTTTAGCCTCTCAACATACAACAGCCTTATAATGTCTAAATCAGTAGATTCAAGCTTTACATGTGGCAACAACTGCAGTCCATTTGCTTCCTTATTGAGAATGTATTCTGGTTGCTGTAAATGTCTGCTATATGTTTACACTCTGCCTAATGCACTTAGATGACACTGAATCTAAACACATTCACACAGAAACTCTGCTGCTGAGCTTTACTGGCACATTCCAAATAGGCCCATCTTTATGAGTCCAGCTGTCTTTGAGATGAAGTCCTTCCCTGGCTAGTCTTTTATACATGAGCAGACACCGACTAAGTCAACAAAGGTCTGAAACATGCTGAGTTTTGAAGGAAGGAATTTTTATTGTTCAAGTATTTAACGGTGACGGTGGACAGTTTCAGATTCACATTTCATTTTAAGTAAAAGCTGCAGCACATAACATCAGTCTGTAACAGGAAAAAGTCCAGCACTGATATGGTGCAAGGAAAATTTTCTGTAAAGTCAAAAGTAAATGAGCACTGGGATACTGGGCCTTTGAAATGTATACATTTATATTTGATGGTCTCAGAATGATTAAATGAATGTGTTCATGTGAAGTGAAGTGAAGGGAAATGCAACAAGATTTAGGTGGTGATTCTGAAAAATTAATTATACTCAATCAATTAAAATTAAAATGTAATGAATAATAATTATTTTTATTTTTATTTTATTTTGCCTTGTTTTTCCTAAAGTACATCCATTGGATGTGGTGGTAAAATTTAATAATTTATTTTTTTATTTATTTATTTATGTATATTTTTTTTAATATAAAAATTAATAAATTTTCAATTTTATTTTTTTTTCTCCACGAGGGGGGTGTGTGTGTTGTGTTATGATGATATATTTATGTTATATTTTTTATATAATATTATTATATATTTTTTTTTTTTGTGAGGAGGAAAAAAAATAAATAAAATAAAAGAAAAAAAAATATGGGGGGGAAAAAAAAAAAAAAAAAAAAAAAGAAAAAATTTTTATTTTTTTTTTTTTTTTTTTTTTTTTTTTTTTTCATTTTCCCTTATATTTTTTGGCAGTTTTTGTAAACATTTTTTTAAATTTGCATTGTAAACAAATCTCAGCTCACATTAAGTGAACCTGGGTTCTCTCATTAGAAATTACTCTACAGTGCATGTTTCTTCTCATTCAACAGCAGATGTTATTAGTAGCATTACTCTCATATTTCACTCTTACCAAAAAGTATATGCAAGTATGCTTGAAGTATACTAACTTTAAATTTTAGATAAGACAGTATACTTTCAGTTTACTGTTAATACTTATCAGAAATATACTTAAAGTTTGCTTTGCATTTACTAATAAATATACTAGAAGTTTAAGTATATTCAGCCTATATTTATATTCAAACTTTTGAACGATAAGCTTTACTAGCAATTACACACATTGTTTCTTTGTGGTATACTACAAGATGTACATTCTTTTATGTTTTTAAATCCTAACATGTAAAATTTAGGCGCTAGCTCACTCACACTTTGAAAACCCCTGGTTCATATCATATAAATTACTTTCTACTTAAAGTGTACTTTAGTAAACTTAAATGTGTACTTTCTAAAAGTAAAAGTAAGCTTGAAGATTTTGTAGGAGTAGCAAGAAGATTACTTTCGGTATACTTGAAAGTGTACTTCTAAATACTTTAAGTCGGCCAATTTAGTCCCAAGAAGTATACTTGTTGGTATACTGCTAGTAGCTACAGTGGTTTCAGTGTACTTGGTAAATTAAAGTACACTTGGGGGATATACTTTACTATACTTGAGTATACTTAATGACATGTACTTAAGGAATACTTCTTTTTGGTAAGGTCAGCCAAGCTCAGTCATGCCTTAAAACCACTTCAAAGCCCTCCAAAGTATTTTATGTTCTGCCTGAAATCTACCATAATATATTATGCAACTATTTGAATAAACAATTTCCAAATAAATCAATTAAGCACAGTTTACCACTAAAAAAAAACATTATCATGTATTAGTGTAATGTATCTTGTGAGTTAATTTACAGTACTGTTTGAGTAGCCGCTCAAGCACAGTTTATAAGCTGATATAATTTTGTACACATGCTGTAAGTACCTCCGTTTTGTTCGTTCGGTTAGCACAGAGCTGGGATCAGTTTATGTATTTCTATAGATACATGTTCAATCTGCTGCTCTTTTTGAATTAAACATTTTCAGCCCAACTCATCACTTCCTCAGCTCTGCACCTATCATACTGGATATATTGGACACCATTTAAATAAATTTGTCACAGTGGGAGCTGTCATATCCTCACAGTGAGCATGCCAGAAACTTAAAAATGACTCTGGCAACGACTGGAGCTTTCAAAAGCCATTTCTCCCTCCTCTTGTGTTTCTTGAGTCATCACAAAGGAGGATAAAAATTGAATTTCCCCAAATGGGATTAAGACACAGCAACAAAAAGCGGAATGAAAGGGCTCAATGTATAAAACAAAAGATAATCATAATACCTGAGTATTTGGTGGACAGCATAAAGAGGTCATAAAATGCAGATCTCTTAAACTCCAAAGGAGGATCAATTGGTTGTGGGCTATACTGCAGCTTAAAACTGTCAGAATGAAAGTCTATTTTGAGACGTGAGTGCCCACACTGGCTAAAAGATTTTGAGGGAATACAGTTTTTACTGGCATAAAACACAGTTCTGTGCATACACTGATACTTGACCCACTGGCTTTAATGTGGGCATCAAATATCTGCCTCAATCCCATTTATTTTTACAGCGATGGGCTCATAGATCATGCATCTGGCTTCACTCTTACAAAAATAAAATAAAATCATCTGTTGCATTAATGTCAAGTCTGAGACTTGAGAAAATTAGGCAAAACGTTCACATTTGCTTTTACCAACCTGACAGACTTTACTGTTGCTGTTAGATCCTGTGTGTCTGCGTTATAAGAGGGCGAAGGGCAAAGGCTGAAATGAGTTGCAGACTCTCACCACAGTTTCCCCTCTTTGGTGGCTCAAATGCTACAATAACAGAAGCAAGCCAAAAACAAGATGACATTGAAAGAAGGGATAAAAGTTGCTTTCAGCTTGTCCAAGCTTTAAAAGCTGAAAACAAATGTCACTGTAGAATTTCAGGACTGCATCCTGAGGGTGTGTTAAATTGTAAGAGACAAGCGCAATCTCCTGGAATACTAGATGGATAAGTAGATGGGCAGACAATAGTAGAACTTGTCACGAATAAGAGAGAAGAGACCCATCAGCCTTCCCTAAACCGCAGTATGATTCACAGAGCAGAGGTTGGTCGCCTGCGTAAAATTAATAATAGGAAATGCAAGGGTAGTTCTGTGACTTGTCCAAGATATACTTTCCCTGGCCCTTCAAACCCCTGGAAAACTTGGGTGGCCTGCAACTGGGCTTCCTCTGGTTTCTGATGTTAATGTCATTCCTGTAGCCAGTATGACAGGAGCTTCACCACAAGTGTGGTTTGGGTCAAACAAAAGGAGCAAGCTGTGATAGCAGGATTCAGCGCCATATTTTTTTTTCCCTTTTTCTTTTTTTGAAAAAGAAGGATTACCTCTGTATTTATCTGGGTATTTTTGTCCCACTGTGGACTCTGTTGCCACAAAGATGAAAGGAATGAAGAGGAGGATGAAATTTTTCAAAATCGATTGTTTTTAAGTACTTCACTTTTCCAGAAATCAGAAACCACACGGTGCATTATGGTTAGTGGATGTTTTGAATTTCTTCAGCTACTTAATAGTTCCTCCTTACCCAGCCCACAGAATTGTTTCTTGGTGGTTTTAAAACTTTGCGTAAGTCATTGAGTTGGATATTGAGCAATCAGCTTGCTAAACCTTCTTGTTTCAGCACGTAGGCCCTTGATTTTATTTGGAGGTCATTTACTGAATCTTAAACATACAGTAGACATACATTGCTGTTACAAGCTCACATCTAATTTCTTAAATGTTCCTGTAAAAACTGAAAAGAAATTCTTGTTGTGGTAAAGCTTTAAAAAAAAAAAAAGGTTTTAAGGGCCCTTCAAAAGGACCTTTTTTTTCTGAACTGGCCTCTCCTATTGGACATGCTAGGATGTCATCACAGCCCACTGCACCCGAATTAAAGTTTTTTCGATTTGGACGCAGCGGTTCTGCGGGGGCATGCGCCCAACTCTTGCGCAGCTGAGCTTGGTGGCACGGTAACATATACACAATGAATGGCTTTGCCGCCAGCCGCCTGCGCTTTGCATGCTTGATAAGAAGGGCCCTTGATGTTTTCAGTCTTAAGGTCAAGAGGTCAAAGAGTAGCTTTTGCTAAACTTAACTGTTTGAAGTTAGCTCAGAGTGCACTTTGTCCTCAATATACTGGCTCTCCAAGAAAGTGAGTTTGTCACATTTAATAATTTTGATAAACATGGACAAGTTTGCACCTTTGAAAATGAAATTCTTTAAAATAAATAGATAAATAACAGAGGATCTAAAGTCCATTACCCTACTATAGAGTATTGTAAAGGGATTAGTGGAGGCATGTGGAACATTTTGTAAATCTTGTGTCACCAAAACTGCTGCAGGCAGGATAAATGCGTGTGCAGCTCCAGCAGGATATCCCCTCAGACGTGTTCAGTGCGTGTTGGTGATGAGGATAACAGAGGGGGCATTATTTTTGCTCAGTGGCTCGGGAAGGTGATAAAGGGCTCCAAGATTCTTCCACAGGGGTGCAGGCATACACACACATCCATTAAGTTGATGCAACATTTCATCTCCCCAACTACAAGAGGATTCTCAGACTTTAAATCCTAAAACAGTACCGTTTCCAACTAACCTGAAAGGTTAGGAGGAGAGGATTTCTGAACGCAAAGCTGTCATTGTACATCAAATTATGCTTATAAAAATGTCCTCATTATATCATCTGGAAAAGACAAAGGTGTAATTGGAGAGTTTTGAATGCTGAATATTTAGCAGTCCAAATGTGCCTGCATTTTCCATCTGAATGGATGTAAAATGCACTGCTGTCATACCTTTCTCAGTTTAGAGAATTAAGCTCAGTTCTTAAAAATGATTGTATCCATATCCCAAGTTGACAATTTAAGATGTAACTTATAATATCTTTTCATGCAAAAGTAAACAAAGTGCTGTTGTGGTGTATGTTACTCTTGTGCAGTCCCAGTCTTAGACATTATTTAACCACTTAAAATCCTGCAATTTTCACATTGAACAGTATTTTATGGATAAAAGACTTGTTGTGGACCAACTATTAACTACTGAACTACTTTTGCTGGAAGCTTTCTGATGTAACAGGACTGCTTTTTGTTGCATTGGAGTATAGCTTTAGAAATAAAAATCCATTTGCTACTGGTCAGAAATACGTGTTTACTGAATCTACAGTTATAATTGTTGCCTGGAATAATGTGGATCATCCAAATCTCAAGAATCTTATAGCTCTGGTTTTGGTTTATAATATGTGTACTTCGAGGGCAGTCGGAGTAAAATACATGTCAATTTGTCACATCCCGCTCAAGGGACAATCAGCAGAGTCTAATGCAAAGTCAAAGCGTATCATCCAAAAGCAAAGAATGAATGAGGAGGGATCAGTTTAAAGGTTGCAAGAAAGTTTTGTGACAAAAGATCAATTTAAAACCTTTTTTTTTTTTCGTTCCAAATGTATCATCTCGATGAAGTGGTGATATGAGTGATAGAAAAGGATAGTTTACCTCAATGTCTTCATATTGGTTATACAGTAGATGAGGGAGGATAGGAGCTAGCATGTATTGTGCAGTTTCTCTGGTAGCAGGGAGAGGTTAAGATTGAGAAGAGACAGGTTGCACATATGTAAATCTGGACAGAAAATGACAGAACAGAAGAGATTCCTGAATTTTAGCACAGCCATGTGTTTTCACTTCTCTTTATTTGTACAATGACACAGCTTCTGTAATAATTTATACGTTCTACGTGATGATGCTCAACTTCAGGGAGTCATTGTAGAATGGTGTGTATCACCTGTATTCAAATTAGTTACACAGTGATGGTGTTGTCTTTAATGATAATGATGATGACAATGATGATGAGGGATGGAAGATGGCTTTACTCTACTTACTCTACTTTTTATGTCCTTTTTATCTTATCTAAGTGGAAAATAGATATGAGACAAAAAAGGAGAAAAAGTATCATGAATTGGTGAATTTGAATGATTGAGACGGTTTTGGTGTTAATTTTTATAAAGGCTACAGTATCTTGGCATGTTTAAAAAAGTTTATGGTCACTTTTTCCTCATTCAAACTTTCAAATTACATTTTGGCAATTCTGACATCAGGTCAGTTTTTAATTTCTAAAGATGAGAAAAAGGGAGCAAGAAGAAATTCTTTCACATTGCCTTTGCACCTATAATAGGCTGAACTATTCGTGAAAACAAAAACCATCATGAATAAATGCTATTATTGGGTGTATAGTAAACAGATCGTGGACTGTAAGATCATGAGCTGTGCGTCATTCTCTTGTGCCAGCGTAGGCTGTGAAAGTCTGAACATTTAAAAAATGTACAAGTGCTGCTGACAACAAGACAAACACCATTGTCTCAATGCTTGGTGATTAAAATGAATGATTCCTGTTATGACTATGAACCCATTTTACTTCCGCTCTATACACTAACAGGGAGCGAAGAGTTTCACAGTGAGGAGCAGTTCTCAGTCTAGTGTCAGCTGAAAACAGACTAACACTGCCCAAACTTCCCTGTAGTTGTATTATCTAATTATATGATAAGTATGTCAAATAAGAGGCCAGTGATAGTGTGTATTTCATTTTTCAGGCAAACTGCCTGTGGATACATTTGGTGTTTTTGTGGTGTTGTATTGTGTAATTTGTGGTTTTCTTTTTTTTAAGTTTGATATTCATTTATTTGAGGAAGCTTTTCCAGACCTCTTGCAATTTGGTCAACATGAATTGTCTTATACTGTAAGTGTGCACTGTACACGTAGTTTGACCCTTGAAAGAGTAGCATGAACAGTTTAGTTGAATTGCATATTAGATTTAGGAATGATTTGGTTATTTTTTTTAATAAGATTTGATCAGAAATGTCACTTAGGACAGAAACTGTGTTGCAAGAGGTTAGTCAACAAAGGAAATGCATTGCACTGGAGGTGTGTCACATGAAGGTCTTTTTTAGAGTCTTCTCTGAGCTGAATTTTGAGGGCAGGGGGCATTCAGACTCTGGTTGACCTGCCTACATCCCTGGAAGGGTCCAGAGCCCACAGCACAACATGAAAGCATCTCTCAACTGTCTTTCAAATAGAGAGAGTGCAAACACACTTTGACTGGAACACTTACAATTGCATTTTCTGCATTTAATAGACAATACTGTTAACACTGAAACTCTGATTTCTAACGTTCAATAAAGAGACTTATCCTGCATTCCTGTAGCTCACATGACTTGTTGAATGGAGCTGCTCTCTGTTACAGTAAAGGTGCTAGAATACAAGACTTGTTTTACAGCTCTGAAATCATTTCACAGCGTCTGCTTGTGCTGGCATAATTTTAAAAAGCTTGAGCCTGAGGTAGCCCATTAAAATACTCATAAAACACTAATTTTGCCAGTGGGATGTGAGATTGTGTTACCCTCTGGGTTGAAGTGTGGATGTGCATGTGGTTTTGCACAAGCTAAAATAGTTTCCACTCCTCCTTTTCTTTGAAAGGTGTGTCATCTAGACTGTGTTTGTCGACTCACTTGGGAAAATTTGGATGCAACCCAGTCACCATTTGCTTTGTCATGTTGGTGATGGTGGTCATGTCGACATGAAAATCTGCAAATCTCAGGGAGGTTATCCAGTCAGGGAAATGTGATTAGTGAAGCACATTTTATATATTCTAAAGCCAAACTAAAACAAATTAAAGTTTTGTGATGAGGCTGCAGAGTTATCCTTTTCCCAGTATAATAACTTGTTTGAGTATGGTTTTAGACCATTATTATTTTAGGTAACTTTTGAAGAAGTGGAAATTCATAATGTAAACACCCTTTTGTTCCTCACTTTAAGGCAAACAAGGTATACACTTTTCCCCTTGAGCACAATAAACATTTTGACATTGAGTCAGCCAAGGAAGCAGCCATGTAGAGCTGACCTCGGGCCATCTACCACAGGTCTTTGAGTTTTATGGTTCTGCGCCTTATATTAACTAAGACTGCACTTTTCTGGATTGTGACAATGTGGGGTCCTGTATCTATGCCTCTGATTGATCATGTGCCCTGGCTACTTGGCCATAGGGATATCCCTTTGGCTGACTGGTAAGTGCAAGTGACTTTCAGCTGGGAGTTTGTGGTATCAAATCCCACCCAGGCCCTCTGTTGTGTACTTTGCCACACAATCTCTGATCTCTTGGGGCCAATCTCCCAGTTTGGAAGTATGACTCCGATTATCACTGGTACCTGCCTTCATTCCCCCAACTTTTCGACTTCCTCCTTCAGCTCATCGTATTTTTAAAGCTTCTCGTGTTCCTTTTTTCTAGATGTTGCTATCAGTCGGGATTGCTTCTTCTATGCAGATGTAGAAATTAATATACTGCACTCATTGCAGATGCTCCAGTAGCTACATTACTCCAACCATCGGTTTATGGCATTGCTTGTATGCTCTACCTGCCTGCATCTTACACCCTGCTGCCATGTGCTAGGCTGCCTTCGAAGCTGCTTTGCACAACCTGCACCTGGGGTCCTATCTGGTGTAGTAGGCCTTTGCCTCTATCACTCGCCTGCTGAGTGCCTGTTCTTGTGGCCATGATTTCTGTCTCTATGCAGTCTTACAGATCAGGCTTCCGATGTCAACCACTTATTTGATCTGTTGGTGGCATGCCATCCTTCCATGGTGACATGGGATGGGTGCCAAGTGAAGTCCGGTGGAGGGTTAATATGCTAATTTCATGGAACAGATTGCTTGACCTATCAGATAATAGAATGGCGAGAGATATTTGATCTCTCAATAAGAAGGGAATGGGCATCAGAGATGTTTCGTCTTCTTCAGGAGCACGGGCTTGGGCATCTCTACAGTCACAAGATGAGGGTGGATGTGGAGGTGCTCAAGGAACGTGCCCTGATGAAGTATAATACTAAGTGGATGGAAGATATTAATTATAAACCAAAACTATGACATATTGTCTGTTTAAAAATGTGTTTAAGTGTGAGAGATATTTAATGTATGATTTGTCTAAAAGCCAGAGGTCTCGGTGTGCACAGTTCTGCTCTGGGATATTACCATTACAGTACATATTGAAACTGGACATTACACTGGAGCAGAAGATCAGAGGTTATGTTATTACTGTGAGCTTGGTGAAGTTGAGGATTAAATCTATTTTTTGTTGTATCGCGCGTTTTATGATGATTTAAGAAAAGTACTTTTTTGACAAATTATCCACACATGTGAGTGTGTATGCTGATGGTGACATAATCAAATGTTTTTTTGATAATCATGCATTTGCTTTATCTAATTATATATGTAAAGCCTGGCACAGAAGACAATAGGCAATGTAGGTATAGATAGCCTTGAGGATGGATAATGTCTATATTATTTTTGGCTGTATATATATTGTTTACTGTTTTTGGATTCTTTTAATGTTTTGGGGTGTCAGTGTGATGATATGGATAATGTGTCTGAATAATCCTGTAAGGGATGGGCTGTATAACAGCCAGACATAAAGATAAAAATTCATTCATTCATTCATTCATTCATTCATTCATTCATTCATTCCTTCCTTCCTTCCTTCCTTCCTTCCTTCCATGATGGTTCCACCTCTGCTTCCCTCATGCAGGGTTTCAACAACTTGGGGCATTTATTTTGCAGTTCATTCCTTGGGGCATCTTCCAAATATACTCCTGGATATTTGTTGTTCCATCCGGTGGCTCTGACAACCACTACTCCCCAGGCTGGGGCCCCCCAGCCCATTAAGCTGACTGTGAGGACCTGCCTCACTCTTTATAATGGGCTGTGACTGAATTACTTGCACCCTCTTCATGCTTGTCATTAGCCTGTGGTATCTCAAGATGTTAGTAGCTGGACATTGCTTTATCAGTAGTTCAGCCCCTTCAGTTGTGATTATCCTGTCTCTCTTACACAAACACACGTGCACCCCCCCATACACCCACACACACACACACACCCCCCAGCACACACACACATGTTTGTTTTTATATCCCCGTGGGGTATATCCATTGACATAATGCATTCTCTAGCCCCTTACCCTAAACTTAACGCCCATAAATGATTGCCTAAACCTAGCCCTTGTCCAAATCCTAACCAAAACCCAATTGTAACTTAATCTCTAAAACCTTATCTTGACCCTCAAAATGGGGTTCGTACCCGTGGGGACTGGTAAAATATCCCCACGAGGGCAAGACGTCCCCACGGTGATGGTAAAAATCCGGAACATGGTCCCCACAATGTTGCAAAAACACGCCCACACGCACACACACACACACACACACCCACACACACATATATATATACATAGATTACATGCATTACCATGATATTCCCAGGACAACTCTCTTCTCAAATTTACTAACCCACTTTCTGCTACTCTCTCACAATTTTTCACTCTTAAATTATAGTTCAGTTAAATGTAGGAAGTAATATGTGATGGTTATTGCACCAAAAGAAAGTATCGTAACTTTAGGTGACATTTATCAGTTTGATTTTTTTTAAATAGTAAGCAACTTACTGTGAAAACATCACTCCACATTATATTGATGGACAGCAGAAAGATCGCATGTCTCAAATGAGCCATTTGGCATTTTTTAGATTGAAGAAATACAAATATTCAGTTTGATTAAGTAAACTGAATATTGCTGGTATTGAAAAAAAGAGTTGGTAACTGTATATCTATGTTTTCTAAATTTGTCAGTCACTCAAGTTTATGCATCAAAATTAATTTAATCATGACATGTTTAAACAATGAAATTTGATGTTTCAGCATTCCATCTTAAAATATCCACCATAATGTTAATTTCAGGTGGTGAACATGTGGCGAACGGGTCAAACTGACGTGACGAGTCAGATATGTGAGCAGCTCTGTGGTAAAAGGGGCTTGGCTTCTTGGCACACACTAGGTGCACGCTACTGATCCTCAGCCAGCAATAGACCCACACTGGGTCAAATTTATGGGTAGATGTTTAGCTCGTCTCTGCCACTCTGGCAGGCAGAAAGAATAACAACGGGCCGCATCAAGAGTGGTGATATTTCCCTTCAGAAGAACCAGCATGGCTCCACATCCCACACATGCTGAGAGTACACTGGAAAAATTTCTAAAACACCACCCTACTCTTGTCTTTAAAGTCATGTGGTCCAAGGCATCTTTTTATCACTAAATTTGAAGAACTGAGTTTTCATCTTGGTTGTCATGGGAACATCATGCTTATTCACCCAAAGCAGTAAGAGTCTGAGCAGAATGATTTCCACTTGCGTCTGTGGAATCAGGATAACCTTTTCAATAACAGCTTAAATAACTTCAGTCAGTCCTTTTTTGTCGGTCTTTGACACCCTGTGACGATGGTGATAATAAAACAGGAAACAGTAACAATGTGTCATTATCAAAACGAGGAAGTAAAGATGCTGCGGTATCAATATAGTTTTCCAAATAAATTATGAGTGAAAAGTGACAAATGACCTTAAGAATGATTCTGTTTTTGACACTGACACCATTGAAGTCACTATGTATTAAAACAAACTATTTAAACTGTGAAACCAAACTTTACTAACAGCTAAAGATTCAGATATGCAGTAGATGCTTTCTTTTTCTTTCTTCTTTTTTTTTAAAATCTAGTATGAAATTACATTTGGTGTAAAAATGGGGAAGTACCATTTTTATTTTCCTGTTACATGAACCCTGGAACAAGTTGCCTTCCAGCTGCTCCAGCAGCGCAACCCCCCAAAAGCAGTTTCACTTCTCTGTGGCTCAAGTTTTTCGTTTAAGTTGCAAAATACCTAGTGAGCTCGTTGGTAGAGTAACTTTCCTCAAACCACATGTTACTCTGACTGGACTTTAAACTGTTCACAATAGGGATCTGGCTTAGCCTACTTTCATGCAAAGAACTACAGTGTGATTGCACTTAAACTGGAAAAGTGTTTAGACAGAGTTTCACTTTCCAGTTACCTTTCAAATTTGAAGTGGAAATCCTCAATTACCTGGAATGCATAAAGAGGAACTTTTGTTACCAAGCACTTACCGGTACTTGATTCCACCCACCAGAGTGAACAATTGTTGCCCTGTAATGTCTTGCAGTCTCTTGAGTTGTTGCTTTTCTTTACATCCATGATGGATATTGTAATTCAAACCAACTACCTAGATTAATCCTGAATTTTCCTTTAAATAACCTTTCCTCACAACTGTTTAACAAAGTACTTGTTCGATTGTCTAAAATCCTTTTGAATCATTCAATTTAGACCAATGGCATCTGATCATTTTTGTATTTTTCAAGTAATCCCATCAGATGTAATTTCCAGGTTGGAGGAGTTTAAGATTCTCTCATAAGCCATCTTCCTGTGAGCGCAGGGAAACTAGTATCTGTCAGGAGAAGCTGTTTATTTATTATACCTTCTCTGTGATTGTGATTTTTACTAAATCTTTGAATTTGAAAGAAATGGGTCTATTTACAGAAGCTGTTAACAGTTTTTGCTATTACAAATGGGTTGATGACACTTCAAAGAAACTTCAGATATACTCTGTGTTGTAATGTCATTTTTCCACTGGATCTGCTGTACAATACAGAGTAATATTCTGATTCAGAAGCCTTTATTGTCATTGTACCGGTGTCCCAGTGCAATGAAATTCCGTTTTCAGTACAACCCGTCCAAGATTATACAGACTGTAGACACAATGTAAACAGAACTGGACAGACTGAGCCTATGCTTTAACAACTTCCAGGGATGCAAATTCCATTTTTTTAATACAGCTCAATTACACATGGTCAGTATTTCAGTAGGCAATGTTGCCATGCCTCAAGCTGAACTTGTAGGATTGGATATTAGTGTATCAGAGCCTAAAATGACACAACCCTTTTCCTTTAAGGTGTTTTAAGTTAACCCAGTATCCTTACCATAATAAAATGAAGAATCCAAAGAGTGTGCATCAACAGTGTTTTTAATGATTTATGATAAAAAGAAATCAGTACCTATTTAGTTGAAAGTAACTAAACGTTGCTTTTATCCTCTCAAACACCGCTAAGTTTACTTTTCAACATCCTTTTAAATCAATCAACAAATGAGGTCAAGTTGAATTAATGCTTGGTCATTTGTCAGCTGTCTCTCAACAGTGCATATTGAGTTGCACAACGCCCTGCATTTGTACTTTGGCAACAATATGGACTATGACAGATAAATGATTAAGCAGAGTGATCAGACAAAACCATTCATGCTCTGTTCTGGCATATGCGTAGTTTGGAGGTATTTGGTGGTCTGTTTATATATACAATATATATATATATATATATATATACTGTATATATATGTGTGTGTGTACATACATATATGTGTGTATTTGTGTGTGGGGGGGGGGGTGTTAAGGTGGACAGGCATGAACAGATTGCATAGGAAACTGTTGGGCTTCTATAGTCTCAGCAACGCATTTATCAAAGTCATGGAAAACATACTAATTTGTCATACAGCTGTTTCCCTGTATGATGTGTTGAAACGCTCAATCAAAAAGACTGAGCTGGACGAAGTCGACTCTCCAGGTCATTATAAAGGCCCATTCACACGTAACCAGTCTCGGCTAGGCCCTTCTGTGCCCAGCCTGAATGAAGTAGCAGTAAACCTCAGCTGCTCTAATTTGTAAACTAACCAAGAGAAAAGTGGAGTGTGTGTGGCACTGGGATACAGTGGCAGCAGTGGTGAAGGTGGTGGGCAGGGGAGGGGTAGCCAGGCAAGAAACACCATATGTTCCTGATTGACGATGATTGAATTAAGTGCAGTAGCAAAGAGAAAGTGTTTTCCAGCTAGTGAGAAATTTGTGTGCACTAAAGCATTTGACAGAGGAACATGGAGATCATTCTGAGGCTTAAACAGGGCAGGACTAATCGATTAGTGATGAGCCATTACTCCAAAGTGAGTGTGAAAACTACCTGCATTTTTTTTTACCCCACCATGACTCTCAGTACTCTGGAATTAGATTAAATAAACTCCCAAAGTGTATGCCTTTCCTCTTTTGAAGGAAAGGTCACTTTTAAACTAATATTATGAAAATATTAACAGACTTGCAACACAGCTTCTCAGATGCCTCAGAGCAAGCTACCAAATCTGATCCTGTTGCTGATGTTAAAGCCACATTAAGATGTGAAAGAGACATTTTGGTGAAAAAAAAAAAAAAAGAAACCTTGAAGTTCCCCAAAAGGCTGGCCTGTGACATGATGGCCTCTAGTGGTACACTGGCGATTGACACAGACAGCTCAATCATTTCCTTATAGGCATGTGCTGCCAAGTCCAGCTGGCTTTGACATTAACACCAGACTCTGACTGACAGAGGCCCTGGCCTTGGGCTGGGCTCTGGGGGCCTCCACAGTACATTCAGCTCTCCTTTTAGCCTGTTGATTTACTGTCCCCGGTGGCCGCTCGTTGATCCATTTCCCCTCTCAGTTTGCTCACAGGGCACCCCGAAAACCGTCCTCCAGCAATATATTTGCTTTATGATTTCCTGAGGAGCCAATGAAGAAAAACAAGCCCCCGCTCACTGCACCTGTTCCAGTTAATGTGCAGTGGGCCTGTCGGTCTCCTCTGGTCTTGACGACTGGGGAAAAGGGCTGTGGTGTCACAAGCTCCATGTGGATCTTCCATTTCCCCCAACCCGCCCAATCGGGACCAAGCAGCGTGAGGAACAGGGGGATAGATGCGTATTATATGTGTGTCAGTTTAACACACACAGGTCAATTGGGGCCCACATAGAGTCTTGCTGCGTGTGCATTATTAACATGTGTGTGGGTGTTTATGTAGCGCAGCGCCCAACGTGGAGCTGACATTAATAAGGGAAAGTGATGGGAACTTGCTTACATCATTTTGGACGACATGCAGATGTGACTGAATGGAGGGTCTGAGCCATCTTGCATTAATGGTGACGTGGCCAGCTTGGTATTTACATTTTCCAAAATAGCAAAGAATAACAATAAAATCAGCAGATTTATTTGTTGGCAAGTAAGTTTTATAATAAAAACCCCTGCCTTGAGATCCATGTTTTATGACAGATAATAGGGAAATGTGTTTTGGAAAGGCAGGAGCAGTGTGATTCAAGGAAACAGAAGAAACAGAAACAGAAGTGAACCACAAAGCATACTGGGTAACAGTTGGCATCTCTGTTTTACAAAGGAGTGTTTCTTATTCAACTATTAGTTCCTTTTTTAGCCATGGATGTTCTAATTTATGGCATTTTTTAAATATGATAACTCATTACTATATGGTGCAAGCATACTGCACTGTGTGCAAAAAAAAAAAGATGATCCCAAATAAAAGATTGATTTTTTTTTTCTTTTCTTTTTTTTTTTTTTTTAGTTTAGTTGTGAAAATCACATAGGATTTCCCAAGAATATCTTCACTGCCCCAAGCATGCCGGGTACACACACACAAATGTCTGAAAATATATTAGCAATCACTGTCAATTAGACTGACGATGGCCATTAAAATATTTACACTTTACCCACCTACACACCCCTGCCAGTTGCTAGTCGTTGCCTCCTACAAGGATTGGCCATCAAAACTTAAGTTTTACAGTTAATCCTTTTCTTTCTATTTTTACACTGTCAAGGCTTATTAAACTGTATTGTATTTGTTTGTACATTTAACCTATTAGAGCTTCACAAAATATGACACAACAGCAATTCTCATGCACAAATCTAAACAAAACATTCTTGTTATTACCAAGACAGTACAGTAAAATGTATACACAGATATGATCTCAACTCCATTTACGCTTGTCATCCTAACAGATTACCAATTACCAAAATTAAAAAAAAGAAAAGAAAATTGTCCAAAGGAAATCACCCTCCCCCTTAAAAAATGCTCATCTTTTTTACTATGGTGTTAAGAGACTTTTTAACCTTAAGAGGTTCTTTTTGTTTGTTTTAATAGAGTGTGTTGAAAGACTTCCACTCCAGTTTACAGTATCATCCATGTCGCCAAAATCTAGCTGTGATTGCAAACAGGCAATCAAGATGCAGTTTGCGTATTTAGTTTTTGATTACTTTAACAAATAGAGAGCTGTGTCTAAACTTATGAATAAAACTATACATAATTCAGGCTTTGTGAACCTTATAAGTCTCCCCTGAAAGAAGGGGTGAAAGGATGTATGAACCAAATCATGCATGGGGAGAACTGCACATTAAAGGTGAATAAATAATTTCATAAACAAAGATCAAATGTTTGACTCATCCAAGACAGTTTTGTTGTTGTTGCTGTTTTTTAGAAGTTTTGTGACTTTGATAAGTCAATGGCAGAAATCTCAGTCTGAAAACATAATTTCACAGCCTGATCTTTCCATTGGAAAGAAAAAAAAAAAAAAAAAATGTTTTCTGTTTTCCAAGTTAGAAAAGATTGAATGATATTTTAAATAAATCACCAGAAAATCCAATTTCATTGTTGGACATATTCCTTTTTTATTGTCAGAGGTCCATTTTAATTTAGCTGAGTTTTTCTTTTCTTTCTTCTCTCTGTTATTACTTGATAGCAGGAAAATTTGGTTTGACAATTATGAGACTCATGTCTGGATAATTACACTGTGCAGAGTGGGAACAGCCCTCACTTCCTCACAGTAAGCCCCTGAACATGGTAGATATCACTAATAGTCCATCTGAAAGCTGTCAACTGCCTTGCTGGCTCAGTTCTTCCTGTTTCCTTGGAAGTGGCCCAGTGGTAAAGTGGCCCAGTGGCTTTTAGGTCAAGAAGAGAGGTGAGCAGAATTATGAGAGGAAGCATGCATGTGGCAGTGTCTGCTTTTCTCAGTCATGTGTGTTTAAGTAGTAACCTGACAGAGTAAATGTATTCCACGGTGCTTTTTTTTTCCATTTTAACTGAAGTTGTCTTCCTTATGGCAGATGCATTGGAGCTCACCCTTGCGTGTAGTTGCTGAGTGTGTGTGAGTCCTTGTGCTTTTCCTTATGTTGTTTTTCCCCGCTTTTTTTCCTCCAGGTTTAAACAGCGTGTTAACCACCAGATCCCATTGCTATCAATCTTAATGGTGGTGGGTCAATGTAAACGCACACATGTGTAGGCTCTCTCTGCAAGCCACAGTTTAAGAATAATTCCCCCCTAAAAAGGGAGAGGGAAAATATTCTGGCCCCATTTACAAAATAGGTGCTCAGAAAACACTCCAGCCAGCCTTGAGTGATAGCTACTTCCTCAGCTTTTCCACTTCATTGATGGTTATGTGAGTTAAAACAACGAGCTTAATGGAGGCTCTGGGCCCTCAGGGGACTAATCATAGCCACGTGACTTCCTCCGGGGCTTCCATGAAAATAACTCCATTACAATGGCCTGTGATATTAATATCGGCTTTGGGAAAGTCAGGCCCAGCATCCACAGGGAGGCCTCAGTATGAGCAAACAAAGAGGAATGCACGGCATCTAAGGAGCTAGCAGGGAAAAAGAAAACGAGTGAAGCAAAAAGAAAGGAAAATACTGAGCCATTTCTGTTGAGTGATAGAATACTGCACAGTCATGATCTTCATTTCGGCTTTGTGTGCTTCAGCAGTGTATCTTTCTGGGTTAAGAAACATGCAGTTTCTGTTTCATGTATCACTCGTGCAGACAGATTACTGACCCTTTAAAAGTGTTTTAACTAATGTCTTTGCTACTGCTAAGAAAATGTTTACTTAATAACAGACTACTTTTCCTTTTGGGGAGCTCTTGCTACTTAACTGTACTACCTAGAATACTAAAATCTGCATATTTCTTACTTTAGCTGTAGGCCTACACTATGATTGTGACTGCCTTGCCCTGATAGCTCGTCTGTAAAAGGACTTGTGAGTTTACGGACTCACAAAACCCCATCACAGTATGTACAGTATGTCACTGCTTTGGTGCTGTATACTTGTTGTTAGGTGGTGGTGTGTTGAACTTGGACCCTTGTTTTATTAGCTTGTAGCTTCTGAGGGAGTCCATATTTCACAACGTAACATTAATGATATTGATAGCAACAGCATCATAAGACATTATTGATAAGGCTGTGATTGTTTTTTGTTGTGCAATAGATTTTACACGAAAAAGTTCCCAGTCGTACATCAATACTGTATGTGACGTATTAATAATTAAGATATTGAAGGTTGAAAAACCAATTTTTGATATGTCTTTGGCAAGGTACCAAAGACTAGACAAAATATGGACTTAGTATTCGGTCACTTCTGAAAAGGGGAAAGTGAAGCCAGTTGGGCGTGTCCCACCGTCGCCATCTTGCCGTATCACATGTGTCTTCACTCCCCTGGATTAGCCTCCTGAGCCATGGGATAAAGGTAAGACATGTTTGGACTTGCTGTTAGTTGGCTAAAAACCACCATTTTGCTACTCTGCTGCAGACTGAGACCTTACCAAGAGCAAACAAGGAGCTAATTGTAAGCCACTGGCCGGGAGGCCGGCATCCATTCTGTCACATGGCTCTCAAATTTTCAAGATTGCTTGGAGTGAGATTGAGACTGAGACTGAGACTTCTAATAGCTCTCTTGTGGACAAATTGTCCGCTTATTTGCAGAATAAACAGGAAAAAATTGTTTCCAGACAATTTGCAAAATACATATTTACAGAATGAGCCAATAATTCACACCTTGTATTCAGATGAAAATGGTACAAAAACTAATTCCGTCAAATGTTATAAACATGAGCAATGCCATTGGTATTTGTGAAGAATGATCATTTTTGATAATAATATCAACAAAATTATTATGAGACTAGAATTTGTGCAAAAAAAAAATTACCTCATGGATCATCTCACAGCTAATTTCATTAATTGGCAACAAAAGAAAAATATGATCAGGTGAAACAGTTTCCCAGAGAGTCTTTGAAAATGTATTAGAGGTGAGAACTGGCAAACATGTCACTAATGAAAAAAAAATTCAGTAGATGATATTTTATACTTTAATGCAGCAACAAAAAAATGCTAAGACATTCCAGCAGTTGTTTGCTAATGACTAGCATATTTGCTATGCTAAGTGGGTAGCGTAGCTACTTGTTATGCTAAAATGGATCAGTGTAACAATGATTTTTTTTGTTGCTTTTCAAAAAAAAAAAAAAAAAATCAGAGCATGCAGCTTTACCCTCTTTGTCAAGTTGTTTTGATTTACATTTTCCACACAATTAACACAAAACTCCCTTTAAGTTAGCTCTCACAAACATTGCACTGGCATCTGAATGCCAGTGCAATGGCATTCAGATGCCATGAATGCAATGATAGAATGCCCATCACGTTTCTGCAGCAATGATAGAGAATATTTTACAGTCATTGGTATTGTTTTACACAAGTACAGTGAATGGTTATAATTTTCATTCTTATTTAAGTTGGCTGTATTTGAAACTTCAAATACTATGAGGTTACACCTTGTTTTACACGCAGGAAAAAGTCATAAATACATATTAACTTCACTACTGTAAATCAACATGCCGTTTCTTCTACCTAAATTATATCTTTCGTTGGCTTTTCATTTTTCAGAGAGACACACAAGTGTTTGCATTCATACTGCAGCTGTTATCTTTGTGAAGTAGGAAAAACAACCGTACAAAGTTGACTTCCAGCTCACTTTGCAGTATTTCATTGATTTATCATGACACTTGTAATATGTGAGCAGCTGGTTTGATTGCAAGGATGCAAACATGGGCTGACTTTTGAGTCACATCCAATGGTTTGCAAGCCTCTGTACACAGATTACAGTAACTATTGCAAATTACTTTTAAGGCCAGTAGTATTTTTGTCCTTCCACATCTCAAGAAAACAAAGAAATTTCTCTGCTTTTGCAGATTATGTCAATCTTTAGGCCCAGCATGAGAAATCAAGACATGACCTGATATGGTGGATAACTGGGTAAAACATTAAGGTTTTTTTTTTTTTTTTGTTTTTTTTTGCTGTCCAATATGAAAGATGACCAGTCTAAAGTATCTTTTACTACTTCATGGCTCAAAAGGTCCCCCAGAACAACATGCTGATTAATGTGATGTGTGCGCTGTTGTTTATTTATAAAAACAAACCAAAACGGTTCAGGAAAAGCTAAATGAGCTAGTTATTCAATAGTTATTCAAAGCTTATTCAAATAAAGAAGTGGAGGGAGGTGTGTGTGATTGGTTGGAGGAAGAGAGGTGTGGGTGATGGGGAAAGGCAAGTTTATTTGTATAAAACAATTTGATGTACAGGACAATTCAAAGTGCTTTACATAAGACATTATAAACAATACAGTGGGGTGCAAAAGGAAAAAGAAATTAAGAACAAGAAAGTAGAAGCATGATTTAAAATTAAAAACATTAAAAACATTTAAGATTAAAAAGAGAAAATATAGAACCGTTCGGATTTCAACTTTTGAATAATATCTTTATACATGCAGCTGCAGGTGGGCCTGTAACCTGTATTTAAATAAACTAAATGTTTTAGCTGATCTGAGACTTTCTGGGAGTTTGTTACAGACATGTGGAGCATAGAAGCTGAATGCAGCTTCTCCATGTCTGGTTCTGACTCTGGGAACTGATAAAAGACCGGATCCAGATGACTTAAGGGGTCTATAGATTCATACTGGGTCAAGAGGTCAAGTGCGGCGCACTGGTACCTCAGGCAGGGGCATCGGGGCAGGTGCCAGACCATGCCGGGTGGCTGCCTGG
The DNA here is from genome assembly GCA_023101725.1 of Atherinomorus stipes. NCBI lineage: Eukaryota > Metazoa > Chordata > Actinopteri > Atheriniformes > Atherinidae > Atherinomorus > Atherinomorus stipes. The sequence continues at coordinate 77,050 of JALJCO010004779.1, forward strand.
GGGACCTGGTACTCCTGGGTGTCGGCTGGGCCGCCTGGGGGGGGGCCTCTGGCCAGCTGCTGGTGGACCGGGTCTTGGGCAGTGCTGCCTCCGACCCTTGCAGAGACGAGGTTGCATCTGCATGACTGCGCTCATCATAGAGCTCATTTTTTTTTGCAGTCTGCAGAGGTGTCAAAAGTAGAAATAAAAGTAGTTTTCTAGTACAAATCCTGCCATGTTTTTGGGTTTGCCAGGTCATTAAGAACAGCTGTTTTCACCAATGAGCTCATCTATCTGGGAGATGAGCTAATTAAACCCAGCTGGTTCAGTGATTGATTGGAAAAAGTGCCGGACAGGGTTTCTACTTTCTACTTTTACCCAATTTTTGACACCTCTGGCAGTCTGACACTGTGATTGTGCTTCCTGTTGGGTTATACTATTAACTACTTCTGTCCAGGTTTTACCTCTTTTCTGCGTACTGTATTTCTGTGTGTGTGCAGTATGCATGATCTTATGATACTCCAGTAGTTTTTATTTAAGCTGTCCTCAACTAGGTTGCCACCTGCAGGTCCTCCTGTAGGGGATTGCTAGTTTTGTTTTCCAGCAAAGACCATGGAATGTTGCTTATGGGTTATGGGTTTCTGTACTCCTAAAGGTTGCTACATACAGATGCAGGCATGAAAACGTTCCCCTTTCTGCCGACTGCCAGCCACTTACTTTACCAGTGACTTGTCTGCTAATTCAATCGCACAGAGAAACGCCTGTGTGCCCAGGGGAAACCATTTCAGAGCATAAATGAATGCCCAGAACAAGGATGTTTCCTCATGCCAAGTTTGCACACCGTGCGTGATGACGTATTCGCGGGACAAATCGTTCAGCCAGTGATAGTGCAGTAATAGTGCACTATTACCGCACCACTTCTGGCAGAAAAAGGCTAAACTTTTTCATCTGTACTCTGCGAGAAGCAAGAACTTTCCTCTTTGTTCTCGGGGCCACAAGAACAAAATGACATAATTTTGTTCTCGCCAACACGATTGAGGACGCCTTGCGGCTTGTTCTAGACCACTCGGTTGAGCAGAACTTTCTTCTTGAGAGTCTCCGAGAAGTATTGTGTTATTGGTCAGACCTTTGAGGTGGGCGGGGTTAACACAGAGACACTTGAAGCAGAGAGTTGTCACTTCCACATTTCCACAGATGCGGTGTTGAACAGATAGTTTAAATAAACAGCTGATCGAGGTGGTGAGAAAGTGCGAAAATGTAAACAACACACATGGCATTTAACTATGCGGACACCACCACATGCCAGCTCTACAAGTTTATTGCAAATGTATGATCATTGGACTAACACGGTGGCGTGGTGGTTAGCACCGCAGCCTCACAGTAGGAAGGTCGCTGGTTCGAACAATTACAACCGTGGCCTTCCTGTGTGAAGTTTGCATGTTCTCCCCGTGTATGCGTGGGTACTCCGGGTCTCCGGGTACTCCGGATTCCTCCCACCATCCAAAACACATGCATGTTAGCTTAATTGATCACTCTAAATTGCCCCTAGGAATGAATGTGAGTGTGAATGATTGTCTCTCTGTGTTGGCCCTGTGACAGACTGGGGCCCTGTCCAGGGTTCCCTAAAACTATGCACACCTAATGATCACCGTCACCTCCCCCTCGCGTGCACTCAGTCACAGAGCTTCTTGTGGAGTATGTATTGACTTGACGAAAAAAAAAAAAAAAAAAAACGACTTGACTTCTTGCAGCCTCAAGGGCAAGAACAAAGTTCTCGCTTCTCGTGAAGTATGTAACAAGCTTTATCATTTATTCTCTTAATTTTCATTTCTCTCTTGTCAAGCCCAACAATATAATGTAAAATGCTGTTACTGTATACTGTAAACAAATACTTAATTAAAGAAATGAAATGAATAAACTTAGAATATCAAGAGGAGCTCCCCTTGGCAAAGCAAAGCTGTTCAGCACAACAAAGCAGCCACATCATCACTCTGCCTGCTACGATGCTGTACAGGACAAGTTGAAAAAAAAGTAAATATTGAGGACATTGTCATATGTCAAGAGTTACTGTAGAAACCAGCACAGTAAGCACCAGGACATTTTGTGTTGGTTTAACTTAAGTACTTCTGAGTGGCTATCCACTAATTTTCCTTTGCAAAATCATACAAAGACTCCATTTCATGAAGCAGTCTGTTTGTAAGAGGGAGACAGGGAGTGTCTCAAAGATCTGTTAGAACCTCTGCGGTCTGAACTTCTTTTTACCATCTTCCCTCTAGCTGTAAACCTGCCATGCTGTCATTCTCCTTCATGCACAGGCAGTAACTCACCGCCAGCTGCACTCAGAACAATTAAACCTCAGTGATCACGGTAAAGAGAAATCACCCACCTCAGAGTTCAATACCCAGTGAAGACTCCCTGGCCTCCTCCACTTCCTCTCATTCAAACGGACACGTGCTATGCTCTTCTTGCCAAATAGGACATCTTATAGAGCAGCTGAACTCTTGTATAAGTCATCACTAGTAAAGAAATACTCAAGTTCACTGCATCATAACCCAGCCACTTTTTCCTCCAGTCCCTCCTGTTGTGGGAGATTTATTGAATGAAATAACACTGGCTTCACTTTTAGTCCTGCTTTTATGAATATATATATTGTTTTAACAGCACTTTTAAATCCTTCCTACACTCCTGTTCGGGTCATGACTCGGCCTTCGTCTCTATAAGAATTTGGCATTATAAAAGACTAAAAATATTTTGTAACTTGTCCTCGTTGTCTGTGATTTTCCGATATGGAAAGAGAAGGATTGGATGATTCCCTTTCTAAGTTGACAAGAAATGTGTTTTGCATAACAGTTGATTAATTAATTATTGGGATTATGAAAATATTTTTCAAAATGTTAGAGTAGATGCTGATTACTAATCTGTTTTTTCCTCAGGTTGAAATGCCACTTAATGATTTCTGCTTCTGATACATGTGAGATTCAAATTTTGAATTATTTGAAGGAGTTACTGGTTGACATAATGACTGCCAGCTGTCCAGGCTGCAAAACAAGCTCAAATGATTAACATTTCACTGTGTGCTTACAGCTGATGTATTTGTGCTGATATGTTTAGATTTTAACAACTTGATGCTGTGCATTATGACCAAACATCTCCATTTTGGTCTCATATGTGGCATTTTTGAAGAAGTTTTTAGGTTTTCTTACTTTCCAAGTAAGTTATACTTGCTCATTCTCTTTCTGATTTGCCATGAACTTTAACATTTAACATGCACTAATCTTGAATGATTTTGCAGTTTCTCTGAGCATTACATGGTCTAATTACTTGCTGGGGCATCCAGTATTTGGAAGACTGGGGAGTGTCTTATTTATTTTCCACTTTGACAATCTCTCACTTTACCTCAAACAGTTTGGAAGTAGGCTCATAAACCTTCACAGATCAATGAGAAGCAACATTTGCTTTTCTAATATTATCAATCTTTCCCCTTTGGTAACAAGATTTAGGTTTTTACCAAATTTACAATAATTTTAAGAAATTTATATAATATACTGATAAGATATTGAACTTCACTATTATCCACACACAGCAGTACCAGTCAAAGGTTTGGACACGCTTTAATCCAATAGGGAAATCTGTCCAAACTTTTGAATGTTAGTGTAGATAGATACTGCAGATACACAACACTTACAGGTCCAATAAGTATAGCAAACATTCCTAAAGCAACAGCTGTAACATATTATCTAATAAACAAACCCAGTAAAACTGTGTTGTTTACAGTGGGTTTATATGATGGTTTATATAAAAATGAGCAAACACATCACTCTGGCCTCTGTTCAATGTTATGTGTATGATGCAGTGTGTCCTCTGTGTCATACCATATCTGTCAGGATTTGGGGCAACAAGAGACAAGAGGATGCAAGGCACAGAGGTGGAAGGATGATAAGATGATTTGACAAAGAAAACACAAGAGATTATGGCTCTAGATACATGGAATAAAAAACAAACGATACAAAGATGTGTATGAAGAAGGAATTGGCAAAGAACAACTGAAACCAAGGCCGTTTCTCAATTCCCAGTTTGTACTCATGAACTCGTGGGTACAGACTTGTGGTACTGGGCATAAACTTGGACTCTGCACTTGCAGAGTTCATACAGTAAGTGTGCATTCTCTGCTTTCTTGTTGTTTTAGGACAACACAAGCTTTGTGACATCACAAACCGTGGTCCGCAACAGTGCAGGGCATGAGATGCCTGTATAAAAATGATATTGTATTATTCCACAGCTGTTGGTTATTTATTGTTGTGGAATGACAATCAGTTGTACTGAAACAAATAAAAACAATGAAAACAACTGCTGCAAAACAATTTCATGTCAACTGAGTGGGTGTTTTTGTTGTTGTTTTTGTTTTCAACATGGAAATGATATCTATTTCCAATCTGTAAGCACATTAATGCAAATTGGTAATCAGGTCATAATTAAGTGATCAAAAAATAAGAGGAAAGCTAAAGGAAGAGCATTCCAAAAAAATTACCAAGAACAATAGTAAAGAATAGAAATGGATCGCTCAGAATTGAAATGCTGCACAAGGTGTATGCTGGGTTTTATATCTGGCTGAGTATGCACAAGTCTCTTCTGATGTATGCTCAGTAAATTGAGCGGAGGAAGTTGTCATTTGGGCATTTCCACCAAACTTTAAAATGGAACATAACTTGGGCCACTGTTGATGACGTTTCACGGGTCCACGAGCACACAAGTCCACACAATTACACAGATTGAGAAACGGTCCAAGAGTCTGCAGGGAAATAGTAACAAAAAGAGCAGCAGATAAGGCAATCAGCAAAAGAAACCAATTGTGACAAGGAACCGTGATCATAGAGGATTATCACGCTTCCGTGTTCCGGTTTCCGGAACATGTCGAATTTGTGCATTTCCACTTCCAGGCCGGTTTAACAATAGCTGAATCCAATGTCACTGCTCTGTTCTACTTTGTAAATCCAATAACCACCAACCCTACTTAAGTTTTCATGGATTCCCAACTGAAATGATACAGTACTAAGGAGAAAGTGGATCAAAGCGATTCACCGGGATGAAGGGCTGAACTTGATAATTAAACAAGGTAGCACATTTGTTTGTAGCTGGCACTTCAATGATGCAGACTACACTATAGCTGGAGTTAGCAGGCTAGCGTTAGCAGGCTAGCATTAGCTGACATGCCTAACTTTGTGTGTCTGAAAACACATAAGCATCTGAAAATCAGGTCTGTACCCTTCCGTTTCCAGTGGAACAACTGGGGACTGCCAAGCGGGGAGACCCTTATAAAAGAGTATCAACTCGCTTAGGCCATGATGTTCACCCAGCATACATCAGTGTTACCTCCAGGTAAATGAATCAGATACAGTAGACAGGTGATCAGATTGAGAGAGGATCAAGGAAAACACACAGAAAAGTAGAACATTGTTTAGGAGTCTCAAATCAGTAGTCCAAATCAAAGTCTTTTGAGGGTAAGTCTAAGTTGACAGAAGTCTCTATATACAAGGTCCAAAACTCAAATCCCCATCTCTAGACCAGAAGTGGGTAGTAACGTGCTACATTTACTCCGTTACATTTACTTGAGTAAATTTTTACAAAAATTGTACTTTTAAGAGTAAGTTTATTCTGTTATACTTTTTACTTTTACTCAAGCACATTTATGAGAAAGAAACGCTACTTCTACTCCGCTACAACGGCATATGTCCTGGTCGTTACTTTTATTTTTGGTCTTATAAGTGCGCGCATCACAGTTTGTTTTGTTAGAGAGACACGCGAACGTCTCACTAAACAAACGCAGCTTGCTATTGGATACCTCACACGTTATTAGATACTTGTCACTACGTACCACCAATCAGGTGCAGTCAGGAAGTCACATGATGATGTGGCGCCAATGCTCAAAAGAACAGAGTTTTAGCCGCAAGCTGAAGCACACAAACGCAAAAGGGATGTGGTTACACAAAGAATGACTGAAACAGCAGCGCGTGGTTCGGAAGTTGAGACAGAAGCCGCGGAATATTCCTGGCTGCACATTCCAGCGATGTTTGCCTCCTAGATGACATAAAAGATCAGCTGTGCAAGTCACGTTTCAGGTACAAAAACTCAACCTCAACTTACTTTGTAAAGTTGTAATAAGCTGAGTTCTGTTTGCTGCTAAAACAATCCTGCATCAGACCTGAATCTGTGGTAGAATGTGAACCTTCGTCAACTTGTTTTTAGAGTGTTCAGCTTTCTCTGGCGGTTAAAAACATCAACATGTCATGTTACATTTAGTTGTCAGCCTCCTCTCGGCTGATCAGGGATCAGCTTCTCAGCCGCAGGATGAAGTCCTGAAGGCTGCGACACGGCTGCGCGTGCTTGTGTTGTTACAGTAATAAACTATGTCGGCTAATAAATACTATATTTACAGTGACATCGGACTGTGAGGAGGCTGCTGTAGCCTATAAACAAATATGTTTCGCACATCAACCTCGGGAGCAGTCAGTCACCCGCATGCACTCTCACCATCCCTGAAAGAAAAAAAAAAGCATCTACATCGCGGTAACTTTCTGGTCCTTTTTCCTCCCTCCCTCCTCCTGTTTTGGCCACACTGTGATGATGAGCAGCCCTCTGTAGCTTCACATCCAAAAGAAGTGTCGGATCAGTTCTGATTTCAGCTTGTGCGCGTGACAGCTCATCACACTCTCCCACTCACCCTTCTTCTGTTTGCTTGTAATGCCGGAGGAAAGCTGCCATACACATTTTTCATATTTTGTCTTTTTGATGGTGCAATTAATTGTGTACTTAATTGTGTAGTAGTAAGTAACCTTTATTTGTATAGCACTTTTCACAAAGTGCTTCACATGATAACATAAAAACAATACAAGCAAGAACAATTAAGTGTGTCCCCTAGTGTGTAGTGTGTCCCCAGCTTTACTAGACTGGTCTGGACTCTGGTCTCAGAAGTTTTGTCCTAAAAGACCATGGCAGCCAGAAACAGTGTTATAAAAAAGTTCTTTATTTAATGTGGTGGATCTTTATGTTCATTAAAAAAAAAACATTTATTGACATTTAGGGGAGACTGAGGATGATGGTAACACTTTTTGTTTGAGCAAGTGTTACTCAGTGGTCCTCTGTGCCAGAGCTTTTACATTTGGACATGTGATCCCATATTTGTCTGCTATAAATGACATACCTGTACACTTTGACTTCTACTACACCATCATAGAGTAGTTAAATTAATGTCAAATACAAAGTGATGTGTTGCTGCAACCTACCCCAGCACCCGGGTGAGTTGTAACACTACTTGAGGATGGATGTAACAATCAAATTATTACAATTAAAAAACATCAACACTAATAAATGTATGGAAGCATTTTAATGAAAAATAAAGAAGGAACCATACACTTGTGAGACTGCAAAATAATAATGATGAACTAAATAAAGAGTATAAATTTAATACCAGAAAAATAAAAACAATCTTTGTATGACATAAAATAAATTAAATAAAGAATAATGAAGTATGACGTGCTCAGGGTTGTGTTTATATTTTGTAGCTTGAAACAGGTTAATGTGAAGATGTCATTTGGACACTTTGGAGATCCATGAACCAACCCACAAGCCACTTTTAAGAGGTGCAACTGTGCCGAGTAGGCTACTCACGAAGTAGCCTAACAATCAACTGAACAGTTGAACTGTGTATTTTAGGTGTAGAAATACTAGAAATAGAAATACTAAAAATACTCATGAACATCAACTAAGCAAATGGCCGAAGGCATAATACATTTATCTAATTAGGTTTGGCAGTTGTGGCAAATATAGTTGTGACATTTGTTACAACCATCCCCATGCCAGGCAGCCATTAGAAAGCTAACCTTTTTTAGTGTTTAGCTTCAAAGCTAGCACTGATGCAACACATCAAATTAAACTAGAGAAACTACTACTTTAGCTGATATAAGTGAAACAATTGTATCTACAACACAATAGACACAATGCAAAAAAATGCTGGTGATGAAAATGTTTGGTCTCACACCTGAAAAATGTTTTTTTGGGGGCTCCAGATAGGGATGTAACGATTATCGGTAAAATGGTTAATCGTGATAAAATTACCAACAATTAGTAATACCGTTTCAAAATCGACTTATTGTTAAAACTGTGACTGATTACTGCACTTTCAAAGACTCCCAGTGATTGGCTGGAAAAGCAGCAGCAGTCCCAGTTTGCATTGTTTAATTTATGAAAACATGGTGGTAGGCGTCTAAGGCACCCACGTGGACAGTTCTTGAGATTTTTCCCCCTTTTAAAAAGGAAAAAGTAGACATTTGGACCCATTTTTGGATATTTTTAAAGATGCTGGGGGGTATTTCTATAATACTGTGATTAAAAATGATAACCGTGATTATTTTGGTCACAATAACCGTGATATGAAATGTTCATATTGTTACATCTCTAGCTCCAGAAATGTTTTTCACTCAGAAACACCAGACTTTGCCAGTGAGCTAAATTTTCAAGTGGGCACAAACTGTGTTGATGACATCACGACACCTCCTTTCTAACTAGTTAAACTAAGAGTGTTACAACCACCCCCGATCTCCCCACTGTTATTTAAAATAAATCTGATGTTACTCATAAAGTACTCAGTACTTGAGTAGTTTTTTCAGTGAGTACTTTTTTACTTTTACTTGAGTAAATTATTTGGATGACTACTTTTTACTTGTACTTGAGTAATATTTTTCTAAAATAACAGTACTTTTACTTGAGTACAATTTTTGGCTACTCTACCCACCTCTGCTCTAGACAATGTAAGAGAAGTTATTTGCAGGTTTGAAACGGTTAAAAAGTAGCAGAAGGGAATGTTTCCAACAAAAAGTTACATGTGGCTACATGTGTATGATTTTAAGTAAAACCCCATTTAATAGTTTATACTCAATAGACTTATTTTTCTTAATGGCAATCAATAGAATTACAATGAGTGGGAAATGCATTTTCTAGAAGATCTGGGATTTTCCAGCCATGCACTTAGACCACAAGTAGTGATATGGCTTTTGCATCTTTCAAATGAAATATCTGATGGCAGTAGCCAAGCCAAAGAAAAGGTCCTCCTCCTGGGTCCAAATAATTATAAGAATGCCATAACAGATCAAACATTATTTCCTTGACCTTGTCTCCAGCTTGAGGAATAGCTCAGGTTTTTTGGCTGAAAGTTCAGGCAGCAAAATTGTCTGCAAGGAGCTGACGTTTACACAGGATTAGAGATTCATTCACTGTTAGTAAATGACCCTCTGCTGGCCAGGAGCAACACTTCTCTGGCTCTTTGGATTCTGAGGTAAAGAATTCACAAAGGGATACACTGAGTACATAAATCAGTTGTTCTGGCAAAGTCAGAATTATGTGGGCCAAAGAAATTCTTACATGTGTTATCAACTACTCTGGGAGAATTTAACTTTTTCCACTGACGACTTGTTTAAAGTGACAACTTGACAACGAGGTATGTTTCATTCAGGATGTTGCATATTTCACAAAACAATGGAAAACAACGTGCTTTGCAGATGTACAGATTGTTGTCTCATTTCTACTTCAATTGAAGTTTAAATAAGCACGTTAATGAACATCATGACAGATTATATATTTGGTGCATCATACAATGCTTGATGTCATTTTCAAGTTTGAAAAATTAAACTGAAAGCAAACAAGTAGCTATATTAAGGTTGTTAGGAACATGGCTACAGGTCTTTTGTTTTTCTGGGGAGTCAGTGGCCTCAGGCTTTCCTGTCAGGTGTGGCCTCACCAGCTCTATTGGATATAATGACTTAATTCCAGGAAGAGCAGCCAGTTAAGACTCTTAAACTCCTAATTGTATACCCTTTCCTTCTTGGAGAGTCTGTATAGCGGGAATAAATTAAACCAGTAAAGCTGTCACGTACATTTTTTTTAATACCACCTGGCTGAAAAGTTCTTTAGGATTTATTACATCACACCTATTGGTCTGTTTAACCAAAGATTTAAAAAAAAAAAAAAAAAGATGCCTCTCAACTGCTTATAGCTGGATGGAAATGTTTAGATGACTGAATAAATTAAGTTAAAACAACATTAACTAATTGTACAAATTGCAATTGGTGACATGATATGGATGGTATTTTTTTGTTTTAATTTTTTTTTTTTTTTTTTTGGAAGTAAAGTAGTAAAAGAGAAGCATATTATTCATCACTATTCTGAGAAAGCTGGATACTTTAATGACTATTGGTAAACCATAAAACATTTGTAACATGTTTGCAGTAACGTCTGTATTGTTACTACATATAGTATACTACATATACTATATGTAGACAGCATAGTCCTGTCTACATCCTGGAAGAAGAGGTGGAGGTGGTGGAGAACTGCAAATACCTTGGAGTTCAGCTGGACAACAGACTCGATTGGAAATGCAACACTGACTACATCTACAAGAAAGGTCAGAGCAGACTCTACTTCTTAAGGAAGCTGAGATCATTCAACGTCTGCACCAAGATGTTGCAGATCTTCTACAAGTCTGTTGTGGAAAGTGCAACTAGCTTTGCAGCATCTGCTGGGGCAGCAGCATCAGAATCAGAGACTTGAAGAAACTAAACAAGCTGATCAAGAAAGCTGGTTCTGTGCTGGGGATAACTCTGGAGCCGCTGGAGCTGATAGTTAAAAAAAAGAATGCTGCACAAGCTGATGAAGATGATGGAGGACACTTCCCATCCTCTCCACAACACGGTGAAGAATCAACAGAGTGTGTTCAGTGCGAAGCTGCGTCAAGTTCGCTGTAGGACGGAGAGACACAGAAATTCATTCCTGCCAGCAGCATCACCCTAAAGAACAAGACTGACTGACTTTTTTGTTTATTTAAAAAAAAAATAAATAAATAAATAAACTTTTACAATACTGAATTTCCCGTCTGGGATGAATAAAGTATTTTTCATTTCATTTTCATTCATTTAATTTCATTTCATTTCATTTCATTGCTCCATCCAGGATGCTCTGAGCCTGAAAGTTCAGATCAAATTTATGAACAAACCCATTCAAAGGTTTTTCAGCCTTTGTTTTTTTTTTTTAGCCCTTTCTTGTACACATAAGGACATGACATTTTTACTTCCCTCCACTATATGCTTCATTCCACAAAACTTAAACCTGATGTCCTTAAAAGTGGACACTTTTAGCCTCCACCTAGTGGTTGCATTTATCATAGTGCACTACTCTGCCTTGCCAAAAGAGGTTGCATATATCAGTGAAGGGCTTCAAGTGAACTTTTCAGAATAAAGTAAAAAATCTATCTAAGAAATAGAATAGAATAATAGTTGCTAAAATGGAAAAAAAGGGGTAATGCTATACATCTGAATATCAAAATTATGGAGAAAAATGTACTTACTTTTGTTCTTCTTCTCACACACAAGTGTAAAAGTATGCTTATTGTATGCTTTTCATCAGTGTTTAAAAAAGGTTTTGTGCTGAAATACATAAGTTATTTGTGGTCTGAGTCAAGTAAATCAGTCAAATGTGAAAACCTTATTCTTTATTTGAATATTGAGATGGCTCCTTATTAAGATGTTTCCTTTTCATTTGCTATTTTTGCAGCTTTCCTGAGCTTCTCAACATGAATAATCTAATGTGGTGAAATGTAAAGGGCTGCTTAAATCTGTTTACTACTGTATATACGATACTCTGACCCTCTCAGGGGTCTCCAACTCCGGTCCTCGACAGCTACTATCCTGCACATTTTGGTTGCATCCCTTCTTCAACACACCTGAATCAAACAAATGGCTCATTACCAGACCTCTGCAAAGCTGAATGATGTGCACGGGGGAATCAGCCATTTGATTCAGGTGTGTTGAAAAGAGTATGCTCTAAGAATTACAGGATAATAGTAGCTCTTGAGGACCAGACTTGGAGACCCTTGGGTGGGTTGGGGTTCATAACAATTTAATTTAATTTAATTTGCCTACATGATTGGAAAGCAAATGACTATTGTTTAGAAATGTATCCATGTACTTTGTTTGTAGACATTTATTCAGAATAAAAAACAATGTGAAGGGCTGTGCAGGAAAGTCTTGTGTGCCGGGTGAAATGTGATATTTTCTTGAAATGCAATCACAACATAACTGTTCTGTGGTATCTAACACTTCGTGTTTTGTAGAAGTAAACTGGAGTTTCATTCATTGCTCCACTCTGACGACTTTGTATTTTATCAATTAACATTGACCCACTGTCTGCTTATGAGGACAATTTTCTTTCTCGGAAACTACTTATTGTACCAAGACAAAATGTATTTATGCCCATACTCTCTTCAAATATCATGAAAAAACTAAAAATGCACACAAAAAAATAAAAAAATAAAACTGGAGGTTAAAGTTTCAGTTAAATGTTTATTTAAAAGGAGTAACATACAATCTTAGGAAATTGCTGTGTATGACACTCGAGCAGCAGCAACTCAGACCAAAACAAACAGTCAAAACTGAAAGTGAGACCTAAAGTGAAGCGTCTCGAGCAGCTCATAAATCCCTTTATCTTGGATGAGAAATATCAATTTAAAGTCAAATCTTCTTCCTCTTTTTGTGGAAGCCTTTTTTTTTTCTCATCGTGGTTAATTCAGTGGAGGAAAAGCTAGAACTCTGCTCACTTCAAAAGAGACTTGTGTATGAAACTGCACTCATTGCCATCTCTGCTCAACAACATGAGAAGGAAATATAAGCCATACAGTCAGAGACAGGCTGCAGACTGTACAAATTTATTGCTGAATTAAAGGATAACTTTCCTTTGTTTTTTTAACCTGGACCTTATTTTGAGGAGTTTATACAGTATGTGCATTTACTCACCAGTAAAAATTTTGTGTCACTTTGACTCTTTCGGAAGATATTACATTGAGTCACCCTTCGGCATACATCTAGACATGGGGCAGGCATTATCTTCAGTAAAACTCCTTGATTTTCAACAATATTTTAAGGAGATTGAACAAACAAAAGAGGACTATTGTCCCGTGAGTCCAGATTGAGCTTTCCATTAGTTATCAGGGTGTTCTACACACTTTTTGGGGCCGTGCATCCACGATGCATGCTTCCATCGTACAGCTGAAAAGAGCAGCTCGCTACCCAGACAACAAAAGAAAACACAATTCAAGCAACTCTGAACTCACAGGACAATAGTGCTCGTTCGTTCGTTCATTCTTCTTCATTGATGAAATGAAGGAGTTTTGCTGCAGATAATGCCTGCCCCATGTCTCCCATTATATACACGTATGCCGAAGGCCGATTCAATGCTTCCGAAGGAGTCAAAGTGATGCAGAAACTTTACAGGTGAGTAAATACACGTATAAACTCCTATAGAAAGAAGGTCCAGGTTGAAAAAAAAAGAAAGTTATCCTTTAAAGGGGGTTGTAACTTTTGTCATTAAAAATTATCACTACAAGGGGGAAGAGATTTACCAGACAAGATGCATTTTTTCATTCCTATTCAAGATTCGGAATCCATTCATTGATTTTTTTTTTTTTCTTCTACCCAGTTATCTAGTTCAGGGTTACAGGAGGCCTGAAGCCTATCACAGTTATTTGGTAGGTAGAGAACTCTCTGAATGGGTCACCAGTCCATCACAAGGCCAACACAAAGACAAGACAGCAACTCACATTCACTCCTGGGGTCAATTTTATAATAAAAAATTAACCTAAAAGGGGTGTTTTTGGAGAGAGCCAGAGTTTCTGGAGAGGACCCATGCATGTGTGACAGTTGACGGTCCTGTCACTATGCCTTCAATTGATCATGTGCCCTGAGTACTTGTCCAAGGGGATATTCCTTTGGCTGAATGGTTAGCATGCATGACTCTCATCTGTGAGGCTGGGGATCAAATCCTGCCTGGACCCTCCTTTGTCCTGCCAAACATGCATGGGGGAAAACATTCAAACTCTACACAAGCAGCCTCTGCTGTGAGGTGACAGTGCAAACCATCACACCAACATGCAGCCCAGATTCAAAATTCATTGTACTTTTGTGTGGGTGACAATATTCACTGCATTGACAGTATTAACAATAGAGGCTATTTAGCCTACTAGCTGTCCAGAACACAAGTTGCAGGTATTGCATCAGTTTTTGGTCCTTTACTGCCTAAACGTTGTTTGGAAAGCTGGAGAAAAGGTTTTTGTAAGTTTATTATAACATGAATCAATGAAGTGTTTTATTCAATTTAATTTAATTTTAGGAGGGGTTGGCCGTGAAAGGTAATGTTGGCTTGATTGCTTCTGCCGGATGCAGTGATCGACGTTTTTATTAATTTTTACTCAGCTCTATGCTGCCGGTTTGTTTGTATGCTACTGCCAGTTGCTACTTCCTCGTCTTCCTCTGTCAGCTACCGTGCAGCCAAATGCTGAATTACTCCAAAAGAGTTCTGAGTTCTTAATCTCAGCTGCATACCACATTTATCATAAAACATCAGAAGAACTGTTTTTTTCTGTTCCATTAATATCAAGTTACATTTTAAAGTTTCAATCATATGCCAGTTTTTTTAAAGCATACAAACACTGAATCTAAAAACTCAAGAAAAGCTTTTAACTCCAGCTTTTAACTCGGTGGCTGTACGTAGTTTGGCCATGTACAGGATTTTGCCTTTTTTTTAATGTGTGTTTTTTTTTTTTTTTTAATTAACTTCAAATTAAGGACCTTTGACATATTTGTTTACCTCAGTCCTTACATACTATATTTTTGCTGTCTGCTATCATTTTTTTTGTTTGTTTTCTTCATGTTTTTCTTTACATCAGATTTTCCTTTATCTGGGATTATTTAAACAAAACTGAGTCTCCTGTCATCTATTTTCTATTCAAAATACCATTTAACATCTGTGAATATGGGCCTAGAGCGATACTAAAGTTGCTCACTGTACAGTCACAATGTTCAGTTTAGCATGTGGCTTCCACACCTCCATCATCACTTTAGCCACCTGTCAGCTGAGCACCATCAGCATCTCAACTTGGCTCACAAATAACCTGCTCATTCACTGGGGATATGACAGATGCATGCTTTAATGTTGATGCTAATACATATCTGTCCCTTGCAGACTTGCGCTCATTCAGTGTTCAGCAGCAACAGCTCTGGAGAAAACTCAGAGTTCGCAGTGGCGAGTGATTTAAGACAGAGCTAAGGCTTACTCTGTTTCTTCTTCTTTTGGAAATGGGATCTTTTCTTTTTGTGCCACCCTTTAGAGTTGGGGCTTAATTGTCAGGAAGGGGATAGATTTATTTCCCTATAAATTACGCACATTTTCTGTGGTAGGACTCAGAGCATAATGTAATCTGCACATGTGCATTGTGAGGGTGTGGATGATGTTACTGCAGGATTTCTCTTCACTCTTTTCAGCCAACTGTTCAGTGTTTTTTCTTCTTTTTTTTGCTGTTTGTTTTTGTTTCTCTTTTCAGTATGTGATCTTTTTCAGAGGAATTCTGTGTAACTAAACCCCTATAACAAAAGGTATTCTTTATGCCTAACTGCAAATGTAGGTAATTCATTCGATTGATTGGCTCAGTTCTCTTTTCACAGAAACAAACTTGTTCTAAGTTTTCACTGCTTGTTTCCAAAAGTGCACAAAAAAGAGAACATTTCCCAACAATTACAGCAAAGAGAACAAGATGCTTGATTGAAGCTCCATTTGAAACAGTTCTTCGGAATATCCTCTCTTTTTTTTCCCCCGCAAATTGGTTTTCCTCCCTCTGGCCTTCTGGAGTCGCCACTCGGCACCATGAGGGAGTTTCTGCAGGGAGCTATAACTGCCTCCAAAGGCCTTTAAATCCTCAATTTGATGGCCTGAGGATTCAGCGGGTGGATTTGAGAGAGGATGAAGAGAGGAAAATTGCACATTCTTAAGAAAACAAACAGCATTTCCTTCCTTGTGTCAGGATGAAAAAGGGAAAAGAAAAAAAAAATAGAACTACATACTAATTCATCACTGGCTTTTACTGCTCCTTGATGGTTCATAACTCACTCTGACCATGATTCCCTTTTCCCCTTCATACCCACCACCACCACACCATGTTTTAATGACCTTATTATCGTCAACTCTACATTGTACAATAAAAGGTTTACACTTTGAACTGTGATCCATGGTATGACTAACATATTTTTATGATATCTCCTGAATCATACAGTAATGGAATAACTGAAGAAAAGAGCCCAAATGTCTTTGAAATGGAGAGAATGAGGAAATCACTCACAATCTAAGTGATGAAATGCCTCACCTTCACCTAAAATCCCAAAATGATGACTCTGGTCTTAACCATTGTTCTGTTCATCTTCTTAAACTTACCCTGTGTATGGAAATTTCAATCAAAACTGTAATGGCATTACAATGTAGCTGACAGACATGACATATGAGTTCATGCTGTAACCTGCAACGCTGCCATATGGCAACTCAATTCCAGTGCTTCAGTAGATTCCTGAGAGCCGTCTGGTAGTGTCATTGCTCATCCTACAGACAGAGGAGTCTTCTTTGCTCCTTATGGACAGCATGGATTGACAGAATAGACAGAATAAACAGCAGAATATTAAACAGACTATTTGCATACATTATATTTAAATCCAGCCTACAGCCTGTAATATCTGTATTATGAAACCGCAGTGAGAGGTTGAGCCATAAATCAAAATGTGAAACAATAGTAGCATTTACAACCACTTTCGAAGAGATGAACTTCACTGGCAGTATCCTTTGGAAACTGGAACCATAAATTTTATTACTATTAAATGTTTCTAAAGGGAGTTGACAAATAGTTGAATGGAGTTGATTTTCCCCTCTTGCTCTTGGCACAGCCAAGCGGGAGAAAAATTCCCTGTCTTGAAAAGAAAAAGTGCTCTCACATTCATGCTGCCAATCCATTCATCTTGATGCTGTTTGAGTGTAATTTAAGCCTTTTTAAAACGCCTCCTGAAAATACAATGTGCTTAAGGGCAGTTGTGAGCGTTTTATGAGCACAATAAAATTGTCACTGCATATGGATTAGATGGATGTTGATATATGAGTATGATGTTTTTCATATGCATGGGTGTTTATAACTAAGTGTTAATATATCTGCAGCAGAAGGCAGAAATTGCTAAGATTTAACCGTCACTGGTGTTAATCATAAGCTCTGATCTAAAAAACAGCGGCAAACTGAAACGTGGGTTGGGGTTTATATGTTTTTCTTTAAAATCCAGATGCAGACCTGAAAAGTAAACTGTGAACATTAAGTTTATATACACAAATTAGCTATTCACTAAAATTCTCAAAGGGATTGTTTAATCAAAGTTTAATGTACTCAGATACAGTAGAACAGGCCTTTTATTTCTTATGTTAACATGGAACAAGGGACAACAATGACTGATCAAACAAAACTTAGTTGTTGCAGTTGTTATTACAACATGGCGCCATAGAGCCATATGATCTATCAACTGCTTTTATTTAAATTTTTGTCACACTGCAGTGTTTAGTTCTCATACATTAGCCACTCACAGAGACCTAATAAAAAAAAAAAAAAAAAATGTTTGTGACTGCTAAATATTTAATTAAAATTAAATTCAGGACTCACAATCAATGTCTACGTAAGACATATTACACCCACAAATTTGTGCCTTTTTCTTTTGTGCCTCTTTCTTTTTTCTATTGTCAATTTATCTTTTACAGTAGTAGATAGTTGCTGATCCAAGCTTTTAAGGTTTCTTTTAGAAACAGCAGTTCTGGTTTATTCAACAGTCATTAGCTAGCTCAGCAAAACTATTAAAACAAGCTTCTCCTCTCCTCACCTCTCAGTTACCAAGGAAACCAGATTAACAGCACAAAACAACGCTGGCAAACCATCCTGGCTGAAAATCGTTTTCTTTTTAATCTAGCAGCATTTAGTGAGAGAATGTCAACGACAGACAAGAAAGTCCAGCTAGAGTTCATGAAGAGAAAGGATGTGCCTCATTTGGCTTCATTTTTATATGTGCTGATGTTCTTCTTTACAGCTCATTACTAACATTAAAAGTTAATAAAACATCCCCCTGTGTAGCTTATGATTATATCTTTTCACACCAAAGTCTATTTTCTATCCCAAGTGGATGTCCTTTGCCACTTTCTCCAAAGTTGGCTTTGTCTCCTTGCACTATTTGTTTTTTGTGCTAACTTTTGGCAGGCCTAGTAGCCGTGGGCGGAAAAGTAATGACAGTTTTGATTTCAAATGGGAGATACTGTAGCTCATTTGGGGACTTATTATTATACTTTATCTAAATTCAGATAGGATTTAAAAATGTTTGTATATTCCACGGATTACTGCTATGAGTCATTCACATTGCATAGTTTGTTAAGGGAAAATGAGATGTATAATTTATGTGTCAGTGCGAACAAGCCCATGATCCACAATAACAAAATTTGTAGCTCTGCTTGGTCCAGGTGTGTAACAGTGGAACAGCAGTCCTGGTCTGATTGGCTTGACCTGACATTGCTGTCTTACAGCTGAAAAAGGAAAATTACTTGCAAGGCCAGTGAGAGGAGAAGCACTCATCATTCATTCTGGCCAAAACATCAAGAATCTGGGAATAGCCTCAACATCATCCTGCCATCAGACCTGTATCATCCAACCACGAGATGATTTTGTGGAAAGAGACTTTTCCTATGGCTTTGGGTCAGTGTGATTTACACACATGTTTACTGATGTCTTTCACATGGTCCCTCTCGATGCTTATTGTCTTCCACTATTAGTCCCCAGATGAATCACCAGTGAACAAATTGGGGTAAGTCCCTTGGGATCTTCAATATTTATTGAGGTTATGCATCACTGCAGACCTCACCATTGGCTTCCCTGTGTAACGATGGAAAAACAGATGGGCCACGGTCATGGCATGTTTGGACATTGAAACACTTAGGTTTCATGGTACTTTTTTATACTTTTCTGCACATTTGTTTGACATCTTGTTCAGAGATTATGGCAGGCCACATTTTGTCTTTCAGGATGTAAAACGTTTAAGTCCTAATGTAATTCCAGTCTTGATCTGTCAACCCCTGCAAAATCACTAAAATATAGAACATCCTCTCTTTCTTTCTTTGCCCCCTCGTGTGCTGAAGCTGCTCAGTGGCAAGTGTTTTTAGGTAGAAATTCCTCATTCCTAAGTAATTCTCTATACTGCACTTTTTATTCCTCATTCTTTTAGCCAGCTGGTAATACTCCAGCATGCTTATTTTAATAGGGTAAAAATAAATGAACCGCAATGATTAAAGCAGATATGTAAATATTGTGTCGTGGAATTCATGAAGCAGGGAGCCCCACTGATTACCTTTAAGTAAAGAATAATGAACACAGCTTAAAGTTAAGATGATAATGCAACTCTATGACTGTAAGTGAGCACAGGTTTACTTACTATGCTGAGTATTAGTTTTACAGGCTTGCAGGTACAACTGTAGTGATACAACATTCCCCAGAGAAAAAAAATATAGTATAAACATCCCATACACACTATGCAGCCAGTTTAAATAAGTCTTTTATGGGGAGCATTTAAGGAAGATGTACAAGTATAAGCAACTTGCTGGAAATTATCTGTAAATGGAGCACGTCTGAGATGGATCATTTCCTGACTTATTATGCTGTCAGCTGGATTATAAGTAGATGGCTCCATAAACCACCCAATAATGTTTTGGATGCAATCTGCACATTATTATACTGGTATTCATCTTAGCATGACAACCATTTGGACCACAGCAGATGGAGTTTTATAGCTTTAACAGACACGCCCTGTAAATGATGGCAAACCTGTGCCTTTACTTTAAAAACACTGTAACATGGAACAATGAAGGTTTTTTTTTTTTTTTTTTACTTGTAAAATTTGCAAGACTTCTGGTGGTAATAAGCTTTTTTTTATTTTACTCTGCCTAAATCTTCTTGGGAGTGCTTGTTTTTTGATGCAACATGAGCACCATATTAAATTGAGGCAGTTTTACAAAGAAGAAACATACTTGATCATCTTTAAATAGCGATACTGGAGTTTGGTTAAAGCTTGAAAACATATGGAAACCCCTTTGAAGCGTACTGGGAGCAGCTGAGGCGGCTGCAGAATTTCTCATTGTTTACCTTTCAACCCCCAACCTCCTTCCTCCAAATAAAAAAAGGTAAAATGTTGAAGCTTACAGGAGTGCACATCGGCTCAGTTCATTATATCCGGCTAAGTGAAGACTTCCTATTTCACATACCACCCTACAACCCCCCAGAGTATCTCCTGTGTGTGGTTTTTAAATGTTCCCAGTTATTTTCTTCCAATTAGATGCTGCAAACTGGCCTGAAAACTCCAAAAACCTGCACCACCTGACGGGCTCAGCTTAGAAACAGCTGGTGGTCTGTAACATATATTTCAAGTTTTTAATCAAAATAAATTATGTTTTCGAAAGTGAGCAAGTGTTATTTCATTATTACAGCTTCCTCTCTGGCTAAATTTAAACCAAACGCCTGTGCCATTATATTGTGTGGCTGGGAGATGACCCTCTGGAGAAAGAAGCACTACAGGCGATAGGCCTGGATGTATTTATCTTTCAGTTTTTCACCTGTCTTCAGATAGCGTTTCCTTTTTAAGTCCAGCGGTAGGGATTTACTGGGCTGCTTCCTTCCGGGACCCAGTGGAATACAACATTAAACCACAGGGAGGAGAGAAAACCTGTAGCGCACTAAAATAAAGTTATGTCAAAACCATTCTGCTCTTCCTGTAGTCTTTCCTCAAGCTTGCAAGTATCCTCCAGGGGCTTGAGAACATAACAAGCCATTCAGTTTATATGAATGGGCACTAACAGACTTTTTCGCCATTTTGATATGTCTAAATTTTGCAGGCATATCCTGTGGTCTATCAGGCACAGCCTTAGTTTCAATTTAGTGTCTCCCTGTGGAGCCCTGTCTTCCTATTTCATGTGAAAATTGTATAGAGTTTTTATCCCTGTGCACTTCAACTGCTTCAAAGCTGAGGATCTTTGTGTTTTTTCCAACGGGGAAATGTGCAAGCTAGCATTTTAGTGTTTGGAGACGATTCCAAACAGCAAGAATGTCTTAGCGTGGTCTTGTCCAGCACTGACTTCAGATAAGTCAAAGAATAAATAAATGATATATTACTGTTTAGCTGTAAGAAGTCTGCAAAAGTCTTTGAAAGAGAAGAAAAGCACCTGTATTTTTATTAGGGAAGGCTTGCCTTATACTACTCTATAAAGTTTGGACACCACCAGGGGGATCATTTCTGATGATCTTTTGAACAGCAGTGCACCATACTTCACACAAATTTGGCCCAAAAGGATTGTGTCCGGAAGAAATGTTTGAAAATGATGTCAGTGAAAAGGATTCATTTGATGGGGCAATTAGGGGTAGTTATTTGATTTCATAGAAATTCTCTGCAATGGCCCTTCTAAAAAAAAGTCATTCGGTTTATCTTGACATGAGGGAACTTTAAATGATTTGTGTATTTCGACCCAAACTATTCAACATCCCTCAGTTATTTTTTAATCTGTTTTTTTTAAATAGTCAATAACATTTTACTTCAGTCTGTCACTACCTGGCTTATGCTGTTTTAGAAGTTTTATGCCTCACTCTTAAATTTTTGATTATTCACTTCCTGTGTGCACTGGTTATTTCCCACCAGCATTACCACAATAGATTTTGACAAATGATGCAAATATACTGAAGATGTGATACATCTGTTACACATTCAGACCTTTTCTGAAAGATTTCTCCCCATGTTAATGTTTTTGCCAGTATACCCCCCCCCCCCCCCCCCCCCCAAAAAAAAAAACGCTGGTGCTGCCAAAAGTTGCAGAAAACAACCAAAACGCGTTCAGAGCAATTGCAAATAATGCAACATGAACCACATACAGTAGTTACAACTTTACAAAATATATATCTGTTTAAATTCCTGTGTCATGCATTTCAAGTTATTGAGCTGTATTTAAAGTGGACTCTGGGTACAACTGGACCCAGGACTTCAGGCCAGCTTCCAGTTCCTGTCCAGTTGTAGTAATCATATCTGCCACAGCTGCCACTTTATCAGAGATCTTGAGGACAAATACATTCCTGGACATAAACAGGCTGCTGTGACAGCTTTTGTTGAGTGACAATTAAGTCACTTGTGGTTTAAAGGAAATTCATACATACCACCGCATAAAGTATTCATGTCCCCGTACAGGTCAAAAAGGAAACTTTGCTAGAGTATTTTATATGTACTGTATATATATATATATATGAACATGACACACAGAAGCATATTTGGATCAGCTGTAACACTCTTGAATGTCTGGCCTTTTCATGTTAGCGATGTCTTATTAAGATAGACTCTAAATACACGTAGCAATAGCCAAACAGCTATTACTATGATTTCACGTCATCTCATTACATACCGTCCGTGTTTCCCTGCACATCCATATCAGATCCTATTCAGCAATTAGCCTTGAACTAGGAAAGATGATCAGCTCTGGTTTCTCATTGCTGTGTCCCTCGTCATTTTGGAGTACTTTGAATCTTTCCCCTTGCGTCCTAATTAAGACGTTAATGCTACCTCCCATGGGGATCATGGATGCCCCACTCCCACCCACTACATTCCCTCTGTAGCCATCAAAACTGTTATGGTAATAGTCAGCTTTGCACAGGTGCAAATTGCTTACATTTAGTCTACATTTGCTCCCCAATCATCAAAGCTTAACTCTGCCTGACTTTAAGCATTTGTTCACATGTGGTGGATTTGCTTGAATGCTATATGAAAATTATGCTTGTATAAGGTAGAAAACTACAGTTGTTCCATACACTACACTCACTAAAAACTCCTAGAAAAATTTGCTCCTGCTGCGGTCAAGACCACCATCCTCATTCAGTGCAGTTCTCAAGCTGCAAACCTATATTTTCTTCCAAAATGGAGCACGGTTGTCATCATGAACCTCAACACTTTCAGATGATAATATATTTTGAGCAGGTACAGCAATAAATTCACAGACTTGCTCCATTAAACCTTGTCCTGACCTTCTAACTGTTGAGTTGGACTGATGCCACACAATGTGTATAAGCTAACCAGGGCAATTACAAAGACCTGGGATTGAAAGAGAGCTGTCATTAGGATGTGCTTTCACATACCAGCCTCCGCAGTTTGGCTGCAGGCCAGGCTGGCAAATGGGTCCAGCTCTGTGAGGAGAGTCAGGGGGCCAGGCCAGGGGCCATGGGGGATAATTAGACAGTTTTATCCCAGCTTGTTGATATAAATGTGGCTGGCTTAGCCCCCTACGCCCTTGCTTAGTGGTAATGATCATGTCTAACAGGTGGCAGGCAAACAGACGGGGGCATGAAATGGATACCTTGCTTCCTGGCCACGTCTCCTTTTTTGTTATGTTTTGTTTTGCAGACCAATCGGAGCTGAACTCCCTTACATTGTGGTTGCATGGGGGATTGTTGATACCAGGGAGTGTTGGATATTTGTCACCATCTCATCACATTCTAGCTAATCTCAGCTTCCCCTGGGAGCCTCGTAGAGAGCTAGCATCACAAAGGGTAAAACAAAACACATCAATGTGTTTAACTCAAATGAGTTTGATAGAAAAGAAAGTTGTCTTCTTAAATGGAAACAAAGTGTTGATGAAAGTGTTTCCAAATTTTTTTCGTTGTGTAGCCTTTGGAACAGTCCGATTTCTTTTCTACAGTCTGACATGTTGTAATCTAACAGAGAAAATATGATCATTGAGTCATGGAAACAGATTCCTGCTACTCCTTTTCTCCCATTTTACCTCTATTCAGGATCTCAAAGATGTTTTTTGGTGTTACAAGCCTCTGGATTGAGTCATCTCAAACATCAGGGGCTGAGCATAGTTCTGCATATCCAAATCTCCTGTATCCTGTGCTGGGAGAGAGAGGGGGGCTGTTCAGTTGAGGTATGCATTTGAAGAGGCTTTGGAGACCACTCAACTCCAGGCTCCTGATTCACTGTCATATAATGGATCATTTGGGGCAAAAAGAACCAGAAAAAAATGATGCATGTATTGAAATTTACTGCCTTCCCAGAAATGTGCAGAACAGATCTGGGCCAGTAGACAACGCTCATTTTCTTCAACCAATGCCTTTTTAATTTGGACAGCCTGTAAGGAAGAAATATGCGACAATGTAGTTTTTCTGTGCGATATATCTGATTTGTTTATGGTCTGTCCTCCGACCACAGAAAGCATTTAGTAAAACTTCCACATGGCTCTTCATGCCCTGGCTTGCGGTCAGTTGTGTCCAGCTGATTGCGGAGGCGAGGCTCCAGATTTAGGAGCTTGATCCTTTCTGGTTGGGTTGCAGCCCTGGATTTTAGTATAATTTTCACCTATAGCAAGTTGTTTTTAAAGCTTTCTTTAACCTTAACTCTAATCTGACTCTAATCAGAGGCTTAAAAAGTAACCCTAGCTTTAAATAGAGCTAAAAGAAAGTTTTATGATCGTAAATTTTAAAAAGATATGTCTTCTACTCTTGTTAGTGGTTTTCCAAGTGAAACTGATTTAGGGTGTTTAGTGGGCAGTTGACCTTTTGCAGGGCTGCTTGATGTGATGTCGTCAGACTTCTGGGTCATT
The DNA here is from genome assembly GCA_023101725.1 of Atherinomorus stipes. NCBI lineage: Eukaryota > Metazoa > Chordata > Actinopteri > Atheriniformes > Atherinidae > Atherinomorus > Atherinomorus stipes. The sequence continues at coordinate 101,584 of JALJCO010004779.1, forward strand.
CCACCTCTTGGTGGTGTGGATATGGTATTTTGTTAGAATTATAGCATACTCAAAATTAAAGAAAGTTGTGATATATTCAAGTAAGACCCTTAGGACAACTACTCCAGCAGAATGAGAACATATAGAAGCAGACAACAGGCTGCCGACTGGTTGAGGTATTAACTGCTTCTGGCAAGACTCAGGATTCATAAAGCAGCACTATATTTGTCTGATTGCCTACCACAGCTGACAGCAAGTCATCTGCTTCTTTTGAAATAACAAGAATTGTCACAGGGCTTCTCATTAATAGCCCGCGAGTCTGTTCAGTATTTTTAGTCATACTGTAAACAGTAACTGAATATTTCTGCACATCATTGCTTCTTGCTCATGTGTTTTTGTCTCGGAAAGGCTTTTGGCACATTTTGTCAGTGGCGGAGCTGGTTCACCGGCTTCAGGTCACTGTGGCTGTAACAGAGATGCTGTGAAGCTTCATTGCTCTGCACATTGGGCGTCCTATAACATTTGTGTTATGAAGCATTTAGCTTAAGTGCTGCAATCAGAGATTGCATCAAGGTTGTATGTGAGAAATGCAATGAGGCAAATAACTAGTTGTTTTCTTTTTATCAGTTTTTTTTTCCCCTCTTGGAAAAAAAGAGAAAAGGAAAAGGATTTCTGTTCAGTCTTCTGGAGAGACAATGCAGTTTTGACACAATCAGCGATGCTTTGTTTTGTCTTTGAAAGTTATGTTTTGCTCCTGGTCTTCATGAAATCTTAGGACAGTTTGATGTGTTTCCCTTTGGCCTCCTCCTTGCCTGTTCTGGATGCTCCGCCACCTGCCAGTGTATGAGCTTAGCTTTGTTTATCAAAAATTTCCTTTGCTCACAGTCTGACATAATTTAGGTCTGAGGTCTAAATGAAATATCTTGAACAGTAAACATTGCAACTGCACATTTCACCCAAATAATTTACACATATGTGTGTGGAGTTTTTTCTGTTTTTGGGGTGGTAGTGACTTTAGGCTCCCAAATATCCACTTTACAGAGACAAAAAAAAGTTTGTTTTTTTTTTTCAATTTAAGGATGGTAGATCATAAATTTCACAGTGTGAATGATTGATGGCAACCTGTCAGTGTGAAAGCTTCTTCATTGTAAGTTAAGCAAAAGCAAACCTTTGTTTGGCAACACACCAGCAATACAGCAGCTTTTTCCTTGAGACAGGACATACACCTAATTCCTTAGAAATAACTCAAGATCTAGATATTGATCAAATCCAAACAATTCCTGTTTCTAACCACAATAATGTAGACAATGAAATGGAAACCTACTGACAGTGACATCATCTGCAGCTGGATATGTGAAGGTGATCGGCATGTGCAGCTTGCAATGAAATAAGTTACTATCAAAGACAGAAAAATGGCATGAAAGGGAAAAAAACAACATAAAACGTTTAACAATTTAATGTGGGTTTTTTCACTTTGATTTTATTCATCTCAAGCTGATATTGGATATTGGGTAGATATTGGGCAGCTTCAAAGCAGTGATAGGAAACATATTATAAAAAAAGTCCTATATTTACAAGGCCATAGTTATACAAAGATTATATTATTTCAGAGTTCCAGTATTTTGCTCAGCGAGCCACTTCATGATATTCTGAGTAAATAAAGAAAAAATTATTCAATGGTGAATACAATACTCTCCCATTAATGAAAATAATAAATTCACAATACTAATTCAAATAACAAGAAACTGAAAAAAGTAATAGTGAATTAAAAAAAAAAAACAAAAAAAACCCACTAAATAGTAATTTTATAAAGAAAATAATTTTGAATTTTGGCTTTAAAATAATTGAAAAAAACAAACAAAAAAATAACTGTTCCAGACAAGTAAGAGTGCCTTGTTCATTAACAGTGGACCAAAATACCTTCCAACAGGTGCAGAAGTTTGATTGGACGTTACAGAAAACACATGATTGCAGTGATTGCTTCAAAGTGTTGTAATTATTTAGCTCAGAGCATATATATATTTATATATATATATATATATATATATATATATATATATATATATATATATATATATATATATGTATATATATATTTCTGTTGAACCACAATACAAAATCAATGTCTTGATGTTCATAAAATTTTTATTTATTATTAATTTTGTCAATTTCAACTTATTTCACTGGCAGCTGACTTTTTTTTTACTGTCTTAAATGGGAGGGCATGTAAACATTCCAGCACAACATAGAAAGTTTTTAGAATAAACTGTTTAAATAAGATTGTTATGAATGTCTCTAAAATATAAAAAAAAAATCTGCTTTTCTTTTTATGTTTGAACTTTGGTAAAATGCATTTCCTCACATTTTTGTTGTCTCACTGTTTATTCTAATCATTTATCAAAATGAATTGAATCAAGTTGAATTGAATTGAACACTTTTTATCCTCTAGTGTTGTGGTAGCAATTTTTTTTTCTTTTTCTTTTTCTTTTTTTTGGAGAGGGGGACAGTGGTTGGTCTTTTTTCCTAATTAGAAATTGTTAACAGTCAATTAATATTTCAGTTAACTAGCAAAGCAGTGGTTGTTTGACCTCCTCAAACTTTCTTGGTTGCAGCAACACAGTAATATTAATTTTAAAAATAGATTAAAAATGTTGTACACCAACAAGAACACACATTAGATCAATTAACACTTTTAATTTGCAGTACAGACAGTAAAACCAGTCAAAGTATTAAAACCCCCAAAACTGATGTTAATGGAAAAACTTATGTGAAGCCATTTGTATAGAAATGTATAAACTTGCACTATAACCGTCAATAATTTTTTTGCAGTTGTTTGTTTATTGTTTGTTTTCATTTAACTGTCTTTCTGTGGTTACTGAAATATTTCTGACTTAAAGGTGATGAATTTCTTTCCCACTAAGACAACAAATCAAAAGGTCTAAATTCGTCTCTTTGTCTTTGAATCTGAATCCTGTCCAAAAACTCTGACGTCTGCAACCTCAAAAGAATATTGCCCTGTCATTGTCTAGGGCTAGCAAGATACTTATTTTTAGCAGACACGCAAAAGTTTCACACACTTGACACGCACACACACGAACACATACCCACACACACACACACATATATACTGTACACTGAATACAGTAAATGTACTGTATGTGCCACAGAGCTTTTCATAATCCTTCTGTTCCCTCCATACCAAAGTTCCTTATGCCTGAATTTCACATTGACCAGCAAAAATTTTAGTATTTTTTTTATCTTATAATTATACTGTATTAGGAAAATTAATCTGTCACCCTATTTATCTTTTTTCAAGCCAATCAGTGGTGTGAAGATTTAAAATGTGAACAGACAGAAGTGATTACTGAATATTCGATTGCTAACTGGATGAAAGTTAGCTTGAACCAGAGAGAACCAGTGTCAGCTTGTGCCAGATATCAAGCTGGACCATCTCAATTTTAATCTTTTTCACTTGTTTTTTCAGAGCAAAGCTAAAGGACCAACAACACAATCAAGATCAGCCCACAGCTTAGAATTTTCCACATTTTTTGTATACTGTCCCCAAGTGGCAGTAAAATGATACAACAAGTAGACATACATAAAGTCCCAATGCAAAGGGCCCGAAGATAAATACAGAATAGTTATCAATGATCAGACAAAAGAAAAAAGAATGTTTTCATTCAAACTCCCTTTTCTTCCATTTTAACTTTTAAGGGTTGGCACTGACAGTGAAATTTGTAAAGATGCATTATGTGGTTTCCAAATGTTTTAGCCTTTTATTACATTACATCTGAATGAACACAGAATCTTTCTTACAAATGCACAGTTCAATAACATGCAGAGAGCAAAATATCTGCCAAGACCATTATATTGATGTATCAATGTGTCCCTACTTTGTTTTTTATTCGCCATCTTCCAAGATTCTTTATGTCAAGAGAAAGAATTAGTTATATTATACAGTATTATCCAAATATAAAAAGAGACAAAAGAAGAAAAGGAAACCATCCATCAATACTTACAAGCTTACATTAAGCAAAATGATCCAACTTTGTAAAATGTTCTCACCTAATGTCATGTTAAAAAACTCTCTTACTGTTTCTGACAAATGCATTCAATCATGAAACCAACAAGCTGTCAAGGCTCAGTTGATGCAGCTGTTGAAGAGCTGTCGTCAGTGATACCTTGCTTCATGTGTTAATTTAAAACCGTGTTGTGTAGTTGACTTACATGTGCTTAAAATATAACATGGCTCCCATTAGTGTGTTTACAGCAGGAAAAGGTCCTTGTAAAGAGGCACTAATATTACGACCATTATTGCACTTCATCAAAAGTCCAAAGGCCAAACTGGAGATGTTGTTTCAACCACTCACAGAGAGAGAATCACCATGCCATCAGCCACAAGGAGGTTAACAAAGACAGGAAGATAAAATAATACATTCATCACATTCTGAGAGGCCCAGGGCCAAGTTCATGTCAAATCCATAACAAGCAAAGTATCCTCGGCTCAGCTCATTTCCCCCACACGCACGTCACTCTCTGCTGGAAATCTGCGTAGAGGATGTATTGATCTTACTGGTGCTTCCTTTCTCACAAGCTCACAAACATAGCCGCTGTATCACAGGCAGTGCCGCAAAACAACCTCCCCCTCCTCCCAGTCCCATAAAACAAAATAATAAACTTGCCGCTTGCCAAAACAGTCCAAGCACCTTTGTGTGTGCAAACGCTTTTGTGTGCGTGCAGCTTGTGCTAATGTACTGTTATTTGCTTCCTCTCACTTCAGTGGTTGAAAATAGCTTGTTTTTTTAATAGGTGCAGCACATTAGATAGAGGTGAAATATATCAGAGTAATCGTGTGACGTGGCTTTTTGCACGTCTTGTTTATTGTTCATGATCAGGTGATCTTTTCCTTCTGTAAACAATTCATGAAATATCACCTAAAACCAATTAGATTAGATCAAATGCAAAGCTTACAAAGAACCAGGTGATTAGGCAGGTATTGATCCTAATGATTTGCAGATCAGTCCAATTATTAAGTTAAAACAACAGTAAAGGCTAACAAATTCTTAATTAGTAATAAAGTAAAACAGTAGATAACTAGCTCCTGCACAAATACTTATGTTTTTGCAATCTCTCCACTGATTTCTTTTTCCTTTGTTCAAGTATATTTTGAGGTGTTTTTGTGTTTATTTGCCTCATGCAGTCGTATATACTCAGTGTTAAGTACCAAATATTACATCCATGTAGTGCAGAAAACTTTCAGTTATTCATTATAAAAAGCTTAACAGAATATTGTGTATTTGTTATGACTGAGTTACAGTATTTCTGAATATATTTAAACTTTCAAACTTTCAAAAATCCATTTCTCGACAGCACTGATCTTTTCCTGTGTTAGATTATTTATGCCTCATATCCTCCTTGAAATCATGAGAATATTTACAATCTTCCCTTACTGAAGCTTCATTATGACACAAGGGAACTATCAGCCTGTATGAATGAATCATTGTTGTCATTATAAATGACTCAACCTGTATCATTAAAGCTATGAAAATATTTCGCAATCTTGGAACAAATGCTTCTGCTGCATGTCACATAATCTCGGTAAAACAAACAACAATGTTGCTTATTTTGTTTCCCTGTAATTAGTCATGCTGCATGTGATGATTGTGATTGTCTTCAAACAGGAAAGCTGCCTGTTGTTTACTGCTCTTGATTATTACCTTGTTTGTCCAGCTTCCAACTGCAAGCACCGATCTAAAGATAACAGAGTGAAACTGATGCACTGAAGTATCGTCAACAGCAAGTCTCAGGGTCAGAGCAGAGTACAGCCCCTCGTGTTATCAAATGGAAATTCCTGAACACTAAGATCAGAAGATATCAGACTTTAATTATGGGGAAAGCTTCACTCTACAAGTGATGCTGTATAATGTTTCATCATGTGATGCCTCCTGTGTATAACAGTCATCATTATCATCATCACTATGACAAACACGATGTGGCAAAAAGCCACCAGGACACCAGTATCCTAAATGTTTCTCTCTCTTCCTTCTGGAGTATTTATTAATAGATTTGATTAGAAAATCTGACTCCTAGTGGATGTAAATAGCCAGTGCATGTGCAACCCATATTTGCATTTCAGTCAAGTTTACTCTGTAATATGACAGAAGGGGATGTGAAACATTTTGCTCTATGTATCTAACAGCTTTAGATGATTAGATAACTCACATTCTACATTCATCTTAAAGTATGGCAAAAATGTCATTATTTTAAACCTGTTGTACCTTCTAAATATTGTTTAAAGATAAATTGTCAGCAGTCAAAATCTACAAATGATACATAAATGACTAATTAATGGTGTGAAATCTAATAGAGTATGATAAAATGTACTTTTGATACCTAAAACTCTTCAATATTTCTGTTATAGATGCTCTGTGTATCTAATTTCAAGGCAATTTCCAAGGGAAAAAGTCAGATATGTAAAAACACATTTGATTACAATCACAGAAAACTCCTGAAACATGACTCCGGGAGCAGCAGAGAGGGATTGAGGGAGATTTAAAGGGTGAGTGAAAGCGTGTGCTGACTCTGTGACTTTTTGCTCTTTTTCTGAACAGTCTCAAGACACCTGACTGCTGTGCTGGCTGCTGCTGCCTTTTAAACTTTTCTGGAAAAAAAAAAAAAAAAAAACACCTTGCACTTCAGGTGTTGGTTGAAATCAATGTCCCCTGTGTGCGCCTTTTCAGTTCGCCAAAAGAATTCATTTAAGGATCACCTTTTATCTGTGTTCCTGACAAGGAAAAGCGGATTTTCTGCAGATGCAAGTGTTTTGTTTGCCAATAGCATCATTTTGACATTTTAACTACAGCCAGATTTGGCTCTGATTCAGCATTTCCATCTTTCCTTGATGAACTCGTCCAAATGTGTAAGGGTAGCTGAATCGAGTCCTCTGAGTCTGGTAGAAAATCATGGCAGCTGTGTGTGGCCCCCATCCTTGCCTACTGGTCAATTAGCCTATAGCACATGGGGCAGAAGGCGGGCAGAGGTGGGGGGTTTTGCTGGGCAATGGCTGTGAATTTAGCTGTTGGTTGTAATTTAAAGCAGCTAGTTATAAACCTAAAATCTGATTAGCTAAATCATGTTCACAACCAAAGTGTAACCTTATACAAACCAGGGAGCTATTAAACACACATCTGAGACCAAATGTTGATGTTAATGATCTGAAAGCCCACAGCAACCACGTCAGACCTTTTTTTTTTTCCTTTGCAGAACTTGGCTTAACTAAAGAATATATATTACATACTGTATGTAAGAGTGGGATACTAAAGGTGTGATTGTGTTACAGCCCTAACTCTTCTCATCATGTCATATCAAGATTATGCTCATCACAGTACATATTGTTGCTATAATGTAACAAGTATAAATACTTATTTTGACAGATGTAGAGATGAATAATCAGGTTTAATTTAAGCTAAATAGCAAATATTATGATTTTTAATGGGGTAGGTTAAAATTTTTATTCTGCTTTGTTTATAGCTTTGCAAAGCAATGTGTTTGTGTTTAGATTTAGTCCTTTAGACACTGATCTAAATTAGATTTTAAAGTGCTCATGAATATATTTTCAAAAATAGAGGTTTTTCTTCCTCTTTGTGAGACATGAATTTGAATGTGAATATGACATGCCTTAAAAGAGTCAACAATTCCTATAAGACCAGGTTAATTCTTGTAGAATTGGAGATGCCACAAAAGTATGGAAAGTGTAAATCATCTTCCACTCATAATATGTTCTGGTGTTTCAGAAGGCTTTGAAAACATACAACTACTTTAAAAAATGTGCGACCTCCAGTAGTTTTGAGACCAACTGCATGTGAGGCAAAAATGAATGAATAAATTTGAAAATAATGACCCTAATAGCCGCAACCAGACCCTGCACAGGTGGACTAAGTAGCTGCTTGGAGCCTGCCAGAATGTTTGAAATGTCAAGATGTTTCTCTAAAAAGATGTTAAATCACAAGTGAATGACACAAGTGGGAGTAGAAATACAGTTTTATACCACTTTGGTCATGATTGGAGGAAAATTTCATATTGTGTGTGTGGCAAGGTCCCCAACAGATTAAATTCTCAGATTCCCAGGTGAGAGTTATGCAAACTTACCAGTCAACCAAAGAGATATCCGTGTGGCCAAGTAGCCAGGACATATGATCAATTGGAGGCATAGTGACAGGACCCCACACTGTCACACGTGCACATAGTTTTTTGCACAATACAGCATAATCTTGAAGGTTCACTAACAGAAGAAGTCCAAGACAAGTTGGTAACACGGTGTTGAGCCATGTCTCAAAAATGCTATAGCACAAACTGATCAAAAGCTACCTGAGCTCCACTGGTACTCTTGCAATAAAGACTCAGTGGACTTGTACTTATTAATGTCAACAATAAAGCTGACCATGAAATCTCTTACAGCGATGATAAACTACTTTCTTCCATAAACACCATGAAAAAAAGGTTGTAAATTTCTAAATATCCGTAGTTTATTTTAGATTATGGATTATTTTTTCATCTTACATTGTTTTAATACAATTTTGTACAACTATTCAAACATTTTATTTTGTTATTTCTTATAGTTACTTAGATTATGTATTTATATGTGATTTATAATGAAAGATCTTTTTGGACTGATCCTTGTCTGCTGATTCTTTCTGATCCTTCAAAATAAAAATTCAGTCTGCCTCACTCATACTCTACTGTATATCACTATCAATGTTGAAAAGAGCAAATTCATAATAGAATTTTTTTTTTTTTTTTTAATTTTCGACCATGCTTAGGGCCCCATAAAGGTTCGTGCTGGCCCTGGCCCTGACCATGATCATTTTTCCATCCCTGCCCAGTTGATTTGACGTCTTAAAGCCACCTAGAAAGTGACTGAACAACGGCATCCACAGAGAAAGTGATTGTGCAGCAAAAAGATTTCAGCCTAAACCAAGATATTTTTATTTGTTTATCTATTCAAGCTTAGTAACACAGAGGGGGGGGGGGGGAATGGTCAGGGAATGGAGAAGTGGTGATGAGAAATTGCAAGTCACGTAAATTTATTTGTCAACAACATTGTTGACATGATCTTTTCATGTCTTCTTTGCCTTTATAAATAATACAAAGTAGGTTCAATACAGTTTGTCTACAGTAGCAGTTTGTAGCCTTTTGTTGCCTATTTATGCTTCATTTGAGTGAATTTCCATTAATAACTTCTAGTCAAAACAGTGCCACATAGGCTTTGAGAAAAAGTTGTAGAAATCCGCAGTAAGAGCTGCACAGCCCCACATAATGACATCAACCATTGTCAACATAAATGAAAAGTTTGACAACCTGAATATTTCGTTACATTTGGAGTGTTGATGTGTGCTTGAAGCTGGCACAAATCTTTAACCAACCAGTTTGATATCCAGTTGCATTGTTGGTATTGTAGGCTCCAGGATTGGGCAAGGATTAAGAATACTTGGAATCAGATAGGTGATATTTCTAGTTTCCGTGCATGAGTTTTGATACTTTGATACTCCATGTGACATTGTTTTGAGTCAGATGTTGTTACATGCTCGACTGATGGAGTACTCTTAAGGATTATACCTTTTAATGATGCTGTTAAAAAGCAAAGCCACTGTAATCTTAGCTCTGGGCTGTGTTGAGCCAAACAACACCTCAGCTATTCTAAATCACAGAAAGCCACAACCTCGAGAGACTTGTTGCTTAAATGAAAGTGGAGCAGTGATTTATTTTCTGTCCTAATGAGCTCTAATAAAAAAAAGCAGGACCCATATAGTCTACATAACCACCACCAACACCACTTCCACTACCCTTCTCGTCTCCTGCACACACATATGCACCCTCTGTATTCCACTGCATCTGCTGCAGCAGGATCCCATCGGCTATCCAGTTACGGCCCGCCTGGCCAGGGGCTTGCATTAGTGGCGTAGGAGAGCAGTGAACAGGGAGTATCAGATGCTGTAATATGGAAATTCCTCTGTAATGCAGGGGCTGCGGGATTGTGCGATTACTTAATTCATTTAGCTAAGTAAATGTTACTGGTCTGCCAAAGTGAACAGAGTTGTGTGTTTCTTTCTGTGTGCAGTGCTATCTCAGCAAGGGATGACAGTGTGTTACCTTGTGTGCATGCATGTAATGGCATGCATTTGCAGCTGTGGGTGTGTGTGTGTGCTATGGGTACATAGGAGTACAAATGGGGCCTCAGTAACAACAGCTCTGTTTTAAGGCTCCAGTTTCATGCATCCATGGAAGAAACCATTAAGAAAGAGCACAGAACCCAGCAAACCCACACTCCTCTTCCAGAGCCCACATGACCTATCCCAGACGCTGATTTGTGGCTCCTGACACTTTAATTCATTGGAAAACACAAGTCAAGACCCTGGAGTTAAGTAAGTCCATTAACACTGTGCAGAGGTAATGCTTTCCAGTGCAGTGCCAGCCCTGCCACCCAGTATGATCAAGCATGGAGACTTAGTGATTTCACAGTGGGTGAATGTTTCCTGGAGGTTTTACTCTAAGGGTGCTGACAACTTAGATTAAAACAAGATAATGGTAATTTAATGAAATGTTAAAAAATCATGTCATATTAAAAGATAAATCAAATTCTTATTTGCAAATCCTTTTTTAAAGTTTCACTGCAGCCCTGGCAGCAAGAAAAAATTTAACCAGCTATCTCTTACTGTGATCCTCTCAGACTGATAAATGAAGATGTGATCATATATTCCACTCTGTCTCTTTCTAGATTTTCAACACTTTGTGGAGTCATAGATGCATTTTATCAGCTGTTGCATCCACCGAATCCATCAATTCCCCAAAGCCGCGTCTCAAAAAATGATATCATTGTCATCTAATCCATTATTTAGCACAGAAATGTCAGCTGAGCTGTAAATGACTCAAAGCACAGCTGTTGGGAATGGAAAAATTGGAGCCAAATTCAACTCAAGCAAAATGGAAAAAAAGGTGGAGTCAAAAAGCTGTTCAAACTATCTGACAGATTTGATACGCTCTGCAATGTGGAACAGTATTATTAATTTGGGAACTGGGCCTGTTAAATCTATCACTCCATTATTCTAACAGGAATCCAAAGGACATTTGCAGCCTCCAGATCAGCAGCCAGTGAGCCTGATCTGTTGTTTTAACAGTAAAAAGTAAGTTTACCTTCCATTTTAAGATGAGGAAGTGTTTGCAGTGCCACCCCATGGACAATTGGTACACTCTCCATACTGGAACTGCAGCAGTCCTGGAGTTTAAAGGCCTTTTCATCATCCTCCCTGTAACATCCATCACTTTGTTTCAGAGGCAGACTTTTCCTACTTTTTGAGCTTTAACAGAAGCAATCCTTTGGCTCCTTTTATGCCTGTGTTTGGTGAGATGTTTCCTTTTTTTCTCTCAGTCATCATTCCTTAAACCAAGGGTGGGTAATCCTGGTCCTCGAGGGCCGGCATCCTGCAGGTATGAGGAGTTTCCCCGTGGCAACACACATTGTGACTTGTTCAGAGCTAGAAATCAAGCTCTGTACAATTACCTATTGATAGGTGTGCTGCAGGAGGGAAACTCCTAATACCTTCAGGAGTTGCCCACCCCTGCCTTAATCAGTACTATGTCTATAACTGTAGAACTTTTAACATAATTTTGTATCAGTAAATAGAGTAGGCAAAACTCCACCAAAGTTTTATACGTTTGTGAATCCATGGCACAGAAGAAAACATCAATGCTCTGGCGTTCCTATAGACACTTGATATACCGGTGCTGGCCTTTGCCTGTAATTGGAGATGAAGTCTTGGGAAAATCCAGAAAATTATAGCTTAACTAATTTTATTATGTCCATTTATTCTCTATGTACATTTCTCTATATTTGTAAGTTTCTGCAGCCCAAGTGAACTCAGCCTAAAGAAAATATTACACTCATTGAGAAATAATGCAACAAATAACTCTTAGACTTTTTAAGACCACAAATTTTGCAAACAACTTTTTAGTAAATGGCATTTTTATTAAATGATTATCAAACCACATTAAAGAGTACTCATCCAAAACAGGATGTTTATTCATTTTCAAGTTGTTTCATTTTAAACAATGCATCCAAAATAATAAAAGAACTTTAAAATGCAGATATAATTATTCTGTTTTCATTCTGTATTAATTACAATGCCTGTTGTTGACTGCAGTGCACTATGATGATAGATTAACTTAATTAAAAGAATCTGTGCCAAGGATGTGGCCAATGTTGCACCTTTTGTAAACATAAAGAAACTATTCTGGCCAGTCCAGTCCTCACTTTTCTTATTGTCAACACTGGGTGCTTCGCAGCGTTCATCTTTTTTATTTGCTCACATTCAAGCCAACACAGTTTTCCACCAGCATCATTTCTGTATTTTGAAATTAAGAACTTTTTTGCTTTCTTTTTGTAGTTTGGCATCTCTTGTAGTTTCCTGTTGTATATTCTAACCCCTATGCCTGATTTAAGCCTCTTTTACAGCATTATTTGATCAAATCTGAGGCCTGAACAAAACCTTTAATACCATGCAGACATGCAGCTTTAAATCCCATAAAAGTTTTGGTAAAACTGTAAAATCTGAAGTCAAAAAGCAGTTTCTTTCAGTTTCTGCTCCTGTTGCTGCTCTAAAGCCAAAACCAGAGTTTGGGATCCAGAGCATCCTGCCTGTTCGTTGTGCCCCAGACCGTAAGGTTGAAGAGATTTTGCAGAAGTGCCAGAAGGACTTGCAGGGGGCACAGAAGCCTTGGAGGTCCTGGTTTTACAACACAGCAGTTCACAGTGTACACACCAACCCCACCTCCGGTCCGCTGAGACTGGAGTTTGTCACTTGCAGATTTATATTCTTCTCTATTAAAGCTCCTTTACAAGCCCGCAGAGAATCTCCAAGATGTAGAGAGTGGGAAACAGAGTTGGAAGTGAAAGAATAAAACCGGTGAGAGACTTGAGGAACAAAAGACATTATGTCTGTGAGAGTTGAGAAAAAGAGTCCAATTACTGTGGAACTAAATCACTTGTATTTAAAGAAAAGTTCTTCTGAATTTGCTTCTCTGTGTCAGAAACACACAACAACATGCAGTTTTAGGAAGCCTGTAAAAGTTGACCTATTGTCATCACAATTTGTTGTCCAAAATAGACAAAGAAATGATCCAGTGAACATAGTACACAGCACAGCACAGTACAATACAGTAGCACAATTTTTTTTTAACAGTTGTACACTTTTTGTGAAAATATTCCTCAAAATATATATTGAAAATGATCTATAAACTACAAAAGCTCTGTGAAACCTTGACAAACAAGTCTGAGGAAAACAGGAAAACCTGATTAGAACAAAATATATTTAGACAAGCTACAATAGAAAATAAACAAGGTACACAAATGGAAAATAAAAATGCATTACTATAAGTCCTAAACCTTTTTTATTAGTCTATTCATTTATTTTCTGCTGCAAATAGCATGAAGCCTTACAAGTTGCAAACATTCCTTTTTTATTTTATTTTCTCATGAGGTGCAGAATTATATTTTTCTGAGGCAAAGATGAGATAAGACTATAATTTGTTTCTAACTAGTCAGGAAAAGAAAGAAAAACAAGTTTACCAGGAGAACAGTGTTACAAAATAAAGGGGATTAAAAAGGGAAAAATACAAGTAAATACTCAGGAAAGTACAATGTGAAGCATAGTCCAATTAAGTACAACTCATATTCCATGTTCAATAGAAAATAGAATAAAAATAACATCACTTCCTTAATCCATTTTCTTTTTAAATAGTGCTTATCAATGGGAAAAACTTGTGTGGTGAGAAGGTTCAGCCTTTAAACTGTCAAGTAGTTTCCCGGGAGTCAGACTCTCTGGACTTGTTGAATTTAAGGGTCATGATGCACAAATGAAGTTTAATTTATGTTGTCTTCTGTGGTAGCTAAAAGCCAGAAGTATCCACATCCTTATAAAATTGCCCTGGGAGCGTTTGCAGTCCCGTTTTCCATCCTGTCCATTTCTTTCTCCGTGGTACTATACATCTCTGTCATTAGAGACTAGGAGGAGAAAAAACGTCTTCACAAAACACAGCCAAAATAACAAAGCTCAGATTTACTGGAGGGGGGGGGCGGCTAAATTTATCTATTTTTCCTGTTTGTTAAATCTTATGGATATTTTTCAGAAAAATGTTTTAAGAGTGACTTTATATTTGTTTGCTGAACAATTAAGAACAATGTGTCTGATTATGAAATTCTGACAGACAAATTCTGACAAAATATCATAGTTCTGCATCTAATCAGAAAAACTTAATGATTAATTTACAGACAATATCTCTATATAGCTCCAGGAGCTTCAGCGTTGTCCTCAGTACAAACCCAGCTTTCTTGTTGAGTTTCTTGAGATTCTTTAAGTCTGATAATTCTGCCCCAACAAACTGCTGCAAAGCCGATTTGCAGTTTCCACTTGTAAGGTGTGTGACAACTTGGTGCAGACATTAAAGGATCTCAGATTCCTCCAGAAGAAGGAAAAAAAGAGTCTTCTCTGCACCTTTTTTGATAGCCTCATTGTTGCATTTCCAGTCTAGTCTGTTGTCTTTGTGCTCCTCCACCTCCTCTCCCAGGATGTAAACATTGCTTTCTTTATTCATTTTTCTCCGGAAATCAGCAATTTCCTCTTTTGTTTTTGTTCTAGATGAGGGGATTCTTTTCACCCCACTCCTTATATTAACTGACCAGTTTGCTATACTCGGCTTCTTATCTATTGCTCGGTGATGCACCTCACAACGGCAGAGTTGACTTTTCGTGTACACTGTTGTGTCTGTAGTATTTCTCTAGTCCACTAGAAGGCGGTATGTCCCTTTTCAAACTGATTATTATCCTGCTGTTTGCTTCTATGTACAGTATAGGGGTTTAATGAGAGGTGTATAAATTTATGATGCATCACTGCTACCCCTCCGAGCAGCAGAAAAGTGGACAGGAGCTGGATGCATATGGATCTCAAGCATATGGCCCTCTCAGCTTTTCTCCATTCTTTTTACTTCCCTGTTCCCACTGTCCTTTCTTTCTCTTGAAACTAGCCATCTGCATTATGACAAAGTCTGCATCTCCACCTAAAGGGCAGACAAGGCTACACCTCAGGAAGATGGATTTGTGTTTTCATCAAGAAGAGACCGAATGTCGGGAGAGGCATAGGAGACGTGTTTCACAAAGTACACACCATCATCTGAGTCACATCAGACACTTTTCCCCCAAATTCCTGCAGATTTTTGGCCTTCATCCTGCCTCAATCTGACACTGCATGCTGAATCACTGCTTCTAAAGATAGACAATCATTTACAGCAGCAGCACGGGTCATGCAGTGCAAATTAAAGGTGAATCAGAAGTCATGCAGCGGAGTTAAAAAGTTCAACCGTCTGTTTTATGCAGCAAAGGATGCAGGCATATGGCTGTCTTGTCCTTCCAGCTCAGTCCCCCAGAGAAATGGTGTTTATCAGAGCAATAAAGCTGTCCCATAACCTCATAACCTCTGTAATATTCATGATCCAAAGTTTGTGCCTCACAAGACAGCCTGATAAGTGTTAGACCTGAGTGTGTTCCCAAGCTCAAACATAACAAGCACATTGTCTGGGTTACTATGGGCAGAGCAAGTCCAGACACCCAACAACCCTTGTCGGCTTATAAAAACACACTTTTCACTGGTTCAGAACAGACGCTCACAGAGAACTTTTCTACTGTTTACTGATGTCACAGGCTGGGCAGAGCCCATAATAGGCAATGGCTCATCTCAACGTTACGACCTGTTTATAAAGGAGGAGAAAAAGGACACTTTTATTGCCTGATGCTACATCCCTCTGTCCTGTCAAGCCCCAACCTGCTCTAACTTGTCCTGTCATATCAGTGCAACACTTCAGGAAGAAAATAGGGCTGAGAGAGGTACATCTACACTCATAACAGAGAAGAGAGTAGTGTCTGGACAATGAAAACTTTAATGTGGTGTCTCATAAACAAGCATTAATCAGAACAGGGAGCTGGTGTATCTGCTGGTGCATACAAATCAAGACGGAGAGGAAGGGATTGGTGGACTTATGATTTGCACACTTTACTCTAGTTGTGTCTCTCCAAACTCAGCCAGTTTGGGTTTGACGGTCAGGGCAGATGCTCAACAGCAGGGTCAAAAGGCCAACAAGATTATTCTGAGATTTACCATTACTTCAATTATTTCAAATGTAAATCTAAATTAGGAATTGTTTTGATAAGTATTGCTGGTAAAAGTCTATGAATTAGATAAACTATATTTGAAAAGTTCATTCAGAAGAAAAAGTGACTTTAAGTGCACACGTCATGATATTTGGAGGTTGCTTATTACTTTGAACTCTGAACTTTATTTGGGGGTATTCATTTTAAAGTTTTCTGGTTTTAATTTGCCTTTTGTTCCTCTGTTTTGTTAAAATGGATCCAACAGCTTGTCAAGTTCTGCACGATGACCCGTTGATTCAAATCAGGTGTGTTAAAGCAGGAACCTGCAGGAGACTGGTCCTTAAAGACCAGAGCTGATGAGCCCTTATTTGGAGCAATCAATCAAAGATAACACTTGAACAGTTTGTTTCTGCAGATATGCAAGTTCAGAAAAAACAAAACAAATGAGAAATGTTTAGAGGGGGGAAAAAAAGCCAGAAACACCTTAAAAGGTTACATTTTAGGTTACACCTCTGGGACAAATAAAGTTGATTGGATTGAATCTGTGGTGATGTGATGTTTCCCTTGTTCAGCCAAACCTACTGGCCCGAATGGAAAACAGAGGCCAATTTGAAAAGTAAGCGTGAATTTAAATAAATGTCATCTAAAAGGTCTTACATACATACTTTTACAGCCCTTTCATTTGGGATTGACTTATCTTCATGTTTCCAGGTTTTGGTGCCACTTGGGAGCGAAGTCAGGAATACAGGACTGTCTCAGAAAATTAGAATTCATGATATTCTAATATTTTGAGATAGGATGCAATTAAAAAACATGAAAATGTCGTACATTCTGGATTCATTACAAATCAACTGAAATATTGCAAGCATTTTATTGTTTTAATATTGCTGAGTATGGCATACAGCTTAAGAAAACTCAAATATCCTATCTCAAAATATTAGAATATCATGAATTCTAATTTTCAGAGACAGTCCTGTATGTGACATTATCTTGTGGGCTGCTTCCAGTTGTCTGGTTAAAGAAAACAAAATTCAAAGTGGAAAAAGATCTAATATGTGATGAGCTGAAAGTAAGCCTTAAATAATAAAGATTGCAGTTCTCTACACTTATGCTTCTTACTGCTTATAGTTTCTGATACTTAATCAGAATCTTTTTTCAGTTCAAGCTTACTTTAAACCAATCAGCATTCAATCAAGGCATATTTGCTCCCATCTTACTGTATGTTTTTAGAAGTCTGCACATCATGCTGAAAAAGAACCCATGGGGGCCAAGTGTCTCAGCTAGAAACCTCTGCAAAGGCTAAATGAGTTAACTGTATTAACTGAAGGTATGTACTTATGTAATCAATTACTTTTTAATGGCAGTACTCCTATTGTTCCGTCACTTTTAAAAGTAATCCTAACACTGTTTGCAATGACATCATTTCCAAATATGGAATTTTAGGAACTAAACTAAAAACAATCCATCGCTGCTGTCGGGCACAAACCTCCTAGTCCTATGTCCAAAACTGCTATTTTTCTGGAAATGAAAAAAACTGTTGTTTCATAACTGAACATAACCTCACCAAACTTTGTCATTTATTTTTTACATTATCATTTATTTAATTGTATCATTACTTTATTTATATTTTATACAAATCAAGTCCACATTGAGTAAGGTTTTTGACTGATGTACAATGGAGTTAGGAGGTTTTGGCAGACACTGATTAAGACCTTATAAGCTGCTGTAGCTCATTGCATTATGTTATCAACTTACAGGTTACAGTTTATTTTTTCTTTTTAAAGCTGTTATCCTGTTGCTTAACACATTTGGATAAAAGTCATTATAAACAATTAGTGCTATTATCAGGTAGATTATAGATTAAACTGCACTTCAACCTACCATTTCACACCACCAGTTTATCCAGTTCTCAGGTCTCAAATTACATCATTATCTTTTACAGTATCTGTTTAAATTATGCATTTGGAAAGGTCCTCATTTAGACAACCATTACAAACACTGCAACTGCTTACAACATCAGCTTGCCTTACTCTTCTACAGTTGAATGTGATGCAGTTGGCAACATTCCTGTCTCAATACTGCTAGCCTCTAGTGAGTGAGCAAAATTAAATGGATATTATAACACAAATTATCTTTTATTCATGTTAACAATGAATAACAATGGCAAAACAACAAAACACTGAACTAGGTCCTTCGCATAAAACACAATCTAACATACTTACATGACATTTCAGAATACTGGAAATCACAATTTACCAACAATATAACACCAATGATTTAGTGTTAAAATGACAACGGTTAAATATTATACAAAAAATTAATACATTTGTCATTTTGACAAAAATGACAAATGTGTGTGTGAATGCGTGTGTGTGAAAACTTCTTGGATAATGAAGCAGGGCTCATGAGTGAAGAGGCTAAACAGACTGACCAATGCAAGAAAATAAAATGTCTTTAGTTAGGGTGTGTGTGTGTTTGTGTGTGTACATTTTAGTGGGCCAGGTTGTCATAAAAACTGTGGAAGTCTTTGGGGATGACCTCCTTGAGTTCTTGGAGATGTTTGTACTTCATCTCCTTGATCTTCAGGCTGTTGGTGTAGAGTGGTGTGACTGCAGGTGGCTGTGAGGAAGAGGGTTGGAGCTGCTGCTTTGGAAATGGCCTCCAGTCATCAGAGTGCTTGATTTTGAAGTCAATGGACCCATTAATGTTGTATCTAAAAGAAAAATACATTAAACAGCTAAAATAAAATATCAATTATAATTTTATATATCAAATTAAGCCTTATCATTTATCCTATGTCAGCACACTGCACTTTATTGAACATAGTCCTTTCCATTTCTTCCATCATTTCCATACTCTTTCATGTTGCTTCCACTGTGATGTGTCTTGTGATGTTACCATGTTTTGTGTAAATGTGTTAATGAGAGAATTAATTTTACACTGTAGTTACCTGATGGCTCTGATATCATGGACAGTGGGGTCACCAGGTTTGATCCCAAGGCAGATGGACCTGCAGAGCCTCAGCTTCGTGAAGTCCTGGAAGAAGGCATGGTCCAGATATTTCACTTCATATGGACTGGGCTTGGACCGGGCACTCTTCATCTGAGCCACGTATTCAGCTGGGACATAGATTTCTTTGTGTCTCAGATGCCTTTCCATGACACTGTGCACTGAGTCACACTCCATCTGTGTGTGTCCCTTCTCCAGGAACTTCTGGGTTACAACCTTCTTAGACTCCATGCAGAATTTCAGAAGAGCACTGCTGAGCACTGCATTGCGGTTTTGGTACCCACAACCATCACTCCACAAAATGTATTCTTCATACTCCTTGTGCTCAGAGAGGAAACTGATGACACAGGATGCAAACTCACTGGCAGACAGAGCTCCCTCACCATCATGCCAGACATAGCAAGTGGCGTTGTGTGTAGACATGTCATAAATGGTAAAGTTGTGGACGCCTAGTTTTGTTTTGTCGTAGAGAACTGACGCTTTCAAACTGGGGCATAGGAGGAGGGCTTGCAGATTCATGCAGACAACCTTGGTTTTGTGATTTGCAATATTTTTGTCCTGTGCTTTTTCCCTACGGGCCTCTTCCTTTTTGAGAAGATGGTCCTGCCATTCATCATCTGCCAAGTTGCCAGCCTTGAAGGAACAGCAGGTGTCACACTGATCCTTATTTGTATGGTAAAGACCAAGGTTCTGCCGATTAAATTCTTCAGTGAACACCTGCCTTGAATATGGTTTCAGCATCTTCTCCTCAGCAGCATGACAGTACTCTTTATGCAGGTCAGCCATGGACTGAAAGATGGGCTCAAGGTACTGTTTTGATGTGGATGACCTGCAATAATGAGAGGGCACCTTAGGAAGACCCTTTAGAAAACTCCTGACGAACTCATGAGCCTCTCTGTGCCGCCACGGTCTGTTCCTCTCCGTTGTGTTGCTCTCCGTCGTGTTAATCTCTGTTGTGTCTGTGTCACGCACCCAGTTTTGAGCAGACCATGTCCCTATTCCCAGAGTTGCCAAAAACATACTCCTGCACACCCTAAATGTCTGCCCTTTAACTTGTAAAAAGAAAACAAAAGTTGATGACCTTCTTGAATTTCCAGACCCTCTCTTCCTTTGTACGGGGATGACATGTACCAGACTATTCACATACATTCTTTTCTCTTCCCAGTTCATGTTCTCCCAAAATCTCTTAAAAATCTCCTCCCTGTCTGCCTCCTCAATTTTACTGCAGTGATGCTTGCTAGACCTGACACACGCAGCAGACGTGCATCTTGGGCCCATTCTCCGTGGATCCGTGGCAGCTTCTCTTTTCTTTGTTCTTCTGACGTACGACTGTCCCATCATTCTTCGTCTTTTTTGCACATTCTTTTTCCAGTTCTCTCTCCCCTTGCGCTTTCTTCCTCCAAATGTGTCATGATTAGCTTCATCAGAATCTGAAAAGAATGCAACAACAAAACTTAAGAGTTCCTGTATTTGCGCCATTCCTACAACTACTGTGAAATATGCAAATATATCCAGTCTACACACAAACCCCCAAAACATAATGCTTTACAACTCAAACACACATTTATTATAACTTAAAAATGCAAACTCTATTATTATTATTATTCATAAATATATATTTTAATTTACCTGCATCCACACCATCTTCATCATCTTTGCTCTCCTGTACTATCTCCTCATCCTCTCTCTGTGAGCTGCCATCACCCCTTTGTTGTTCTTCCTCTTTGACACTCTCACCATATCTGCTGTCACTGTTCTCTGAATACACCAATAAAAATCAAGTGTGCTTGTGATCGATTGTGACTACTGCTGTGAATTTCTCTAACTTATTTACACATTATACATTTTTACATAACTTATGTCATACAAAAACATTACTAATTTACCTGCAGTCACATCATACTCCTCATCCTCACTCTTGAGTGCCATCACCTCATCAGGCATGGACAGGCCATCTGGCGTACCGGGCAATGCCTGGTGGGCCGCGCACACTTTTGGGCCAGGCTGGCCCAGGGATGTCATGATTTAACCTAAAAGATCAATTATAAGTCATCTTCAGCAACCATGACAGCCCATTGGTTGATTCGCTTGAAGGACACAGGGCCAATCCAATGATATCTCTCTTGTTGCTATATTATGGCAAGTTTTCAGTACCCTCTGATAACTTTTATTTCAAAAACAGCTAGTGAACAAGTCTGGTGACATGTTCTTGTCTTATTTCTGCTCGCGGAGAAACAGCAATTTTCAGATTTTCATTCTTGGAGCACCATGTAGTTGTCACAGCGTAGAGCGCCCTCTTGTGGCCTTAGATGCTAATGTGTAGTCCTTGGTTCATGTCAGTCGCTACGAATTACTAATGCAAAAAACATGTTAATTGTTTTAATTATTTTTAAAGCTAGCCTGCATTTTTGGCCAAATTATCCAGCGAAGTTTTAATTAACCCCTTTTTTTTTACATTCAAAAGATCATTTGAACAATTGAAATTAAAATATTTAATTTGTCTTTATATTGCTTAAATGTTATTGTTCAAGTGTAACATTGAAATAAGATAAATAAAAAAAATTAAGGGACATCCTCTACACAACCTTGTCCTTGGTGAACGTGGTCACCCTTGTGTACGAGAGAATTGTGCTTTTAGCCTTTCTTTTCAAATAATACTATGAGTAGATTTTGTGTCCAACTTGTGTTATTTTAGCTTGTCATAAAGTTCCACTTTATGACTTACTATCATGTAATGTTATTAAAACATTGCTTTGCCGAAAACGATGATTTATCATTGGTAGATAACCAGAGAAATAATAGAAGTGAAACTTAACAGAGCTCTCTCAGAGCACCATAAAACCTTTTTTTCTCAGCATATGTAAGTACAAAATAAGCTATTATCCCTCTGTTCACCTATGCATTATAAACTATACCTTAAACTGATCCCTGCTCTTTTTCTTTCCTTTGCCTGCCTGTCTGCATTTATCTTTCTCCTTTTCATTTTCTCTGTTTTTCATACTTTAAGGTGCCACTTCGGTAAAGAGATCGTTATTTTACATGGATATATTGTCTTACTGTGGGCATAGTTGTGTATTTGTATAAACAGTATATTTCCATTGAACATGGAAGACAAATCTAGCATTTTTTCTTTGTCATCCACTTCCATTTCAAGATGGGAATTGTGACACTGTTGAAACAATATAATGTGCACATAAATCCTTTATGTCATGTGCCTTTGTATATTGCATAAATAATTATTGTGGGCCACCATGGCCAAAAATGCCAGGGCCACTTTTTGGTCCCAGTGCAGCCCTGCTCCTCATCCTCTCCCCCTGAGCTGCTACCACCTCTCCCTGGTTCTTCCTCTTTGTCACTGTCTCCATCTGTACTGTCACTGTCCATCACTGGACTTAAACGTTTGACTTCCTCATAGGGCACCTTCATCATTTCACACAGTTCCCCCAGCGACACAGACATCCCTACTGACACATACACACAACAAAAAAACACACGGTATAACCATAAAAGGCATAGAGCACTTGTGGAAAATCATAAATTCTCAGAAAATGTTGCTTCAAAAATTGAAGGAAAAACTGAAACACTCATTGTCAAAAAAATAAACTTATTACATGGCAAGTTGTAATAGGAAAACATGAAAATATTTAACATGACTGTTGACAGCAGTCAGAATGGTGTATTCTGATAACTGGATGCTTTCACTGGCTAATTGACTCATCTTCTGTGTGTTCATTTGTTTCCAGAGGAAGACTGCCCACCAAAATTAATTAACGTAACAGTTTTGATTATATTCTGCCTATAAAACTTGCCACAGAATAAGTGTGCCCTTTTTTTCCCCTCTTTCTAACAATAGCTTTTACATTAGATGTGGTAGCTAACTATTAGCTAGCTAGCTATCTTATTACATTGCTTGCTAGCTAGCTTTATATTTCTTAAAACGTGTTAAAATTGATCAGTAAGGTACACTGTAACCACCTAAGGCTTATACAAAATTATTTTGAGCCATTTACCTCACTGAAATCCAACAAAATACTCTTCTTTTTCTTTCTTATCTTGCTTAAGTCTGCTCCTCTTGTTTGAGTCTCGATAAGAAAATTAGGGGCGGGGCTGGAGATGGGAGCTTTGGCCGACAGTTTCAGGTGCCAGTGGAGTTAGGAGGTTAGTTACACAGAGATTGATAATCTAATACTTAAAATATTTAATAATTTGGATATCTTAAATATCTTCATATTATTTATCACCATTATCATCATCAAATCTTCAAATCATCATCATATTTTTTCCTTTTTTTTCCTGGCATTTCATCCATCTAGAGCCTTTTTTGTGTTCTTTTGTTCTTTGTATTCTTAATTGCTTCTTTTTTTTTTTTTTTTACTGTGTTCTTATTTATTTCTTATTTACTGTGTTCTGATATGATTTTTGATTATTTGATTTTATTTGTTGTCCTTGTACAGCACTTTGACCAACTGTTGCTGTCTTGAAAGTGCTCTATAAATAAAGTTGGCTTGACTTGGCTAAACATCCTCAGTGCAGTACATTGCAACCTCCTTTGTTATCAAATTAACTTATTACCAATTTGGTTGTTTTCCTGAATTACATTAGGTGTTATTTTAGGCTTATTAGTTTAGACAAATTAGTTACTATTTAAGACTAATATTTTAGACTTATTAGTTTAGACAAATTTCAAACAAATAGATTATTCGAAAAAAAAAATGCAAGTTCAGCTATTTCTTAAACAGAAAATGAAGGTTTAATGTAGTCTGTTTAATGAGTTATTGTGCACATTCAGAAGGTTGCGGTTCACACATTTAATTAAGTACTGTACGTTAAACATAGGCTACAGTACGCATATGGTGAAAGCTGGAGTAATGTTACCAACACACCAGCTGTGATATAATCATATCATGAAAATCTGGATGATTTAAACAAAGATGTCAGTCTATTAAATTAGATTATATCTGGGTGATATCTTCAGAAGAATCAGTCATCCAGGCCCCCGTAGCTGCTTCCATGCAAGTACATAGTAACAGAGCTGAGAGGCTGCAAGCAGTCATCGTCCTACTGCAGCCCTCCATGAAACATGAAAACAGCAGAATTATAAAATGAGATGATGGGTTTACATTCCAAAGACTAACTATATTTTTAATGTAGATTAAGAGATAATGTTTTTATTTTTTTTGTCCAGCAGAGTGCAGCAGTGTCCAGTCCTGTGTAGTGGACAGCAAGTGTAGCAGTTAGCTTCAGCAGCCTGACTGAGAAGTAGAATTATGTTATCACACTCAGTGCTATTTATACAAGTCCTGACTCAGCTCAGCTGATGTTTCCATTCTCAACAAAAGCAAACCTAATGGAACAAAGGCTGCTTAAAGTCATACTGAGATAGCCACCCTTGAAAGATTAGCTCAGACTTCTTGCCACGGCATGGATGATCAATTCTCGCACTGCAGTAGCAGTAGTGACATGTCCTTCATGTATATGTGGAGCACAACATGCTGTTTGTTTGTATTTTTTCCCTTTTTTTCTTTTTTTTTTGTGCTTCTGCCGCTCTCCCTCTGTGAATGAGTCACAGTGAGGCAAAAAAGCTTTGACTATGCAGGGCCTTGATAGTTAAAGTCCAAAGCCAAATCCAGTCTGTTTTTTTTTTCCCTTTAGTCTTCATTTCATCAACTGAACATAATTTTTGTTTCTCTTTCTGGCATCAGAAAACACTGATTTTTTCCTGTGTAACTGATTCACAACCGTGCGTGCTTCCCATATAGCTATTCACTGCAAATTTGATATGAAGAGATATATTTTTCAACGTAAAGCTGCCAGAGGCTCAAAGCTCCAGACTTTGCCAAAAACTGATTGAAATTCATCAGTCTACTTCAGCATCACTCTGAGTGAAATTGCTCTAATGAATGTGGGCATTACTGTTTTCATTCAATCCCACAGTCTAAGTAATCACTTGACTTAAAATAGTCCACAACAAATACAGTAATTGTTGTTTGACACAATATAAACAACTATGCTGCAGCTTAAAACTTAAGTTGTTACTGGATTCAAAAAAGGAACATGAACTTAATTTCACAACATCCAGCTGAAAATGTTAAAACTTGTTTTAACATTTACTGTTTAAACTTTTTTACCGTTTTTTTCTGTCCAAAACAATTATGCTAGATGTGTAAAACAACATGAGAGTTCAGATTTTAAAAAGAACAAATGTATACACACTTTTAATTTTGTGCATAAATCTGGATAAGCCAAGCTGATTGAAAAAAAAAAAAGATTAAAAAAGAAATCAAGTTGATAAAAAGAATTGATTATAACGACTTAAAATTTTTAACAGATGATGTTAATTGCAAATATTTCTTCTCTTTGCTGTCTGTGTTTGAGTTTGTAAATAAATGTAAAGGAATTGTAAGGTAGGACCCTGATAGTTCATCCTCTTCTTACACCCAGGTCATCATATTCCGATGCTATGTTCAGGGACCCCTACACGCTACCTAAAAGCATCATCTTTTGAAAGCATTTTCCAGCTGGTCCTCTGTGATAAATAGTGTAGTTACAGCATTTTCAAGAATAAGCTTTCTGAGATAAAATGATGCATTTTAAAAACTAACCATAATGTTTAACTAATCCTGGGAAAGTTTATTTACTGCTTACAAAGCTGAATTAAAGAACAAGGATAAACAAGGTTAATATTATTTTATTTGAGAGATTTTCAGCAATGAATAAGAGAGATGTTTTGGAGAGAATATGAAGAATTTGGTCCAATCTTTTTCTGCAGTTTCTTTTAACACAGGCATTTCACAGCAGGAGAACTGCTCCCCCAGCGGGCTGGTGTCTGAAAAGAGAGCTGAGGCAGCAAAATGTGATGCAAAAGGCATCTAACTAGTTGCTAATTCCCCTTCCTGTTGACCTGTTTGCTGTGGTCCACTCCCTCCTTGTTTTTTTTTTTTTTTTTACATGCACTTAAATACATGCAGTATTGATCTCAACAGCAAACAGGTCAACAGGAAGGGGAATTAGCACTAGCACAGGTCACACAGTCGTAGCTAATGCATCGGGGTTATTTGCTGATACATGTAGCTTCTCCTCAACTCATGTTCCAGAGATGATGCTCAGGGGCAGGGTGAAAAATCTTTGCAAGAAGTCTGGAGAAAATGTGGCTGGCTTTCATTTTCTTGCATGCGAAGGCTCCAGAACGTCTCCAATGGACTCCGGAGCATGTGTGAAACCAGCTTTTGGTAATTGGAAAAACTAGTTTAAAATTTAGAGACTGTGACAGAGTCCACAATTCAGTTTCACCATACACCGATCCCATTTCTTGTGAAATAACAAGGATCAACAGAGATGAAGAGGAGGAAATTTGTGGCTTGATGTATTCAGTGTGAAGCTGTTATTCATGCAGAGTTAATGCAGAACCATGACAGATGGTTGCCACGTGGTTTTAACATCTGTCCTTCTTGATGGGAATGACAAGAATATTCCTGCATATCTGACAATGTCATGATACAGTGTTGAAGAAAATTTGATGTGATAATGTTTTATCAAAACACTTGACATCTAATTACTTTTTATCATTTTATTTTTCCACTCAGCAGAAGAATTTGTCATTTATTGCATCACATCTTACCTTAATGTTTATCAAACTTATATTGATACTTAAACAAGTTGTATAGCTGTTTATTCAATTCAGTTTGAGTAATATAAATTAAAAATGAAAATTGTATATTTCAGCATCAAAACTGAACAAAATGATCGAGATAGGTTTACTTTTGCTGATTCGGTGATGGATACTGAGTACAAGGAATGGTCATCAACTTTGTATCATGGTATGGGAACGATAATCTCATCTTTATTACAAACAGGACAGAGGAGAAGACTGATTTTAGAAGGAACTGAATTATATTTACAAATACTATATCCATCCTGGCAGAGGAGGTGGGAGGTAAAGGATTACAGACGTGTTCATTTGGACAGACTGAACTGGAAATGCAACACAATAAGAAAGTACACAGAATAATCAACTCTGTGGAAAAACTTGGGTCCTTTGCAGTAAGATGTTGCAGATCTTTTCTAAGTATTTGATGAAGAGTGCAGTCTGCTTTGCAGCCATGTTTTGGAGCAGCAGCATCAGAGACAGTGACTCCCAAAAAAAGTAAAGGCTGGCTCTGGTGCTGAGAACCACTTTGGAGTGCCTGATGTGAGTGACTGAATTTCTTTTTAACATCATCATGCAAAGAAGACTGCTGCACAGCAGTGCTGTTTAATCATTAGTTTTTGTTGAGGGTGTGCAGGGTATGTTCAATCAGAGGCTTCTTCAGCTTAATATTACTTTCTGTAAGAAATTATCATTCATTTCAGTTCAGCTGATCTAAGTGCCCATCAGTTATTATCTGCATAACTGTTAGAATTCAGATGTATAAATGTTGAGAAAACATCTGTTTTCGTTGTCCTCGTCACCATTCATTTACCGTCCTTGCTGCTCAATGGTTTGTTTATTTTCAATTATTTTCAGCATTTTTTTTTCTCTTCCATTTTTGCTTGTGTTTCTGTTTCTTGAGGACTTCTGTAAGTCCCCTGGGTTTCATTCCTGTTCTGCTCTATTGTTCATTTGTTTTTATTTTTAGCTGAGCAGATAACTAGGATAAGGACATGAACATGCACGTATAAACCCAGGGAGCTACTCTAAAAGAAGAGAGCAGCTCTCATATCTATTCAAGGGTAAAGGTTTGAATGAGTCTCCAGTTACCATGGAAAAAATTTACCTCTGTCCCACAACCAAAAATGAAGCCTGTAGCAACTTAATACAGCCACTGCATGCCTCTGTGCCAAGCGACATATCTCCACGTCCATTCGAAAACAGTGTTCACGTTGTTCAGAATAGCAAATGAATGATGAATTTCTAGCAGGTTTGGTTTATAAGAGTATGTGCCGGTACTATAGACAGACAGAAGTGATGAGGAAAAAGAGAGACATATTTCATCATCCTGTTGGTTTTCGGGCTCCGTGATATTTTAGCTTGTGTGATTGAATTGCACCCCTAGTTTATTAAACTCTGCAGCTGTTGTTTGTGAAGGCACCTAGGAAATGGACCTATTGAGTTACACTGGCTGCATATGAAACGTCCATGACTGAGAAAGTCAAGGATACTAATTCAAGCTCGACTCTCCGTCTTAGCTCACTGTCTGCAAACAGATCCAGCTGGGTTACTACGGGCTGGTTTGGGATACGTGTGTTTGTGTGTACCATACACACGTCTTATGAAAGGTCAAACTTGATTGAGACTAGAATTCTTAAAATATCTATTAATCAAATTGTCAAAGTCCCCTGAACATTTGACTGTTGTGGATTGTTATGCATCTAAATGACAATAAAAGTTCATTTACTTGTTCAGTATAATTCTAGCTCTTGAGACTTCTTTGCTTAACAGTTGTTTGACATATTTGTGTAAAAACCACTCTGAGTAAAGTCAAATATGACATACGAACATTTATCAAAAATTGGTCAAAGTTGGAACAATGTGTGGTTTTGACTACTTGGGTGAGCTTTTGGCAGATAAGAGCCCCTGCAAAATGGGGTCTAAATTACTGTTTTGACTTGCTGGCCCCCCCACAGTGCAACATAATAGGTGGGTTGAATGTGTCATGATTACTTTGGTGGGGGTTTCCCAGGGTAAGAAGTAGATGGAAAGATGAGAAGGAAGGGGAGGGGGGGGGCTGCTTTCTCTCTCGTGGTAAGGAGAGAGGAGGGACCAGCCAGCCTTCATGATACCAACAGTACAGACAGAGAGGTTCTGTTTAAAATGCAAATGGGTTAATATCACAAGTCAGACTTCACAGGAGGTAGTCCGGAGCATCTGGAGAGGTCAAGATCCTCTATGTATTAATATTCAAATGTGAATCATCTTTTAATATGAACAATAAAGTTCTTTGTTGGGCTTAAAACTGCTTATTAAAGTTACCTTCTTATTCTTTGTTGATTTATTGGACTGAATATTAATGAAGACATTTACAGTTCAATAAACTTTCAAGCTTATCAAGGGTTTGGTAATAAAGGTGTAATGTAACAATACTTTTGAATTATTTCCCTACCTTTTTTTTTTGCTTTTTTTTTTCTACAAAAGAATATGGCCCGATGTACTGTACAGCATATAAACAGCTCAAAGAAACGGGAGACAATTCAAAGCATTATATGATGTAAAACGCTATATTTCAAGAAGTCTGTACAAAAGGGGGCCAAATGTACTCTAAATATATGAAGGAATTAAGCCTTTTCACTTTTCATAGAAGCTTGAAATGTGTTTAGCTCTTTTTTTATTCGCATACTGCATCTTCGTAACAAGAAATCTCAAAAACTAAACAAATCTGGAGTGCTGCATTCTGGAGTCGTGTTAAATACCCCATAAAAGTACAGTATTTTCCATTTTCAGACTGATAGATATGTCTGTGAATGTAACAGGATATATACTGTGGAATTACTGTACAATTAGTGGTAAAAAAAAAAAAAAAAAAAAAAAGTACTGATACATTTCTGCTAGGACATTAATTAAATTAATTAAACAGTACATCAAAAAATTGTTTTTCTACAGAGATTTTTCTTAGAGTTCAGTGGAAGAAAGAAAAAAGAGAAAACAAAGAAAGAGAGGGAAGAATGAAGTCAGCTCAGCAACAAACATCTGAAGTGGCTTTGCTTTTGGATGAGGCCTCCTCTGCTTTTGCTGTAGTGATCATATGAATACAATTAAACAGAATATCAAAAACAACAAAACTTGCTCTCTCTCTGTCTGAAGTTATATTGATTATTTGTGCTGACTATGAAAAAAATGTCCATACCGTAGTCCCTCTTCTGCAAGGTCTGACTATTATCATCTGCTCCTGCAACATGGATCCTGCAGGTTCTGATTCTGTTCACAATGCAGCCCTCTGTCGGTTAACTTAAAAAAAAATATGCCATTTACAGTAGCATTAATGAAAGACACAAACACACTGACACCCATACAAGCAAGAGGCCACAACTAAAATATAAGTTTTTTTATTAGCTTACTAAATCCCCTGCTTGTCTCAGCAGTTGAAACTCACAATAAAACACACAACATAACAATCATTTGCTTTTCTGAACACATCCGTATCACTGGAAAACAAGAATACCTTGTAACATTACTGCCTTGTTCTGCCTTTAGTCTGTCCTGACAGACTCACCCACCACGTTTACATTACTTTAAAACTTCCTTATTAACTTTGTGAACTCCAAATAGCAACAGTACGTACTGAGCTGTTATCACTGTTGGACCTTCAGTCTTGCTTTTCTGACCACCTCCCACTTGTGGTACTGTAACATCAAAACTACTCACAGCCACAAGCTGTGCATCGAGTAGGCACAGATCGCAGTCCCAGCGCAATCCTTTACAAAACAGATTCACAGCAGAAAATGAAAAATAATAGTTTTCCTTACTTTGTTACATATTAAGCTGCAGCTTAGGTTTCTATTCATTAGCACATTGTAGGCTATATCTCCACGTTATGTTATAAAGTCTACTTTTTGTGCCTCACGTAAATTCAGTTGCTAACTCTTAAAAGAACAAAGAATGGGATGCTGACAGGCACTAATTACTGCTTTTCTATATTATTAATGCTGATGTGAGACTTATCCTGCACCGTTTCCATGATGGCAATTTTCTACTTCATTACTTATGATCACATACTTTTTACTGCACCTGTTTTAACTAAGTGATATTCACATATGCATTTTAACTTTTAGATTGCCTATCTATGTGTATCTCCTTCATTCAGTCACTCTTAAACATCTGTTCTTCTGAAATATTAGCACTCTATTTATGCACGGCTATTTTTCTTTACAAACACAGAAAACCTAATGCAAAGCATTAATGTGTAGTACAGTACTTGAAAAATTCACATTTAGGTTTAGAACAGTGATGGTGGAAAGATATAAATCATAGTCATTTGAAAATGACTATGATGAAGTGATATGGCACTGGATAAGCCAATGCTTTGTTGTGTAATATTTTTGTTTGTTTATATTTTGTGTTGTTTTCTTTAGTGTATTTGAAATACGTCTGTCCCCTGAGCTGAATGGTTTACTGTCTTTTATATGAATAAGGGGCATATTTTGTAAGTTGGTACTTCTTGCTGCCCCTTTTCATTCATGATTTCTTTTATTTGCAACATGAATTATTTATATTTATCATTGAATAAATAAAATGAATAAACAAAATGAAAAAAAACAAACCTTCAACATGGCTGGAGATCGGACTACAGATTTTCCACTAGAAGGATGACCCCTCTTTCTACAAAGGTACCGTTTGAAAGTACATGGATAAGGTGTTGATAGGGCTACACAGTTACATCTTACACCTTCCACTATTTATGTAGAATGTCTCTCATGTTACTGTTTACAACTGCAGATTGTGTTTAATATGTTTTGTGCATGAGAACAAACATACCTCAACATACTTTCTAGTGAATAAGGCTGGTGTAGTAGTCCACAACAGCTGCAAAATGAGTGAAATAAAGACATGCACAGTCTGCAAATAACCGACTATGTACAGTTCACAACAAGTTCTCTATCATTTCACAGCTCTTCAAGTTACAAATTTCATTTTGTTGTGAGATTCTCTCCTCAGTTGGAAAAGAGCATTTTAGAACATAACATGACATTCCACTGAGCCCTGCTACATGCATCAGTGTTTCAAGTGTTTTACATTCATCTGCTGATGATTTCATCCCTAAAACCTTCAGGATTTCTCGCCACTATCGGCGCATGCATGTTTTTTGGCACTTGACCTTGGAAATAAGATCGTAACAAATCAAAATTGTTAACTCAGTGAGTGTAGAACTTACTGCTGTACAACGTGAACCAGAATGTTATATGATGAAAAGCTCCTTTCATTTCAGTGACATACTTCACAAAGTATTTTCTTACAGCAGGGATGTCCAACTCAAACTAATGGGTCATTAATGGTATTGCAGAACTTGATGACAAGCTGATGGGGCGATCCACTTAATTTAAATCAAGTGTGTTGAAGCAGGGAAACATTTAAAACCTGCAGGACTGCTGCCTTCAAGGATCAGCATTGGGCATCCTTTGCATACAGCCTGACGGGTATTTTTTGTTTTGTTTTGTTTTGTTTTGTTTTTGTCTGTTTTCATGAACCACAGGCTGTCTTCCATTCATTGTTGACAAGTCAAAGTAACCCGCAACTGTGATGTTCAGATTTTTTGTTGCCTGACTCATTCTTTATTTCTCTGGATGTAACAATGGTTGACTTGTCCTGTTATCTCTTTGATGCCCTTCATTTGTTTTTACACCCTAAGAATGACCCGTTCGACTTGCTCTGAACTTCTTTCACTGCATGTTATAAATTCACAGCAGCATCGTCCAAACTTCTGTATGTCACACAGCGAATGCAGGATCAACCTAAAAATCTTTACCTTCTCAACTAATAAGGTAATGAAAAAACGATAATCCACACCTGCACATGAAACAGCTTTTCCAACTTATTATGCAACCACTTTTGAGCCCCTGAAGAAAACAGTCCTACATATTTAACATAATTCCCAAAGCCTGTCCTCCAATCAGGACGTGGATGCCCTTAAATCAATGCTGAGGGTCTTTATTTTAAGCCCGTTATATAACTGTAACTTGAATATGTTTTTGAAAACAGCTAAAATGCCATGTGGAAGACCAAAAAGAAACATGACAGAAGCCCAAGTAGGTCAGACATATATCATGAAGTAACTATATCTGCTTGCCATTTTTGGCATCATAAATACCATTATGATATCGTTATGTACTTGATCGGGTTGTTTTTCATATCAGAGCTTGTTGTATGTGTCTATTTATGATCTGCTGTCTAATGGGTCCGTAAATACATTCTAGCAACACTGTATATTAATCATGAGACATATTTGTGTTCACGCAACACCGTGAATGAGTATGTGTATAAATGTGTTATTTTCTGATAATAAATTGGAGGATGAGCATAACCCAACATGACCATGGCAGCTCCACACGGAGACGGTATGACATATGGCTTTGTCGTCACACTGAGCACTGGCCAGTTTCTTGTACTGAGGTTCAGTGTGTGGCTACTATGTAACCATGCATGACAGGCACATGGAAGAGTTAGGCATGTGCCACAAGCAATAACAGATTGTTACTCCTCTTTACAAACTTGTGGACTCAGCAGCTGCAGATGACAGCATTTTTATCTCTGCGCTGAGCAAGCGTCATTGTTTGATATCATTCTGATCTTTCAGAGTAGCATCTTTATTCTTTCATGTCCTCTCCTTGCCCCACACTTTTCCTTCGTACTTGCATTTTCTTGGTTGTATGAACATCACTATGTCCCCTGTCAGGCCCGGGGACCTGTAATCTCCTTTGGTGTGCTGTGTGAAATGGGCCATGCCTCTCTTCCCTCCATCCCCCACCATTTCCCCCGTCTTACGCTCCAGTGTGTCTCTCTGTCTGTGATGCAGCATTCACGCTCACCAGCTAAGAGCTCACTGCAGAGAATCACAGGCCAGAACACATTTACAACACAAGTAATGGGAAAGCTCATCCACATTACAGGTACATAAACTATGTGGCCAAAAGCATCCCCATCATTTCCCTGTCTTCAAACATATGAATAATTGTTAAATTCATGTATTTCCTGGTTCAAAAACCACCAGCAAGACTTTGAAACCACATTCAAACACAAGATAATTGATGAGGTTGTGAAACACAGCCAGTCAAAGAGATATCCAGCTGAAGCAGGAAGGACCTGCAATATGACTGAAAGCACACCATGTTCTTAAATGTTATGATAATATTCAACTAGTTAAAAAACTTCCACTAAGATGTAGATCTTATGCAGGAATGCAAAGTTTTCCTTTTGCCAAACATTGTTCCTAATTTAAAAACTTTGCACACACCTATGAACATAACATTATTCCAAGAGTCCTCTGATCCATCCACATGGTCATCAGTAAACTGATGGTCAACATTAATGCTGGTTCTGAGGAGTAAATGGCTTTTTCTTTGCAGCTCTGCCATACTTGCTGCTCGAAGTTCTCCCGAGGAGAAACTCGTCAAGGCTTACCTTCTTTGGGGCTTTATAGTTGTAGCCCCTGGTTCATGCAGGATATCACATGCCTTTCTCTTTGTGTTTTTTGTTGGATGCTTATAGGGGGGTTAGCAGTTCTGTGTGATTGGTGGAAAAGTAAATCGCTTGTAATCTTTTTTTTTGTTTGTTTTTTAGCTTGCGGAGCACCAGCAATTGTTTTATCTATGTCAATATGTGTATCTATATCTATAGTGTTTGAATAAAGCAGGGTTCCAATTCGCACCTGCTCACCCCACAATACATCTGTCTCTAATATAGTCTTTATTATTATCTGCAAATGTCAAAGCTCTACATTATTTTGAGGTGTGTCACAAACTGTTCCTTCAATGACTAAATGAGTAATGCAATCTTAATATTTTGAAGGAAGGGGTTTCTTTATCCAGTGATGATGTTTTAAAGTATCTTTTTGCAAGAAATTGAAAATTCTCAGTCTTTCCATAGGTTTCTGGTAAAAAGAAACATGGGCTGTTTACCAGCGTCACATGGATCCTGCTGACAACGCCACAGTGTGGAAAGGTAGGCAATGGAGGGCCCAGGCAGGATTTGATCCCACACTCTCCCGGGTGAGAGTCATGCATGCTAACCATTCAGTCAAAGGGATATCTTTGTGGCCAAGTAGCCAATCAGAGGGATAGTGACAGGACCCCATACTGTCACATCCTATAATAAAGTGCTTGATATAGATTAGAAAATAGAGCAATAATTATATTTAAGCATCATCCTACTTAATGCACTGATCCAATTAATCATCCAAATCATCAGAGTTTGTTATATTTTGCTTTTGGCATTCTTTAACATATTTTTTTGTAGCCTTTGAAAATTCTAAATCCAAATTGTACACTTAGCATTCTTATGAAATTTGTTAGCATAAAGAGAACTGTTTTATGCATGAAGCACATGGTGCTGCTGTAATGACCTTTAATGACGTCTTGGAAGGACATTGTGCGTCTTTCAGTAACAAAAAGAACAGCATTGATGGTGACCAGTGCCGCAGTGCTCAGCTGAGAGATCCTCTGCTTTATTTCACCGACTCCTCTGACTGGGAAGTATGCACACACTTGATTGTGAGCTTGTGCATGTGTGTGTATGTGTAGAAAAGGTAGATCCCCCTCTCAGGCCCTCTTTGCCTAATACGTCCATGCAGGGCTTGCTGCAGAGCAGCGTGCAGCAGCACAAAGATCAGTGCTATTCTGGTGCTGCCAGCCTGCCCAGTGCTGATAGGAAAGGATTAATGAGGTGGGGCACTCATCACTCGTAATTAGAAACAACGCTAAAAACTATTTTTGTGCTTGTTCCTATGGAGAGATCTTGACCCTCAGGCCAACCCCCACCACAAATGCCCATTCCCCACTAGCCATAAGGCAGCAGACGCCTGCAAAGGTGGAATAAATATAGGCTTGTAACTCCCGTAGCTATGTGACACATGGTTGAATGGAGGCGAGTGCAGATAATTAACAACTTTGGCCGTGTATTCTGGATGCTCAAATGTCAGAAGACCGACAGAGGTTAGCTCTTAAAATACACACTGGAAGGACTGTTTTGTTGTTATGAAGTCCAGCAATTAACGAATGTCTGAGCCTCTGCACTTGTGTTGCATTTGGTCAGACTGACTTTCATTATGATTGCATCTTGGGGCCTTTTTAAAAAAAAAAAAAATTGTGTCTGACATTCATCTTTTAACATAAAGATATTTTCCCAAAAAAAACCTTAAAGATATATTTAGTTTCAGGTTGCAATTTCACCATACCAATATTCACGGTGAAATTTCTGGAAAAAAAGAGGAGGGGATCATTTTTAGAAAAATTTTTATTCAGAAAAATGACCACAACAGCAGGCCAACAGTATAACAACAGGCTATATGAAAATTGTTTCAAAGTTAACCTGCATGTTGCTGCTCCACCTGTTAAACCTTTCCACACTAAAGCTGAAGCTTCTTCCATATTAGTGTTCTCTGTCAGAGTTCAAATTTTTCAGATAAAAGCAGTTTAAGCTTTGTTTGTGGGCAGTAGATGATGAAAATTAAAAGTGTAGGATGTACCAAATTTTGCCTTCATTTCAAATCTGTAGTGATGATAGTATTTTTGTGCTCAAACATTATTTTGTTTACATTAGAAAAGCACTTTGCTGCACACTATACTATGCTTTTTTGTGCCATTACGAGTTGAATTTGTGTGGTTTTCTGTGAGGTCCGAAAAAGCAGTGGCAATAACTTTTCTCCTGGCCTCTGAATTTTATAATTTCACCTGTGAGGCTTAGCTAATACCCCAAATAAGTAGGCAAGTGTTTGTGTGTGGTTCCGAGTCACCCCCGAGAAGCAGAATCTTCCTTTTTTTTTTTTTTTTTTTCCTTTTTTTTTTAAATTTATTTATTTATTTTTTTGTTGCAAAAATGATTTATTATTTTTTTTTATTTATTTTTTTATGCCACAAATAACAGAAAGACAAAACACAGCATATACAAAAAAAAAAAAAAAAAAAAAACAAAACAAAACAAAACAAACAAACAAAAAAAAAACAAAAAAAAAAAAAGATAATAAAAAAAGACAATATATATACACACACACATACATACACATATATATACAAATATAGTGAGGTGATCAGTATGTATCATGAAATAAAACAGGGATGTGTGTTGTGTGTTGTGAGATGTGAGGTCAACCCTATTGTAAATCCACCTGAAGACATTGGGTAAATAATTTTGTAAAAAAAAAAAAAAAAAAATGATACAGTCATAGTCACCATGAAATCACTCCATATAAATGGAGAAAGAAAAAAAATAAATAAATAAATAAAATAAAAAAAAATGGGGGGTAAGTAGGGGAAATGTATTTTCTGTATATATAAAGGCAACAACAGACATTGTTGGCAATGATATATTTTAAGAAAAGAAAATCAATTATTATTAATGACAACAATAAAAATATAATGGTGGTAGTTAGTTGCTATATTAGTAGAAATATAAAGGATATGACAGACTTTAAAAAAAAAAAATTACAATATCCAAGAGTAACGTCACAATCTTAGCTGACTTATAACTTCTCATATTTAGGTGGATTATAGCAAGCACTAGATTAGATACATCAGATATCACTATAATTGTCATTATCATAATCATATCTTATAATAATACCAGTAGTGTAATAATAATAATAATAATAATAATAATAATAATAAAATAATTAAAAATAAATGCATAAATAAAAATAAAAAAGGGATTATAATAATGATTTAGAAAGAAAAAAATATGTAATCTAAAGTAAGAGAATTTAAAGTAAAAAATAATAATAATAAATAAGTAAATAACTACAAAAAAAGGAAAAGAGAAAATGAGAGTATATTAGAAACAAAATAACAGAATAAATAAATAAATTAAAAAAATAAAAAAATAAATAAATAAATAGCAGAATCTTCCAACATTTTCTAATGGAGATATGCTCAAATTGGTGATTTTTATATTCTTCGACGCATTGCACTCGTATCCAGCCCATCGCAAAACCCAAGATTTTACAGCATTAAAGAAGACTGGAACTCAGTGGAGCTTTTAAGGCTGGTTTATACTTGCTGTGGACGCATGCGTCAACATTCAAAACGTTTGTGTACATCCTTCTTGCAGCACGTTAGGAGCATGGGATGGATAATAAATGGATAATAAATCTGTGGATTCATCATTTCAAGGTTGTCTTTCTATATCACACATAATCCTCTCAAACGTACAGATGACGACAGCCACATGACCTTATATTTGCAAAACCAAGACCAGTGAAAAAGCCTGGAAACATATTTTAGATTAAAAAAAAAAGAGTGTTACAATTATTGATATCTTCTGGTCAAGGTGGGGATTACAAACATCTCAAACGCCATGCAGTCCCTAAAAAAAAAAACTTCAGCACCACTCTGAAGACCTTTGTTTCTTCTCTGATTTCCGTTCATTTTTTAACATCAATAATGAACAGATAACAAAACACTTCACCTCTTCTTTTTGTGTATGTGTGTGTGTGTAAATGTGTAAAGAAATGGGCAGAAAACTATGAGAAAATAAGCTTCCAGGACACCAAGCAAACTTGAAGCCTCCCTGTTTATTTCAAAGCTCACAAGTAGAGGTTACAAAATTACAGTGCTTTAATTGCAATAGTTCAAGGAGTATTAGGGAAAGAGAAGGAGAGATAACAGACCAGGAATTTTGAGCAAGTCATGCAAAAAGGTGTGGGAGAAGGCCTCCGATATCATAGCACCCTTTGTGGAAAAAAATAAATCCATCTGTCCATAGGTCAGTGCAAAAATAGTAATGAATATATGCATACAAAGAAAATAGATATATATTTTTATACTGTAAATACTTGACTGTTGACTAAAGACACAAGAAATATACAGAGACTTGTAGAGCAAAGCCCATTTCCACCGGAGCCTCTGAGCCCAAAGCAGAGACTCTTAAACAAGTCTAGTCGTAAAGAGTGCACATCAAACATGACAGCTCGATATTGTTCTAATTCAGAACCATGTTTCCAAATAAAGGGAAGCAGAAGCCTTTTGGAGCTGTCAGTCAGGATATGACCTCTACAGGAAAAGCAGTGTAGGAAAGACGGACAGCACCATAATGACTGCCAGTGTCCCTCACAGAGCAGGAGCACACAGCATGCTTTATCTCCAACCAGACAGTAATGTTACATTATTCAGTCAAATAGATCTTTTTTTTATTATTTTCTGTTAAAAGAAAAAAGTGCCATTGCAACTGCAGGAATCAGCAGCTCAGATGAAAAGTACATTTTTCTCATTTATAACATTGGCTCAGATGATAAGCACAAGCTGCAAATGTTTGGTAAATGAAAATTAATGTGTATTGTGAAGCACCAGGAGACACCAGTGACAAAAGCAACAAAAAGCAGAAAAACAAACGGAAGAACATTTCTTTAAACTTTTCACAAAAGACACCCTTAAGTTTCACTTCCATTTGAGCTTGCTCAAAATGTTTGCAAAGACCTCACCAAAAGCAATTTATTCTCACTTGAAAACTGTTACAATCTAATTTTGCATAGCATAAATTGTCACACGAGGAGGTTTTCAGGCTTGCTGTAGTGAATGACTGTGTTGTAAAGCCTGACTGAGAACACATTGTGAATGTGCTAAGAAAGCCATGAAAACTTGGATTCTTAGTCATCCCACTTAAAAAAGCAGATGATCATTTCTAAAATTTTGGATTCAGCTTTAAAGAGACAATGGTTTGCAGCAGGTTAGTTCCAAAAAAATATATACTGGCGCTTTGACAAAAATTGTTAGCCCTGTGTTTCATTTATGCTTTACAATGGAAAGCTGAACAGAAACCAGAGGAACACCACTATCATAAAATCATTGGTGGGGAAGCTGCAGAGTAAATGCTTCTGTTTTGTTTTTCTTTTCTGAGTCTGAATTTTATGTTTCTCACTTAGTAGAAACAATATACACTCTTTTATATGGCAGGCCTTAACCTCCTTGGGTTTATCAAAGACATATAATTCCCAGGCTTTAATTAGTGTATTTTTCCTAATTTAGAAAGGAAAGTTCTCAATGTTGGTTTGATTGTGAAAACAGTCTTCTTTATATTATGTTTTCTATTGTATACAAGGAATTGAAAATTCTTAAACAACCTGCACCCTAGCTGTGTAGGTATATATTCCCATTTTTGTCAACCAGTCTGTTGAAACAGAACATGTTGCATGAAAAGCTATGCAGTGTAATTCAGAAATGGTGTCATTACATCGTTCTTCCAGCAGGGCGGCTACAACTCAGTTGTTTGGCTGGTGGTGCAAAGTTGTCCTCACAGTAAGTAGTTTATAAAATGCAATGCTGTGGGATGAATAAACAATTACTCCATCATTTTTACTTTTCATTAAACTAAAGCTTGTATAACTTTATGTATATATCAAATATTATATCAGCCAACTGATACTGCTTTTTCAATATTGGGCATTTTCATTCACTTAAAATCTGCATTAACCTCAAAAAAATGAGTGAAAACACATATCGAATAAAGACATATCTGTCCCCATATATTTATGATGAGTCAGTGATAAGTGCAGAAGCAGACAAAGGTAAACTTTCTGCTTGCTTTAGTACAGTACTGTTTAGTGCTGAGTTGATTTACAATTCAAGGTGATGCCCAGATTCTCCTTCAAATGCCACTAGATCACAGTTACATAATGAGTTTATTGTTGTGATTTATTTGGAGGCTCTTTAATGACTTTGATTGCATTTCTGCTGTATTTTCATCAGAAATGACACATATAATCTTTGTCCAGTTAATTTATGAGGCTGCGACCTCATTGTGTTGTGTATTTGTCTGCACGTGATGCTGTGCCATGCACAGGCTCAGAGATGACATGATTTAAGGCATTGATAGAGGCACTGGAGCAGCACGTGACAGCAGCGCTTGCCTACCGCATGCAAGGCAGAAGAGCTCACTTAACTCCAGCCTGGTGCCAGTGATAGGGAGTTGCAAAACAAATCGGACGTAGGATTGGGCTGCTCTACTGT
Source organism: Atherinomorus stipes (assembly GCA_023101725.1). Taxonomy (NCBI): domain Eukaryota; kingdom Metazoa; phylum Chordata; class Actinopteri; order Atheriniformes; family Atherinidae; genus Atherinomorus; species Atherinomorus stipes. The sequence goes on from JALJCO010004779.1 coordinate 142,388, forward strand.
ACCACTGCTGTGACACAAACCGTGGCCCACAATAGGAAATGTCTATTTCTTTGACATACAAACCCCTACTCTGCTACGTTAAAATGGGCTAAATCATAGCTCAGGATGTAGGGCACCCCCAAGAACATAAGATGTAGGCTGACACAGAGAGTAACAGTAAGGTAGAGTACAACAGCGCTGGCTAATGGATGAAGTGGAGCAAAAACAAACAGAGGAGACAGAAGCAGGCAGTGAAAATCCTCCACTGTGTTACATTAAACATCACCAGTAGCCCTGTTTTACAATATTCGCCGATCATTTCAAAGTGTTCTTCCTCTGTGAGCAGCCATGCATAAAAAGAGCTCTTATGGCTGTCTGGTAATATGTGTATTGCTAAAAATATATGCGGATGCGGGAATGGCAAAACCAAGATACCGAAGCGAATGCTCAAAACATGAATGTATGCTTCAACAGACATAAACTCAGAAGCTGCACTCAAACCACAACCTCATTTTTTTGGGATTCTCATACAGATTGCGCCAAATATTACAGCATGACTGAATGCACCATAAACACGTAGAGCTTAACAACAGTAATTACATCAACATTAAAATGGTTCTTCAGCAAAAAGCTGGAAATGTTTTGTAATCATTACCGATATATACACACATAAGATCAAGGTCTCAGTTGCATTCCACTCTGAAATTATTGCACAGTAAGCCACTGTGGGCTCATAATGGTCATCCCCTTTTTAACCCCTGTATAAAAATAGAACATTAACACACCAAACAAGTCATCATCTTTTTTTTTCTTTTTTTATTTTTTAGACAGGCACTGCTGTGGCCAACCCCGCCTGAGTCTGCAAACATGAACTGTGTGCCACAGTGTGAGCTTTAAGAGTCCCTCTTGTCAGTAACTCCCCCCAAGCAAGGAGGGTATCATTTCCAAATCGATTTTCTTCTCCCTCGTGTTCGCTGCTCTGCGATTACAAATGGAAAGCTTGACCGCTCCCTCTCCATCTGACTCGTCGTCTCCTCCGGGACTTCGGCCAGGTCCAAACATTTGGGATTTTTGGCATTTCTCTTCACCGCTGACCAAGAGCTTTGCCACTGAAGAGAGTCTGAGAAGAGGACGAAGAGATTCAGGACAAATATCAGTGACTCTCTCATACACTCAAACTGGCTCATAGAGCAGCCAGTCTGTCGAAAAAAAAAAAAAAACAGTGAGAGTGAGTCCAAGGTGTTTATTTAAACAACTGTTTCCACACCAATCAGCTTTGGTGTGAGGATTCGTGGCGTTATTCCGTTGTTGAGGTCCTCCTCAAACTCCAACAGCTGGCCCATGAAGTTAAGGTTTGGGGAGATGATGGGCCTCCTGGTTTTGACAAACTTGTAGGCGTCCGTCATGGTCATCCAGGTGTGCTTCATCAGGTAGGCGATCACGATGGTGGCTGAACGAGACACGCCTGCCTGGCAGTGGATCAGAAGGCCCATACCTGCTTGGTGTGCTTCCTCTGCAGAAGGGAACATGGAAGCGATTAGAGCACAGCATAAAAGACCCTTTGTTTCATAGAGAAGAAGGTTTCTTTTTAAATGTCATAATGAATCACAACTTCCTCTGTGGCAACACATTTATCAAAGGCTTCTTATCATGGATTATTAAAAACATGAAGTATTAGTTTCCATTTGTTTTTGTAAGCATAGTTTGAATTTCTGCTTTGAAAATTAAAATAAATTAAAAAGACTAAATTAAATTAAATTAGAACCAATTCTGAGCAGTGATCAACATTCAATATGATATTAGAACATTTCAAATAATATCTAACCGTTTGCTCCCATTACAAACAACCAGTAAACAGTTTCTATCAATTATTAACATTGAAGGAACCAATTAACAATTAAAAGGAAACAAGTCAAATTTTACTGAACTAAAGAGATCTGCTGGTTTATAACTGCTCGACCTGACATACGATTACGATGACCATAATTCTGTTTTAAAACAGAATGTCAACACATAAATCTAATCCTCCTTCTTGACTCGTAAACTGCAACACCTGAACAAACAATGGACCAAGAACAAGAGCTACACCAGGAGCTTCTTCCCTTCAGGCCGTTGAGATAATTCAACAGATCAATCTCTGTGTCAATGCAGACTGTGTTATTGATTTTGCTGGAAACACATTTTCTGTGTTCAGAAAAATCTGTGTGTCGGCTTTAATGAATCATCTCCGAGTCTTCATTTTAACTGAAATAGTGAAATGTGTTGTTAGGAGTGGAGCGTCACTAAGTAGCTTTATTTAAATGCTGTACTTCAATACGATTACTTAAGCTACTTTCATTCAGTTTTATGCTGCTTCTTATTTCCATATGACTGCATCGTATTTCATCCACTGGTTATATCTGAGTGCAGAACACAACTTTTGTAAATATGACACTTTATTAGAGATAGAGCCAATTTTGGTTTGACACATCTTGCATGTGCTCAGGTCACGTTCCAGATACTGTATCTAAGAGTTGTTATCAGTTCCATGATCTGAAACTTCTCATGTGGCTTCATTTCAATGACAGTTTAAATGCTTTGGTAACAGCAAATACAAATAGTTTATTAGAATTAGTTTTAGTTTGTTTTGTTTAGTTTTGTTTTTATGCAGGACTTTTACCTGTAATAGAAGACATTTAAGTATGTTTTGGGACATTTTCTTAAGTAAAGGATCAAATACTTTGAACACTTCTGACTTTAATGGATAATCTGAGGCACTAGAATGAGGATTAGGGGGAAACAGTATTTCAAGCATGTTCTTGGTTACAATACTGGGGTAGATTTTAGGGAGTAAAAGTGAAATTAAGGCTAAATTAATCAAAACTACAAGTAAAAGCAACTACATGTACAAAAACTGTGAGTAAGTGTGTGTGGCTTTGAAGACACACGATGTAAAGATGATTAATGAGTCCTTCATACAACTTTAGAAAAGTGATTAAATAATTAGCCAGAGAATTATCTGATTTTCATTTTTTTCCCCCATTAAAACACTTTAAGCAGTATGTCTGTTATAGCTTCAGCCCTAGAACAGACCCCCCCCCCCCCCCCCCCCCCCCCCAAAAAAAAAGTCTTAAGGGTGAATATTAATCTGTGATTTAACTGCTTACACCTCTGTACAGCCTGTGGCAAGACACCTCCCACAGACACTTCATCTTGAAAGGTTATCTTAAGCCTGCATGCTTGCAGTGCAAACTTCTGATGCAAAGCTACATGGCAAGTTTCATACCAATGAATTCAAACGCCTCCTCGAAGTACTGGCGCAGGTTCTGCTTGTTGCTGTCGGTGGCAGGCAGGCGCTTGTAGATGAAGAGGCCTGTGTCGTAGTGATAGAGCGGCAGGTGGGTGGTCACATTTAGGATGTAGCCGATGTTCAACCGCTGCAGCAGGGTGATGTCCTGAGCATCGTGCTCGTTCCCCAGATAAAGGAAGGGCAATATTGGTGTCAGCTCTGCGTTCTCGATGTCCGGGGTGGAAGGCAAGGAGTGAGGTAGAGGCCCCGTCAGGCCAGCGGCTGCGCCCGTGTCCAAGCCCTCGTGGAGGTGCAGCGAGTGCTCGCACAGGTTTTCGTGGCTCTGCCTGAAGCAGCTAAGGCCTCCTGTGAACATGAAAAGAAAGCGAGCTGGGCATAAATTTAATGTTATACTGACTGTCAGTCTGTCAAACATATTTCCTTATTATCATTTTCTTCAATCCCATCTGTTTTTGTTGAAGCATGCAGTAAACACTGCATGGGTTAAAGGTTTAATTCTTACAAGAACTATCAATGCTATAAATACATGCATTCATGCCTTTGACCACCACGTGGCACATGTTGCCACTGAGCAGGACAACTAAGCTTTGCATACAGATCAGATAAAAGCAACGACAACTGGCTTTAACGAGATCTGAAGCACTTGAACATCAGAGAAACCTCCTGTCACCTGACTACGCTGATATATTTGGTTCTGATTTGAATGCCTGCATTTGGATGCTGAACAATGCAAAGAGATCGACACTGTCTTTATCAATGAAATAAACCAGAGAAAAGTTGCTTAACAGACAGTTTCCATGAGCTCATGCTTTCACAGGTACATCTGTTTAGCTGTTAATCTGCAAGTAAACCACCATACTGAATGTTAAACACACTCCTCACTGGACATCTGCTCTTCTCCAAATAAACTGGTTTGCACCTGTTTATAACAGTGATGCCATCAACCAAAGTTTCCCTTTAGCATTTGAGCCGTGGGGAGGGGTCCAAGTATCAGTTCACGTATTGTTCACAATGCGGGAGCTGACATCATGCCATGTGAGGTCATCGCACAGCCTCACAACTTCTCTGTGGTGGGAAGCAGGTGGGGATCTCCTGATAACGGCTGTGTTTTCATCATGAAACAGCCAATTTATTGTCTGAGCCCTCACTATAATATAATAACATGGTCATAACTGTATTCTGGTAAATAAAAGAAAGGGAAGTGCTCAGGAGCTGTCACCAAACTCACTGAGACGTTAAAGAAGGGGGAATTTCCACTGAAATGGAGTTTTTCTTTTCCTTTCTTCATTCCAGTGACCTATGACCAGGCTTTTTAGATGTTCAATGCTGCAATTAAAGAGTTAAAGGGTTTAGCCACAGAGGTTTAGAGTTTATTGTGATTTAAAAGTCACTTAAAAGAAAACAGATCAAAATATGACACCATAGGGTGGTGATCATTTTGAATACACTACGAAACAGAAAACAAATAAAACAATGAAGATGACGTACCAGATCCCCAATGGATCCTATTTTACAGATGTCATTGCAGACGTTACCATGTTGATTTTAGAGATATGTTTTAAATAACACATGAGAACAACATCAGTACAAAGTAGGGCTGGGCGATATGGTCTAAAATCAATATCACGGTATATTGAGCAGTTCACCTCGTTAATGATAAATGGACGATTACTCGTTACAGAGATAACGTAGCTTACTGGACATGAGCACTAGCCTACCTGTAAATGGACAAAAAAGACAAAAAATTACTTTTCTTGCCGTTTTATTTTAAAAAAAACGAATATAACAACATGGTGTTGCCCAGATTCAGATTCTTCTGTTTCTCTGACTGGATGCAGTTTCCCTTAAATCCAAAGTATTAGACCATCAGTCTTTATGAGAAATGACTTGGCTGTTCTAAGAGATAGGCTGTGGATGATATAATATACCAAGATATGTCACAGCTAAGCTCTCCCCATATTTCCTCTGGAAGCATTACGGATATGGGCCAGATTCGTAAAATTGTCCTTTGTTGTCCAGTGAGTGGTCGAAACAATACTGGCTATTTTAGACCAACACATACAGCACCAATCAAAAGTTTGGATACATTTTCTCATTAAATCAAATAGCAAAATGTGTCCAAACTTTCGACTGGTAGTGTACTTCAATATTTGCACTAACATGTTAGAACTTTTCAGATTATTAGTTTGCTTTTATAATGTTAGTTGTTTTAGCTTCGCTTGTTACTGTTCAACATGAGGCTGTCATCAGAGGGAAGTACCAGCGAACCCACAGTACAGATCATCACAGACCAGTAAACACAGCTGGTCAACAGCTTCGTATCATAGCAGGGTTTCCAGCAAAAAAAGAGAGCAACATATCCACCAGGAGACAACGGACACTGAATGAAAGCTAAATAAGTACATTTTCACTCACATGTTAACAATTTCAGAGTTTTAATGGTTTTTGGCTCTAATCTTGATTGATGTGTATTATGGTATATGCAGACTGGGCAAGCCCTGATCTCTAGTGCACAAAACTGTATAATGCATGCACTGATACCAGTATACTAGCATTTACCTGCTTTTGTTACCAACATTACCTGGTTAGTACTGGAAATGTATCATGGTAAAGCCATAGTCCAAACTTGCTTCAGCTCAAACTGAACTCAAATCTTTTCACTTTGATCAAACTCAACTGATAAATGACACTTTTCTCAGTAAACACAATCTCCAGAAGCAGCATATTGTCGTGAGATGAAGTGTGACCAGTTGTCAGCATCTCTGACTAAACTCTCAAGGGAAAACATGAGAAGCGTCTCTGTCACTTTCATGAGCCACAGGCTCAGTTCCTGTTTAAAAACTACCGTTTCTGCCTCTAAAGGTCTCTCCCAACACCGCCTGCTGTTTCCAAGACTCATCGTATACCCTCGAAAACTACTGACGTGTTGTTTATGGTAATTCAGGTGGATTAAATGTAATCTATTATTGCTCCTAGCTGCAGCAGGCAACGATGGATGCTTTTGTGTTTCCACTGGAGTGGAGGATCACACCACAAACATATTTACAGTAAATGATGACTAAGATGTGCTGGTAACTGAGCAAATTATGGAGTATGACTAAATTATTTAGCAGCACTCATGCACGCATGCTCTGCATGTCATCATTACTACTGCTTGTTACAATAACGCATAATTAGTTCATCTAATTACAAAGCTCTGATGTACAGTACTTGAAGGGAGCAAAGAATATGTCATCACTCCATTTTGAAAATAGTGAAAAATAAAGAATTAGACTTATTAATAAAAGTGAAAACAAGGCCATTCCATTACTAGAATATTCAAGTTTGGTGAAACATCAACTACATCCATGCATAGTTTAATTAAACAATGTAAATATAAAGAAATGAAAGAAATGGGCTATTTTAGATATGAAAATCTGTATAAAAAAGTAAGCCTTTTGATCTCCTCTGCAGAGAGGATGGCTTGCATTTTGCAAGGCTTAAACCAGCTGAAGAAAAAGCAAGACAGTCTGCTTGTTCCTCCCACTGAGGCGAGCTTCAGACAGGCACCAGTGGAGGATGAGAAACTGGAGAGGAGTCTCGTCCATCAAAGCCCACAGGAGGACCAGGGGAAGAGGAGAGAACAGACGTGAACAGAAGGGATCAAGGTGCTGTGATCTTACAGCTAGACGGTTACTGGGAGGCATTAAGAAAACACTCGCAGCCCAGCCCCCCAACACGACGCGCCGCTCCAGCTTCAAACAGGCAAACCAAAGATAGAAAACATGGCAATGAACCAAGGACTGCCATCTCTACAGGCTGCCTTATTTACTAACAGCTGCCTCTCAATCCCTGCAAAATGCTCAACATGTCTCATAGAGAACAGCAACAGAGTCAGCGTATGTTTATGAGGATGATGCAAATAGTTTGCATTGACTTTGTTATTGCTGCAATAGATGTTGCATGTTGTGTTATACAGTAGCTGCTGTGATGCTTCAGTAGAGAGTTCACAGGATGATAAAACTACAACCACTGTGTTGATAGGCAGTATCAGCTGACAAGAACAATAAAGGTCAAAGTTTAACATGGTTTACACACTCAACACAATGCTGTTGAGCCACACTGGTTTCATATCTGTTTATACCGCCATCAAGTTCCAAACTCTAAATCAGATTCTTTCAGATCTCTAAAGCATGTTAGTCGCTGTAGAAACAAACTAAAGCCCAAAAAATTGTGCTTCCAAGCTGTTTTCATAAAGAAAAGCTTTCATTACTTTTCTAGTGATCCCAGTCTTTGTGTCTCAAACTTTAATATGCACACTTCAGTGTTACCTTTGAGGACGATGGGGTCCTTGCCCTCCCTCCTCAGAGAATCCAGGACCACATGTAGCGGCTGGGAGGACGTCAACCGGTTGGGATCTGTGGTGCTCTCATCATAAATCACAATCTCTTTGGAGAAGATGCCCTTAAAAGAGTCCTTGCCCTGACGGCAGGAGATGAGGTCCAGCACAGTGATCTTGCCCTGCTGCAGCCGCCGGCGGCTGATCTTGTCGGAGCAGTTGATGTGCACTGCCCCGCGAATGTGGCTCTTGTTGTACTCCATGAAGGGCCGGCAGTCAATGATGACCGGCACAGGCCCCACAGGGTGGCCCATAGGGCAGCAGGTCATCCGCTTGGCCAGCTCATTGGGGTGGATGACCCTCAGAGTGGACAGTGCCTTTGGCGTTCCCGGGGTGAGACTGGGGGCGCTTAATGCTTCATGGTTGCTGACCATAGGTGTGGGCGGTCCAGCGTAGCTGAGGTTGGGGCTACTGGCGCTCACCTGGCTGTGGCTGAGGCTCTGGCTGTCCTTCTCATAGGTAGTCACAGAGCAGCAGCTGGCACTGCTGCATCCACACGACAACGAGCGCGTGGAGCCCTTGGATGAGGGCATATACGATACAAGATTGGCCGTCGCCCGGATCTTCACCACGGTGGTGCTGATGACTGTGTTGCTGCTGGTGGTGGTTGTGATGGAGTCCAGGTAGCTGGTGTCCAGGCGCAGTTGGAGTTCCTGAGGTCGGATCGGCCTTGGCAGCGCCACCACAATTCTGTCGTCAAGGGGAGAAGGAGGCATGGGGAGGCCGAGGGCTGGACCTTTACGGAGAACTCAACAAGCCGCTCTGTAAGGATGCAAATAAGCAAAAACATGAAAACAGCTGTTGTTTCATGAACTCTTCATCCACCGGCTGTAATCAAAGCTGTAAAAAATCAAGCAGAGAACACACACAGGCTGACTTCTTTCCTGCTGGATCAACATGCAAACTAGAAAATAGCAGCTGAAGCCAAATATTAGTACTGTCAACACCTGCAGGGTTACACCCAAGTTGGTCGAGAAAATTAAGGAGTGACAGACTGGTCACTAATAATAAACAGTGAAATCATCAGTGTCCTGTTCCTGAATCATTGTGAAAGTGATCAACATGAATCACCCTCCACATACTGTACATGTGTGTAGTGTTGATTTCTTTTTTTATCCTAACTCTGCACTGCCTGATCCAAAGCTTTTACAACAACAGAGGGTGGGATAAAAGATAAAATACTGCATCAACGCCACGCCGCAGTTCTGCCTCTCACCCAAACTGAAAGTCAGGGTCTCAAAAAAAGAAAAAAAAAAAAGAGGGGTGGCAATTCCTTTTGATCAGAGGGATTTTAAAAGCATGTCATCTTGGCATATTATGTAAAAGACACCAGCCGAACCTTGCCTATCCGGGCTGGAGCCGTCTTTTAGGCACGGTACAGATTTAGAGAGGGGGAGGAAAGAAAGGAAAAAAAAAAAAAAGCAGAGATCATTCATGGGCAAATTCATTGAAGAAACCGGCATGAGAACGTGCCGAGAATGTGATATGACTTTCAGGGGGAGACTGATGAGCTGCAGACTGAAGGAAATCCAATTTCACACCAGAGTGTATTAGAAGAATTAAAAAAAAAAAAAATCAGTATGCGATGGCTGATTTAAGGCTGAAATTGCAACTTTGTCGCAATCAAAGGATGAAGCAAAATAATGATAAAAGCTGTAAAACACTGAACATAAATAATAAAACAATACTCAAAATGGTTGCAGCACTCCTTTTCATTATGTATAGAATCGCGTGTAATCTGTATGACTGTGCATTTAAACAACTACTCGCGCCACTAATTCCCAAACTTGCCTTATATTTGTGCTTACCGGTGAGTGTCACGGTTGACTGTAGACGGATTTATTATCTCCCCCCTTGCTGACAGCGTTGCCTCCATTCAGTCCGTCCCAGTGTTGTGGATCGGCAACATTTTTTAGTACTTTTACCCTGCTCCCCAGAAATAATATTGAAGGAAGTCTGCCAGCCTACTGAAGTCGCGCAGCGGAATTGACGCGAGGGTGAGCCAATGCGCGACTTCATTAATATTAAAATTGCGTACAGTGAGGTCCGGCCCTGCGGAGGGAGGGGCCTGTCAGAGCTGCGCGCCTCTGTGGCTGCTGGGGGGGGGGTTGTCGCCTCAGCAGCCTCCAGTCCCACATATGAAGAGGGATGATGTCACTAGCAGCCAATCAAAAGCCTCTCCAGGAGGTTTGAGGAAGAAGACGCGTTGCCTTTAGGTGCTGCTCGTAAACTCTTAAAGATCCAGTAAACCGGTAAGCTGGATCCTCTCTTTTGTGGTGCACAGGAAAATAGGCAACATTAAAAACTAAAAACTATTTTTCCACCGTGAAAACATACATCTGACTTGTCTTGGAAGACAATAAATCAAAATTTAAAAGTTACCATATTTGAAATCATCTTATGACCCAAAGTGTCATTTGGTTTTCTGAAGTACCTGACAGCTTTCAATGTGCAAGAGAACATGTATTTCTCAGTCTGAATAACACAACTGAGCAAGCTGTGTTTGTCACTTGCTAATCAATGTTTTAGAAACGAAAAAAAGTCAAATACACATAATCACTGCCTTCTGTTTGAAAGTCAGATGTGCTCATACTTGGCACTGTTTAGCATACTGACTTAAATACTTGCAACCAAAATGTGTGCAAATTGAGTTGAATTTTAGTTAAAGGTTAAATGGGCCACTGTTGTCTTAATATATACGCACAAGAGGATAATCTATATATTATCTAAAGTATGTTCAAGTCTGCTACAATTGGTGAAAATGTCCTTTTATATCATGTTAGTTCAGGCTTTATCCAGTTGACTTGCTACCTCACGGGGAAAACAAATTGACATGCAGTCAAGCTTGTAGTAGATCAGCACCATGTTAAACAGTGAAATGGTCAGTTTTACAGTTCTGTGCATTTCATTGTCATTGTTTATTGTTACAGGCTGCTTCTGCTACTTCTGTGCCAAACCCCAGGATTGAAACTGTGGAGCATGTGCTAAGTATGGACACCGGTTTAAGTCTCAGTGAACATAATGCATGAGTAATTTGATTTCCAACAGCATTATCTGTGTGTTAGGTTTGACTGCACAGGATCTCAGTTGGACTAGCATGTTTACATGTATTTCAAAAGTTCTGTTTTAGTCAGATCAAGACAATCATTTGATTTATTTCTAACCTTTGTTTTATCATGCCACAAAACCTCATCCCACCAGTGCTGTGTTGTTTCATGACAAACAGGATAAAACCTCTATGGTGTCATCTCATGGACACTTTGTCCGATCATCTACGTTTGGTCAACTCATGTACAGAAATGTTAACCCGCTCCGATGAATCCTCCACTATTGCTTTGGGCATTTCTTTGTTCACCTCACTGAGCATTCTGCATCCTTAAAGTTATCTTAAATGAACAATTATTTCTAGGGTGAGTGGCCGCAGCAGTAAATCATCTCCATTTACAGACTGTTTGTGGCAATGATTAATGGTTAATATTTTGAGACTACAGTGGGACCCTGTTTAAATTCACATATCTCGATCACGTCTTCTAAGACCTCTTTATCTGTTTTTAAAATGTTCCTAAACCCACATCTCCAATCGCACCTCCTGGCGTTTCCATCCCACATTGTCAGTGTTCGTTACTGACAGCATATCCAGTATGAACAATAACAATATAATGATCATTATTTAATAAAGTATTATTTAAAACAGATGTTTTTAACATTCATAAAAGTAAGATCAGAGGCTGTGCTGTGTATTCATTGGTGTTCGTTTCTTTTTCAGCTAGATTAAAGGAGTACTACCAAATTAAATTTCATGAACCTTGGTTGATAAATTGCCAGAGGAAGAAGCCATTAAATTTTGGTGCAGATCCAGATGACTTTTGGCCTTGGTGGAGTACTCAGCTCTCTGAGTGCTCCTGTAGTTTATATTTGTCACTTAATGGAAGAGCTGCCTGTATTTTAAGAATAACTTAACAAAATCAAAAGTCCAGTTCACATGCAATAGGTCTTGAAATGTCCTTTGTCTTTTCACTGCTTTCTATATATTTTGGGGTGCAGTGACAGAGCTCTGGTTCTTCTTGCTGTTTACAATAAAACCAGCAGACTGAATCATTTGAAAACTAGCAGTCAGGTTTCCAAAAGTTAAATGGAATAATGGATTTACTGCTGTGCAAATGTGGCTTAGTAGACCGTGTTACTTTTTCTTATTTGCTAAAATCTTCAATAGCATGCACTTTTTGGTCTGAGTCACCCTCATCTGACAGCAGAAGGTTTTTTTTTTTTTTTTTTTTCAACTGTTTCACCTTTTAATAAAAAAAATAATACATCTCTCTTTAAAAATAAAACTTGCTGTAAATGTTACTGTAGCACACTTGAAGAAGCAAAGCAAAGCATCTGCCTTGTGTAAAACAACACAAGTGACCTTTACGCAGGATGGGGAGGAATCAATGGTGGTAATAAGTAGGTGTCTTTGGCAGAAGGGGTGTTTGACAACTGCCAAGTTGGCTGACTGCATAGTCCGATATGACAGGACCCATGTTGCAGTGAAAGGGTCTCACTGGCTGCAATCCCCAAATATAATCCAAGCACTCTATTTATCCTCACTGGCAACCTGAAACAACGCAGGGCATGCATTACTGCTTCTACTATTAGCTCTGTATGCAGTTATTTATAAATGGACACAGCTGATCAAAGCTGAATGGATTCCCAGGGACTCTTGTTTCACCATGAGTTAAAGGGTCAGTCAAAAAAAAAAACACAGAAATAAGAATGAGCTTTAAAAAGCAGGGAAATTTACATTTGGATGGTTATTTCTCCCTCAATTTTAGGAACAGTTTTACAAAATGAGGCATTTCGTCTAATGAAAGCCATATATGGATCTTTATTTGCTACAATAGTTATACTATCTTAAGTCATAATTAATCATAAAAAAACCTAGATGAATTGTCAGACATTTGTTTGAAAATTAAAACATGGGGAAAGCATAGCCAGGCAATGCAAAAGTATAAGTTCTAAAGAGTTTTGTAACACTGACTTGCCGCTTATATAATGAGAGTAACTGCTTTGAAATGAAGGTGGTGACCAGAATAGGGAGATCAGTAAAGAGTAGTGTGCTGTGGAATAGTTTTTCACTACATATCACAATCAGGGAGGCATCTGAAAAACTCAACTTCATCCTGCAGCATGACAATTGCCCCAGATGATCATTCATTCAGTCATAAAAACCTCTGTTGTTAATGTGGAGAATAAAGAGTTCTGCACCTTATTTAATTTCCCCAAGAAAGCCAATTCAGCCTGGGATTACATGAAGAACAGAAGAATGAGTTGAGCAGGGTAGCTTCTTGCAAGGTAGCTGTGAGGAAAATACATAAAAACTTCAGCAAGTGTTATACACAGAAAGATGACATTAAGTAGGAACCTGGATCTTTATTTAAAAGAGCTGTTGGGAATTCAAACATTGAATGCAGCATGACTTAAGCATTTATGTAAAGACAAGCAGTTCACCCTGTTCAGCCAGTATAACAGGTTTAATTCTTTTGGAGTTGGTGACTTGTCACTTATATCAGAGTTTTCCTACTGTAGCAAAAGTAGGAACATGAAAACTGCATCAAATTACCAAGAATCAAGTACAACATCATGAAAGCTGGGTAAATTTGGTCAGAGATTGACGATGAGAGTTTTTTAGTGGCATAGATTACATAACAAACTTCAAATTACAACATACAATCTGGTACCTAGAAGCAGTCTGTGTGTATTTACACACAGATGATCATAGATTTCTGATAGCAAACCACCTGACATTAAAAGGACTAGAGGCAGGAATTAAAAAAAAAAAAACATGCATTTCCATTTTTTTAATGCTATTGGATGATGAAGTACTAAATACCAAAAAGAACTAACCCACCCACGTCTCTCTCTGTTGCCTTCAACAGGCTGTGTGCTGCAAAATGCGCTCCAATTCGGTGGCCGAATTTCCCGCGCTGCCCTGCGGATGTGACCTCAAATGACGCTGCATCCCCATCCCCATCCCCATCCCCGACAGTTTTGATACAGGAAAAAGACGGTTATGGTAAATTCAAACATTGTAAGCGATAGTTATGGATTCTTCTGCCGTCAGCAAACGATCCAGATTAACTGAAAGACACTAAAAAGTGTAACCACGAAGAAAAAGCTTAGTAAACAGCATTATAGCTTCAGTTTGTGCATGCTCCCGTGTAGGCTTGGCTCGTGGCTGCAGTTACCTGAAGCAGCAGTCGCGAGTTTCATTTCTTAATCTTGCCTCTAGTCCCTTTAAACTTGTCTTTGGAAGAAAGAGTGTGTGGTTTGTGGTATTCATTTGAAGGAGATGTAACTGCTGCCTAAATTTCTGCCCACTTATTGGTACAGATAACTGTGCACATACTAAGAAAGTAATCATGTTTTTTATGCTCATTTTATCAATTCCAGAAAGTGTGAACATACAGGGTATGGTGAACTGTGCAAAAAGGGAGGCTGTGTTCTCAATGTGCATACTTACAAAGCAGCTTACATCAGTTAAAATAAAACTTAATTAGATTCATAAGCGTGAATAATGGGCTCAAAAATACCCCAAAATATTTGTCATTTATAAAACAATGTTTTATGAACAAGTGAAATGAGAGTGACTCTCGATGGGGCAGGTGGATGAGCAGGCAGCCTTTCTTCAGTCAGGCTACACCAGGAGGGATGCAAGTATGGGTGGCTAACTTCCAGCATGAACTTGGACCCTTGTTTAGGTTAATGACAGATTAATTATCAACTCTCAAAGCTACTGGCAGTTTCAGATTTCTTCAATAAGTAATACAGGAATAAGACTGCTGTACCATCCTTTTGTAAGAAAATTCTCCATCACACACATCCAAAGTATTTCCTTAGAATGATCCAACTCATTCCTCCTGATCTGAACCCTACTGACAACATCTCAAGTTTGAGACAATGCGAGATAATGAATCTCTTTAAACAGCATAAGGGAGACTATTCAGACTGTATAGTGTTGTGCATTTGTCACGTATCTCATGGTAAATGTTTGGGTGCATGAGGTAGCGGCAGAGGGATGGGGGGGGGCTTGACATTGTAAGTTCCAATGAAAAGGAGGCCCTGCAAAAAAAGTTTAAGAACCACTGCTTTAAATATTTAACTCCTAAACTTTGTGTGTCATTAATGCATTTTATTGTAAATGGTATTTATTGCTGAACTCTGTCAAATGTCTTTTTGTGTAAGTTATTTCAATTTCATTATGAATATGTTGGCAGAAGTTAATTTTGTTACGAAGTTGCCTTTAAATTTGCAAACTCATCTCCAAGATTAGCTTGCTGTTGTGGAACATTATGGTTTCAGATTCTAATGACATTTAGCTAGCGAACATTATGCGATCAGCAACTAAATTAATGCTAGAAACAGTGTGATATTTTTGTGCAGGAACTTAAGGTTTTAGAGATGATTTACAGATGGACATTAGAGCATAACCAAAACGTTGAAGCCATCAACAGTGTAACAATCAACAGTCAGAATTTGACTGTAACATTAGACTGAGACTACGGTGGATTTGAAAATAGTTGTCAAAAACTAGCAACTGAAACGTCTTCAGCTTTAACTGTTAGCATGCATTTGTCAGAGAAAATCAAATTAAATGTGCCCATTAAAATCTTCTCTGTATCCTGATGGTCAACAAAAACAGTCACATCAGCAGTTCTGCTGGCAATGTGCTTTGCATTAATGCTAACAACCATGGTGCAAGCATGCTCATGGTAAGGATTTCAGCATTCTGGAATTTGCTAATTGGGATAAAATGATGTGCGGGTAATGCTGGTGGCTGTTTTATTAATGCTAAAGCAGTTGGTCACAATTTATTGTGCACATTAAAATGTTTTACCCAATAAAGACAAGAAAAACTTTAGCTATCATGACAATGCTGTCCTAAATTAGGTGTTTTTGTCCAGAGGAAAAAAAACTTCTTAAGTTTAAACATAAGCAATGGTTTAAACTTGATTCTACAGTATACTGTATGTAAATTCTCAAATACCAAATGAGGAAAAATTCAGTTGTTTAAGATATCTCTAATCACTAAGGTCAAGAGTGGTTAGCAAGACTACTATTTTTGTTTTAATTTTTTCCATCATCTGTGCTTTTACATTTATGCCAGTACAGAGCGATGCCAAAATGAAATTAATACCAGTAATCTCTCCAGTCTGTTGTCATTAGAGACTGGGAGTACTGTAGGTGGAATTGAAAGTGATTGCTGCTGATGGCAGTTTGACTGCTCAGCAGGATGAGAAAACTCATTTTACAACCATTTGCTCCCTTTGCGAGATCATGCGGTGGACTGAGACGACTGTCTTCATTTGAGAAATGTCAGGCTGTGGAAAACGTGACGAAGTGTGGCTTTGTGTAGTTGTTATGAGATAATGTCAGATCTAGATGTAAAGCAGTCAAGTGGTTATCTTTTTTGCTTTCTTCTTTTTTTTTTTGCTCGGCATGGAAAATGTGACTGATCGTGGTGCACCATTTGCTGGCCCAGATGAAAGACCCAAACCACTTCCTGTGTTCAAGGTGCAGCAAGTGTCACATTTACAGCAGCTCAGGAAAACTGCAACCTTAAGTAACCTTGGAAACAAGTCATCATACATTCATTCATTTAGCAGTGATGTTTGAATTACAAATTAGTCCATTCACTAATTGCTGTTTTTAGTCTTTAATATGCAGATGAGTGCCCTCTCCCTCTGGTATTTCATCCCATCTGGCTATGAGCTTCATTTCTCTTACAAAGATTCAATAAATGAGAGAATATTGTTGCTGCTGATGGTTTCTAACAGGGAATGGCACAGATGGGCTTACTGCAGACTCAACAGCTTGAAAATCAACATGTCCAGTGATGGCAGGAGGGACACTGCCAAAGATTCAATAGCCTGTCGACCTATGCGTCTTCACTTTGCACATATTTATCAGCTTCTACTCTCAGTCTGTAACACAAAACTAGTTTCAAGCATGTCAAATTTCTTGATGGGGTTATTATCTCTCATTGTAATTTGAAATCCATTTCATTAACTTCATTAGACACTTTAATTGAATAAGCAAGAGCTTAATTGTGCACAGCTTTTCATAATAGCTGTTTATTATAGATGCTGTTTGACTGTCATTGTATAAACATTCTGAGCTTTGTGGGCCCAAGAAATTGGGCATTGAGCATTATGGCGCCTCCTTCTGAAGCCCTGTTTCACCAACAATCCGTGTGTTTTATTTCTCTTACTTACTGGATGAAAATATGATTTAATGTCTAGACTTCTACTGTATGTGCCCTGACAACAAGTGACATAAGTTTCACAACTGGGAGTGTATTTTAGACTTTTATCTCAGTTACTTAATAAAACTCAATTTCTCAGGTAATACCAGATTATCAGAACTTCAAACTTTGTATTATTCCTTACGTAACCTGCCAACTGTGTGGTACAAAACACAATAAAAAGATTTTTTTAAAAATGATTGGGCTTCCACTCAGGTCATTTTCCACCTTGTATGACCAGCACACTTTGAGGACAGCATGCAGGATTGTAAGAAAAACAACCCTCCCTTACACTGCCAATGCACACATGTTGGAAAATGTATGGTGGACATGATAACATAAAAATGAATAAACAGAGGTTATTTGGGCTATACTGTAGAAACATGGTGATGCAAAATGGTGAATTTAATTGAGGAGTCTGTTGATAGAAATGTCATGTATTTATCCTGAGATGAGTTTATGCGAAGAGAGGACAGAAATGCTTTTATTCCCCATTCTTGCCAAGTCCTTTACTTAAACTACTTTATTTAGGTTTTTCAATTGCTACTTCAGCTACTCTTATTTTGTCATTACTATTCCAACTATGCATCAATTCCATAAATGTATCTTGGTTAACAAAAGAAGCCCTTAACAACCTCAATAGTTTAATTATAGGATGCACTGAGTTGTATTTCTTTTCCTTTAGCTGACATTTTAGCCCTACTCTTCAAACACAGTCTGCTCAAACTCTTTCAGAGCTTACACTTCAATCGATGTTATCTTTGAATGAATACTCTTGACCTGGCACTGCCTGTTTCAAGGACGTCCACAGAGACTTCCAGGTTAATTAGTCACCTAGACTTATGCTAACATTTGAACTCCTCTCATGTTTAAATTAACTTTCCAAGTTCACTCTTTATGCTGTAACAGAAACTGTTTTTATACTTTCTTTTAAACTTAATTTTGGATGTGATGTTAAAAAAATAAAATCTCAAACGCAACCTTAAGGAAAGCTTTATTATAAATAGGTATACCAAAAACATTTCATTAGTCTTTTTCTAATTCCTATCTCATCTGAAACTATATCAGCCCAAGGGGAGTTCCAACCGAAGGCTGAGGACTACTGAAATTAGCTGATTGTGGGTGGTAAAAGCTAAAAGATATCATCTAAACTGGCAGATTTCTCATTTGTGTCTTGTGTGAGGAGGCAACCCACTGTAACAGATTACCGGGAGAGCTCCAGTTTATACTTAACAATAACAGCTCCATCACTGAACTCATAACAACCTTATTTTCTCTGGCTTTGTCCAGTCTGCTCAGTGTTAGTGGTTCGCCTTGGCATGTCCCTTTGCCTGCAGGAGTAGTGACTCATCCTCATTGTCACTTAGCAACAACCAAACATTGTTTAGTTAACAGTCAAAAAACGTTAAACAGTCATTCTCAGTTCCTTTCACTTCTAAAGTCAGAGGGGAAGCATCACTGTATCTGCTATTCTAGATCGTACATGTTGGGTTTACCTCATGCTTCAATGAAACCTGAGATGATCTCAAGAATAGCAGATCAGGTCATTCTGCCCCCAGTGGGGGGTTCCAATTTAATTCTGACCATTAGCTCGAGTGGAAGTGTATCATATACATGTTTGGTTTTGAGTGGGGTTAGAGTTGAACATCTCCTGATATTTATACCCACCACCCTCTGGGAGTGTTTATTAGGACTGTTCGGAGGTTATAAACTAAAGTTATCCAGCTCGACCCTTAAGTGGTGCGAGTTATCAGATGCACTCTCTGCCCTCAACCTCTGAACCAAACAGAAGGATAGCAAAATATAAATAACAATGACTCTTGCTGCACCCGCTGGTAATCATGTCTAAATAGCAACAGTTTCTAGGACGAGTGGTCACCTGCTGCATGGCTGTGTAAGAGCCAGAACATTTTATGGTTCCTCCCTGAGGAGGCTGAGCTTTATCCTCTGTTTGCAGCTGTCTTCCTTCTTTGAAAATGGACTGCTTTGGATTATTAATGCAATAATAATATCTTCTTTTATTGATGAAACTTTTGTGATTCTTTTTAAGTTTTCAACATTATTGTGTGTTGCTAGAATTACTTTCATCACCCCTGCAGTCTCTGTTGTTAACATTACTCATGCTAACTCCCAACTTTCCCCATATTATTCTACACAAGCTGTTACAGCCGTCAAAAATGTAAAACGCTTCACTTCCTGTGTGACAGAGGATGATTTTGCAGGGAAAACTTGCCAGGTGCCAGGTGTATAGCCAATGTGAACTTTTTCCTGAGCAGGCTTTTACATAACAGATGTTCATCAGCAAGCTGTAAACATTCAGCTTTCAAGTCCTTTCAGAAATGTGTTTGGACATTGCTAATTCTCTCAGTTGTTTGAGCTTCAGCAGACTGATGTTCTCATATTATATGGGAGGATGCTCTGAAAATATCTTTTTTTTTTTTTCAATCAACTTCAAAGAAAATGCACAATTATATCAAACATATTCCTCCAGGTATATTTGCTGAAAGTCATCCTTCCTTAAACAGGATGAAATAGGTCCTTCTTTCCACAGTCACTTTACATAATCCCTGATCGACTTCATGATGTTGAAATCAGAGGCCAGTTAGTTAAGTGACAGTCCCACAACAACAATAAAGAGTTTTTTTCATGTAGACCTTAACTTTTAAAACCTGATGTCCTCCAGCTGGGGGGCAGATGGTGCCAAACTGTGCCAAAATGTCCATTTTGGAGACTTCCTAAACTATCTGACCTAAGACTCTGCTAATTTTGTTGTAATTCACTTATCAAAGTTGGCTTTTTCAGAGAAAATGTATATTGTTCTACTGTATGATTTGATGGAAGTTTAGAGCAGCTGCTCTATTTCAAAGGAATATTCATATTTATCTTTAAAATGTTTTTTTTTAAGCAAGCCCAAAGCTTTTCTCATTTGTGCTCTGTGCCATTTTTATTTCTTCCTCACCAGCAACACATATGAATATTTATTCATCTTAACAAATCTAACAAGTGCTCCCTTTACTATGACTCTAAAAATATTCAAACAGACTATGCAGTAGCAGAGATATACTCATTTCAATATGGGTGTGCAATTTTTGTGCAGAGGCCTAAAAGATTTATCTAAGCACATAGCTCACAAGGTTAAGAGTTAGGCACCTATAACCCACAAGCTGACTCAGAACTCACAGATCTGCTGTAAAAAGGATGAAGATGATAATAATAAAGCTACTAATTTAAAACAACCTGAAGAAAAAGATAGGACAGTTTGGTTTTCTTAAGTTCTCAGTGAACCATCCTCCAAGGAGACACGTTTTCTGCCAGAAAGCAGGTAGCTGAGTGGTTTAAATGTTTTATAGCTTGAATAGTTTGAACCAATCCAGATCTCATGGCAAATTAGTCTAAAGGGAATCCGGTTGTTTGTTATCACTGAACCCAACCCTGGAGTTCTGTGTGGGCTACAGCGTCTCCTACAAAATCTTTCTTCCTCTTGTGTCTGAAGACAATTCTTTTTTAGTCTGGATGTGTGTTTTGGGTTGTCATCAGGCAGCAGAATACATATGAGACCAATTACAAGCCTCCCCGATGGTACTGCATGATGGATAACAATCTAAACGTTTGAACAAAAACTTGTATAACTTCACAATACTGTATACTGGGAGTGCGGCTTTAGAGGGTTGTGGAAAGTTTGTCAGGGCTGACTAACAACTGGTGTTTATAGTGGGATGTTAAAACTTTGAGACTGCATGTTCCTGCTTTCTGGATTTTCAATGATGTAGGAGGCACAAAAGTCATTTTAAGACTTAATATTCCCATAAAAAGGCCTTAAAACATATCAAACACAATAATTGTGCAAAGCAGTTTTTTTTTTACTTGCAAAAAGTCTGGAGGAAGTTGTTCATTTGAGATCATTATTAATCAATGGATATTTTTTTTACTTCTCATTCAAATTAAGATATCAACAAACTTTTCAACTGTGAAAACACAACAGTTTGTACACGTGCACCACTACTGTGTGGTATAATTGCAAAAGAAAAAAAAAGTCTTCATTGCATCCTAAAGCTCTGTTGAAAGGAAATAAGAATAATGACACATGATGTTCTGCAATGTATGAAAATTAATTTGCATACGGGCCAATTTCCTCTTATCAATGTGAAAAAGCTAATCATAGTACAGCAAAGTCATATCTTCCAGCTGCTTTACATGGACTGGATTAGAGTAAAAAAAAAGTTGCTCTGCTTGAAAAGACTGCCTGGAAATGGTGGTTCCACTTGTCTGTTCATATTCAGACAGACAACATTGAACTGGAAGTAACTGACATTAGTAGAGGAGAGTTTGCTTTAAACTCATTGACATTAGATCTTTTGCTTGTCACTGAACGTTTAGTTTATTCTTGTATAAGTCAAGGATTTGAATTAAAAGAATGTTTGTCAATTTGTCAGCAAGATTACTGTAGACAAAAATTCCCTCCATGAACTGAATGAAACTCGAGGGGTAAATATCTGGATCACTTTCTTTAATACGGTGAGTTTTCAAAGCGGAGGGTGTGAATGGAGTTTGGTGGTTAGCGAGAGTCTGATTCATTAAAGAGCATCTTTAAACCCCCTCTCTGTGTAGGAGCAGCTAATGACCATGCTCCTGACAGACATGTCACAGATCATGTGACGACCACTAAGCAAACTCCATTCACTTAATAGGGTTCGAAGCAGCTGGGTACTTTAGATGCTAAATTAACTTTAAGTCAAGTTGGTTCTTTGTTTTCTGCTATTTGTGCTTTAAATCTGCTGTTTTTATGAGAAATAAGGGTTATTTTATTATACCAGTTTGCAGTCTAATATTGAGCTGCAAATACTGCTTCCTATCTTTAAGCACACCTCATTACCGAAACAATAAATGGTACAGTAACAATGGGAGCATATTACATGACCCATCCTTCTTTGTTTCCGTTATCTGAGTCTCCTTGAGAAACTAATGATGTCCTTTCATGCTCTCCTCCTTGTTCACAGTCTGACAAAGTGGAAGCCTACAATGCAGGAAAGCTGATGAGTATGCAAATGACTGGAGACAGAGACAAAGACAGAGAATTGAAAGCAGGGAGGCTGCAGTGGAGAGTGATATGTGTCATTTGGTGATGTCATGCATCCAAACGTCCAGGGTGACAGCAGCGGTGGTAACAGCCTGAGTCAGAGGATGACATCAACGCTACAAGCTGTCAGACAGGTTGTGAAAGGGCTTAGTCCCACGCTCCCATTGTCCCCGGGTTAATGCTGTTATTCAGCCTGCCACCGGCCTTACTATTTGTTAATCTGACCTAACACACAGTTAAAAACACCACAAAGACACACAAACAGCAAATTTAAAGGCCAGCATAGAGAACAGTCAGCAGTTAAATGTCAGCCTGCAATACACCATCACAGCTTTTTGAATGAAAAAAAAACAAAGCATGCAGTTTTATGTGAGGTCAGACAATAAAAGCTTACTATCAGACAGATTCAGGTAACAAAGCTTAAATTGACTGCCTCACCATTTGACTTTCATCCTGGAAAACTCAGTATGTTTATGGTGGATGCTGCTGACAGGTCTTTCTTATCAGAAAGCACAGCAAAATGATCAAAAGTAATGAACTGGTCTCCATTGTGGCTCCAAAACTATTAAAAACACATGAATGAGCAACATGTTCCTTTATCACAAACATGGGTTCTCTGAGTCAAACCCATATGTGTGCCAAATATTTCACAAGAAACACAATATTTACTCCCATTTGAGATGTATTTATTTGCCATCTTTCAAGGATAACATACAGAAAGAAAAAAATGTGCTCGGGACTGGGAGCCGCAATCAAGCTTTTTTACATAAACTGGCCTATTGTTTGTTCGGCTCTCCTGCTGACAGCAAGAAATATACAGAAAATCATCAGAAAATATTAAGACATGAAATCTTTGGTAAAGTCAAGCAAAAAACTGTTTTTAATAGATGATGTAATGGCCCACAGTTTTTATCATTTCAGTACCTTTTTCAATAACTATCAAAGTGATTTAATTCAAAGTAAATTTGTACATTGATTAAAGCATGCATCATCATTCTAAGAATCAGTGTAAAGGAAGAAAATTCTGCTAAAATTTGATGCAGAAGTGTGGCGTCTCTGTAATGCTTCTAAGTTAGTCCAAACCTATACAGGTTATGTATTTCTGTCAGACAAGAATCTGACAGTAAGAGTTTTCATTTGTGACAAAAAAAAATCCTAAGTAAGATGAATGAAGCCATCGCTGAAGTGCTTTAAAATAAAAGTGATTCTATTTGCTCACAAGAAGCAGCTCATCTGGATTCCAGAAGAAGTTGGATTGAAGAAAAGTGGAAACAATTTTCAGTTTCTTACTTAATATTTTTACTTCAGTAAACAAGTTTTTTATATGTTCATGATTTCAATAACCAGCTTTAAGTCTTTATATAAGGAATCTAGGGGCGAAATATGGCCCCCGACAAAAAAAGAAAACAGTCAACAGAGAAGGGTATACTTGGAGGGGGTTATTTACAACAGAAAAGGTCACACAGGGAGTGAGTAGTGAAATGGGTTTCAGTAAGATCCCCAACTCTTGTTGTGCAAAGTAGTTTCTTAAAACAGGTTGGAAAAAAGTACAATTTTAGACTTGAGACTTTAAAGCATTAAGCTTCACATTATTGGGGTTATATACTCACAAATAATTCAAAACATACCCAGAATTTAAACCAAAACTGTCTATTATTGGATAAATACTCTCACTGCAGTTCAGGTTGGGGAGTTGTTGGAGCTAATCCCACCTGTTATCACTCAAAAGGCAGGATACACCCAGGACAGGTTGCCAATTCATCACAGAACCAACACAGAGAGACAACTACTCACACTCTTACTCCTAGGAAGAATATGGGGACAGCATTCAATCAAAGATGCATGTTTTTGGACTCCAGGAAGAGGCTGAATTTACTCAGAGAGAACCCACAGTGTGGAGGAAGAACATGCAAACTCCAAAGATAAATAATGGCTCCAGCAAGAGTTGAAACTAGGGACCTTCTGGCTGTTCTGCAGTAGTGCAAGCTGTTAAACCAAACCATGTTTTTTCTAAGAAGTTTTGATGCCTTAAACTTATTAAATGAAAACTGAAAACAGTCATACAGAAGTATACTTTGTGGAGGTTCTTACATTATTCCTATAGCCTCTTAATGCAGCTATCAAAATTTGTCATGCAGCAAGATATAAAGATCATTGGCTTTTTCTTTTTTTTTTCAGCATGAAGGGGTCTGAACAACATTTAGAGTGTGAGTTGGGAGAGAAAATGCGTTGAGGTACCTGACACTGCATATGGAAGAAAATTGCAGCTGCTGACTACTTAAGCAGTTGGTCCATGGCAAGGAAAGGACATGACTTCTCTGTCCATGTAGAACGTCTGCAAATGATGTTAACAATATAATATATTATCTATAATATTTTGGATTCACTTGAATACACTCATAGAAAGCACTGCAACATTCATCTGCCTCCAAGAACTGCTTTTAATACCTGCATGATGGAAACCTGATCAGCTTTAGCTTTTGCAGGTCCATCATTTGCTCATATGGTTAAAAGCTTTTTCAGTAATGCATTTAATAACCTGTAAGCTTCCATGCGATAATTATCCGTGTGACAGTTTTAACTGATGTGAAAGCTGTTTAGTAAAAAGTTCAGTCACATTACCTCCATTAACGGCCACGCAGACATACTGGGGTTTGAGAGGAAGTGCTAATAGAGAGAGGGATGAGTAAAGGCGGAAATGCAGAAGTAGACAGACAGACAGGTCATGCTCTCCAGCTCCCACATTTACTCATAATGTACCGGGCTTTGTTGTATTTTCCAACCACACAACCCCCTTCTTTATGAAGAGAGTAACAGGCAGACAAATCATCTTTGGGTCAGGTTGAACTTGTTGCTTATCAGTTGCTTTTTACAGAGAACTACAAATGAGCGAGGACAACATGAGTCAGTGGGCACATACAGTACATGCTTGCATGAGTCATTGTGGTCCATGTAGCTAACCTGCAGGCTTCCAGAGAATTGTTTGAAAGAATTATTCAGCCTACTTGGAATCAAACCAGTATGTTTTAGAGGACAACAAGTGTACACCAGACAGGAGTATGTGGGTGTGTTGGTGAATGATATCGCCTCCCAAGTAGTATAAATATCCATTATGTTTTCCTAATGTTGTTCAAAGATCACAGAAATACTGGAGGTTGTAAAGGTTCACTGAAAACCAGTCATTAGCATTCCTTGTAACAGTAACAAAATTCATTGGCAAGGCAAGAAACGGGTATAAATAAATGACTGCATGATGGAAATCCTCAAAGGAGAGGTGCTATAAAATGTAATTTAAGCAGCCACACACAAAACTATTTCAGATATAAAATTTTAAAGCAACTGTACAGAGCTTAGACTTTGAAACAACACTAAGAGGTTCCAAGGCAGTTGTATTATGTTGCAGACTGCTGGAGTGCCCCCTGCAGGAATGGGTTAAGGTGACTTATGTCACAAAGAAATAGTACTATTCAGAATATTCTGAAGAAAAAGTTGATGAATTCAGTGGTGAAAACCTTTCTCTTCAAGTGTATCAACAAAAGATTGACAAACAAAAATTTGGATCAGGCTGATTTAGAGCAATGTGAAGTGGTGGTCTTAGCTCATAATCTGCACTGCCAACAGAGCAATAGGCTTTAAGAGGCCAAGAAAGAAAAGTACAAAAAGGCAAGCGTGGTGACTGGTGAATCACAGTCTTTCTGTGACAATGTTTGATGGACAGATGGAACTGGAGAAAAGCTCTCAGGGAATGCAATCATATGGTCATCTACTACAGAATTCCTCATATAAGGAACAGAGCATGACACCTCCAGTACAGTATAGTGGAATCTTTCTTGCTGTGGGACTGGTTTGGTCTCTCCGGTACAGGAAAAATGTCTAAAACCCTCAAATGTGTTACCCAGCACCACAAAACTAAGTTTCACGTTTTTCAGCAAGAATAGCCTATGTCCCAAACCAGACAACTAATAGCAGAGAAAAAGGGCTAAAAAGATGGACTGTTTGTGATTAGTCTGCATTAGGCTGTTCAGTCCCACTGAAAATTGTGAGGGAGAAAGGAAATATGCCTTAATAACTTCTGCACTGTTTAAAGGCTTGAAGGCTTGAGTTTCTAAGATGCCAGTAATTCTAACCAATATCTTTGACTTGAAGCATCTTAACTCTTAGATGAGTTGTCAAGCATTTTGATCAAGATGTTCGTATCTATTCAAATGCAGTGTTGCATTCTGTTGACCTTGTGATTCTTTTCCAAATCTGTCCTCACATGCACGCAAAAACCATCTCATCCCTTTTTTAGGTTGACATGTTACATGATGATGTCTCATGTGGGTGCATAAGTTTTATGAAAGCACACAACTGAATCGATCAAACGCTTAACAGGGTTTGATCACAAACACAAAACAGTGACAGGAGCCAGGACTTCAAACATTTGTGTTCACATTCATGGTAGATGCACCGAGGTATGTCACTTGCCTTTGTTAGAATATTTTCATCCTCCTAGATGCAATATAGATAGAGGCGCAGTGTCACAGCTGTCATACATGTCTTAATATTTGATTCCCGCCAAGAATTCAGTTCTGCTTCTCCCTCCATTTTTTATCTTTCTGGGTTTTATTTTCAATTTCTGCCTCAACTGGTTGGCCTCTCTAGAGCTTGAAGGAAAGTCATAGCATTTGCATTGCCACTTATCACACTGAGGCACTCAAGAAATTAAAGTCTCAGGTAAATGCTCTGCTGGTCAAGGCACTTTGCATTTCACAGTCATTACATTACAACCGCAGCTCTTCAACTGTTTGCATGCAGAAACATTTCCAGGAATAAGTCCTGACGATTCATCCTGTTATAGTCTCCGGTGAGGATATGAGATTATATGTAAATGTATGTAAAGGAAAAAGCTGTTTACTTTAAGGCAAAGATTTAACTCAGCGCTGGATAAGTAGAGCAATATTAGAAGCCAAGGGGATCAGTTTGTGTTCACCAGTCTGATCTTTTCTTACACTCTTACACTCGGTGCACAGCAGAGAAAGCTGCAGGTCCTTGCACATATGCTGCTGAGCAGAAATCAGCTCAGTCTTTATTCTCCTAATACATTATTGAAAGCTATTTTTGCAGCTGCACTCTGAGAACAAAGGTATTGCAGTTGTCACTTTCAACTTCACAGAAAGAAAGGAGAGGATATTTTGGGAATCTTTTTTCTTTCTTCTTCTTCTTAATATATTCTGGCTCCCTGAAGTTCCACAAGAATCGAATCCCCTCCAGCAGTTTTTGTCATAGCAACTGTCAGTGTCGTAAGTGTGTCAAAAGTTTTTTGTTATTGTGCTGTTCAAACAGGCCATCATAGGTTTGGAAGACACCCATTATAGGCTGGCCATCGCTACACCAAAGCCATTTAATTATGATAAGGCTTAGCCGACTTCTGCAGGATTTTCAAACATGCAATTTTTTAAAATTTCCTTTCATTTCTTATTTTGATCTTCAGTCAACTCTAGCCTCGTGTTTTCTTGTTTTATCTCCTTCCTGCTTGTGGCATGCAGCGCTGGTGAACACATCAGTATGTTAAGTCCAAATTGCATGGCTGAATTATCACACTTTCTCTCTTTTTTTTTCCCTTCAATCCAAAACCCCACACACTTCAAATACCTTGTAGAGCTACTGAGATGTTGCACAGTGTCACTGTGGAAAGTCTGGATTTTAGGTTACAAATCCTCAGAGCCCTGCAGACCAACCATGCGAGACCCTGAGCCACCAACCACAGTGTGTGTCTGTGTGCAAGGAGAGCTGAGAGTGGGTCTGAGAGAAGGGAAAACTCAATTAATGTCAACTGCACACAACAAAGAAAAATCCAAGGCTTTTCTGTGCCAGGCAGAAAATTAGACCAGCTTTCTCTGCACTGTTTGCATGTTTTTCCTCATTGACAAACATCATAAGTCTATAGCATCCATCCATGATTAATTACAAAAACACTTATTTTGCCTGTCGATTCACAATGGAGTCAGGCTGACAACATTAGTAAATTTGTTCTGGGCTACACAAGGTTTTAAAAGGCCTGTTAAAGTCGTCAGATGAGCCTTCAGAGACATTTTTACCTGATAGGTTCTACAGGACAGCAACCTTGGGGTGTGCCTCCAGATGAACATACATCAATGTGTCAAACAGACTAAGAACTGATCAAGCTGGTGAAACCAGTGGAGCTACCCAGTGACCACTGAAGGAAACACACCTACTGGTTTTCTCCCAGCCTGTGGCAGTAAATGTGTGCTCTTTTAGTTCCCATGAAACATTATGCTGAATGAGGTTTATTTATACATATTCACAGATTTCCTGTGAAGACTAAATTTGGGTTCACCCCGTGTCATTCTTCATCCGGTTTCTTTTTTTTTTTTTTTTTTTTGCTTAATAATTTACCTATTAATAAGTTCCAACATAAACTATAGCAGTGGTTTGAGCCCCTTTCCATTAACAAGATCAAACCCCAATCCCACCACCATGACCATGTGTACCCCAATAATTATGTACGGCACAGAAATTTTTCTTACATCATTGATCATACCAGTGGTAAAGGGGAGTATTAATTCCTCTGCAGTAGTGAGTCTTTTTAGAATGGGAAACTCTTCAAGCTTTACATGATTTAAATTCAGCATTTGACATGGCAGATGCTGCTTTAGTAAAATGACTCTACAACAGGTGAGTAGTTTATTTCTGAGGTAATCAGCAGGCTTCTATGATTTTAAAAAAGTTCCCATGCGATTTGTAACTTTTTTGGAATGATATTGTCAGAAAAACACATTGTGGTCTCTCTTCATTGCATAGACAATAGACCATTACTTGTCCATCACCTGGTCAAGACCAGGGAATGATATGCCTTAGCCTTAGCTAGGCTATTATGAATCTGACCTGAACTTTTCTGTCTGTTAAGCACCCTGAGGCGACATTGTCATGAATAGACGCTATACAAATAAAGTTGAATTGAATTGAATGTCTCATCATATTCTCTTTTCTCAGCTTTTTTTTTCTTTTTTTCTGTTTTTCTTTTTGGTTGTTGACACGTCTGGGTTTTTTTTCATTTCTTCTTTAGTACTTTCCCAAATTTGTACATGTTTAATCAGTATTAGTAAAACCATATGCCTCCCAGTTTGGAAACCACTAAACCATACAGTTTCAGAAGAGACAGCAGTTGTGCAGCTGGATTACTGAGGCTGTATGGCATTCCTATCATAATCTGGGAAACTGTTGATTTGTAAATGCCCATCAGCTGTGACTTCTGGCTGGAAGCGAAGGTTTTCATGGTGATAGGTGCAGCATCCTGATTCAAACTGAAAACTGACAAAAACAAAAACCTTTGTTTTAAACTGCTGCCATAAAACAGCTATTCACTCTTATTGTTAAATAATCAAACTAACCCTCTATTGATTTCCAGAATGGATATATTAAACATCACAAAGTAACATTACATGTATAGGACTGTAACTAAATGTTCTTCCTCGGTGTCTTGGTGAAGCATGGGGACCAAAGCTGAGATAAAATCTGCACACTGCATCATCTCTGCTAGGATTCAACGACACATGCCTCAGACTCAGGCAGCTGGTCCAGGAAGCAACAAAGGTCACCGGGGACAATTTCTATTGTTTGTGACTCTTAGTGATCTCAAATAGGGAATTACATCAACACCTAAGGTCAAACGGTTGCGTGCTGCGTAAAGTTAAAAAGCCACAACACAAACAAGTCAGGCCTGTTTTTAAGAAACCCTTGATGAGATGTGGAAAATCCCCAAAATTGCAATTTTCATATAATATATATATATATATATATATATATACACACACATACATATATGTCCCTCAAAGTTATTCATACCCTCAAACTAAAGAAGGGGGAAAAAATCAGCTGTCGGTGAAATAAGATAAAATTAACAAAAAAATAAATAAAAATGTTTGATTTAGACATTGTGGTTTAACAGAAATACTTTAACAAACACAAAAATAAAAAAAAAAAACAAGCATGATGGGGCTCCAAAGCTAAAATTTTGTTGAGCAACACTTTGAGGCAATCACTGCAACCAGGTCATTTCTCTAATGTTCAATAAGACTTCTACACCTGTTGACAGGTATTTTAGTCCACTGTTCATTGAAAAGGTGCTCATGTGTCTAGGACAGTTTGTTTTATTATTTCCAACCACAATTCAAAAGCAATACTTTATTTCACCAAATCAGAATTTTGTAAATTTCTATTTATTAGTTTGTCTTTAGTTTCTTGTTATTTGAATTACTAATGTGAATTCAGCTTTTCTTTAATTGTATGAATAATTTTGAGGATAACTGTATATTCTGATCTTTTCAACAACAGGAAGTGACCTACAAGCCTCTTTGATAGTTTGAGCTTTGATTGGGTCAGAGAGCAAAAGCAGAGCTGCTAGCCACACTCCCAAAGGAGCACCTCAACGATGAACATCCGTGTAGATGATTTAACACATTCAAAAGCCCTGAAAAAAAAATTCTTAAACTGCCACAAGCAGGACAGTCTAAAGCAGTGACCAGTTTCTGACTCCATCACGCTCGCTGATCCAGAGTTTTGAATTTTCAAACATGTGTTGCTTGTTCCCAGATCCCTTCTCCAGCTGCTCCTGTGTTGGGGTAAGTGCTTTAGGCTTTGGTTTACGTAATGACTGCAAAATAGCAAATACAGTACAGCTGACTGAGCTGCTGCGTGGCCAACACTGTGCTGAGCCGACACAGAATCATTACAAACACACTCATGCTGGATGCAACACTTTATTTCATGGTTGGGTGAAATAGACTCGGGGTAATAAACAGACTGAACTTCATAATAATTTCATGCAAATAGGATTTTATTGGGCAAAACAATTCTTAGAAAAAAATGTAAAAATGGCATAATAATCACAAGCCTTCCTATTGCAGAACATACTGTTAGAGCTTTAAATCAACACCTGACAGTGCTGATGACACCGAAGCTGAACAAAATACTTACACAAAGCTGACCACAGCCATTTGTGAACCGACTGATGGACATGACAGAAAATGGACTGATACCGAAGCTCTTAGAAGCAGCAGCAGCTGCCTGCCAACTGTCAGTCACACATGTCTGAAAACATGCTGCTCAGAGTCTGTGATGAATCTTCAACATGACGATGGGAGTCGACAGGGAGAAAATCCCCCTGGATTTGTGTGGTGTATGCTGTTAAAACACCTTTTGTGCAGCAGAGAGGTCAGACAGAGACTTGGCTCCCATTGAAAATATTTACAAAAGACACTGAGTCAATATTACAGCTGACATTTAGAGCTACGCTGTCAAAACTAAATGGTCAAACCCATCATGAAGAACAGGTCAAGAGCTCCACACAGTGGATATTCCAGCTGGTAGCATGACAAAGGCTAAATTCATCCAACACAAAAGGATGTTATTAAGGACCAGGAGTACATTACTGTGTGTCTGTTGACTATAAATCAAAAAATATTTCAAAGAAAAGAAAGAAACTGATTAAAACAAATAAATATATAAAAAGTCCCCATGAAGGTATCTTGCCATTTTCACTTGCTTACAGAGCACTGAAGACAGCTCTCAAGTTTTTCACTCATTCATTCATTTCCCGCGGGTTACTGGCTCAGCAGTGTACTTCAGAGTTCGGTCTGTAAAAAGAAAAAGATAACAGTCAGATTACAAAAGGATTCAGGGTACACTTCATGCTTTTTCTTTCTTCATTCAAATATATTTTCAAGGAAAACTGGGTCAAATAATAGACAGAAACATTAAAATTGTACACTCAAGCTCTATTATTGTCTGACCAAATGCATTTAATTGTAAAGAAAGTAAAAAAAGAAAAAAAAAAAAGATCCCTAGCCAAAACTGAACAGACATACAGTAAAGTTTAAGTATACCATCTTAAATACTGCAACTGTTAAACTGGCTCAATAGTGCAGATGGGATTTTTAAACTGGGGGTGGGGAAACCAAACTATTTAAACTCAATAAGTTATATTTGTCTAATTTTTGTCAGCACTCAGGCAGTTACTTTGTGAAAGTCTATTACCCAAAGGATTTGAATCTTTTGTGAAATCCTGAATTAACACCAAAACTTCATGCCTTAAGCAAAATATGTTTCATTAACATGTTTTGCACATATTTAGCATCTGTGTTCAAAACCCCAGTTTTAAGCTTTTCTCGCCTATATATTGAGTTTGGGGAAATAAAGCTGCTGCTTCAAAGACCCCAAGCACCTTCAAAACCACTTTCATTTCTCATTTAGACACTAGCTACCCCCTACGGTTGGAATTTTTAAGATCAGATGTGCAGAAGTGTACGTATAAACTCCTAGAAATAAGGACCAGGTTAAATAAAAAAAGAAAGTTATCTTTTAATAATGCACGCCTACTTACCTGGACAAAGGATTTTAGCCAGTGGTGCCTTTACCTCCAGAAGCTTAGGATTCTCCTTCAAGTCTTTACTGGCATGGAAGCGGGTGAAGTGCAGAGCAGGCCACCATTCTTTCCTTGAAGCCATCTCTTCACTGATGAAGCTCTCCCAGTCGTCTCTGTTTTATAGCACAAATCTTACTGGAGACACAGGCTTCAACATCCTTTGTCACAAAAACAGCAGTCTGCAGAAGGTTTAACAAAAATATGAAAAATATCATTTAAAATTTCAGAGGGCTTTGAACATACTCCGTCTGCAGCTTGTGAATAATGCTCTTTAAACACATCCATATGTCCAAGTTGCTCCTCCAGCAGGCAAAGTCCAGCATTTCAAGAATGATTCCTAAAGCTTTCTGGGTGTTCTTTTGTTTTTCTTAAAAAAATAGAATAAAATAAAAACAGATAATTAAAATGAACTAAAAAATATAATTAATGAATAAGTCCAATTGAAATCAAACAGTATTTCAACATTTCAGTCATATCAAAACAGAGCACTGTCAAAAAAAAGAAAGAAAAATAATGTTTTTATATATAAATTCAGTTAACTTAAAACAGTAACTTAAGACTAGATTTGCTTTTACCTGACTGAAGCAGGAGGGAGCTGTACTCCAACATCAGCTCATGGCTCGGGACTAATAACTGAAGATTCTACGGCATAAAAAGGTTTAGTGTTAACAACACACACTGCAAACAAATTGTTTCTGAATGCTTAATTATCAGTCCAATTGAGGAAAGCATAATTATAATTGTAACAATAAATAAAACAGAAAAAATAGACCATATATCAAACAACTATATGCCGCTTATGCCGGTTTTCTGGTTACTTAAAAGCAGAATCTGTCTTGTATGTGCAGTTTATGGCTTACTAATACTGTACTTGCTGCAGTACCCTTAGCGTGTAGTAGTACCTTTAACACATGCATCAATTTCTTTGCAGGAGCACCATGTTTCTTCAGGTACTTGTACAGAAAAATGTGTGCATTAGGATTGGGTGGAAAACTGTTGTCAAATGCATAGTCATTCAGGACTCTCAATGCTTCCTCGTGATCTTCATAAAACTCCAGCATCTGCCAAAATGAAAATACAGCAACAGAAGTTTCAAATATAGCAGAGTTTCTACGCTGATTAAAGTAACAAATACAGAAGTACAACAGCTTTGAATTCCATGAACCTACAGCTCTTTTTAGAGTAACCACCATAGGTTATCCATCCTTTTCATAGAATCTGCTTGTTTTGAGATTGAGGGTACTAACCAAGCACGTTATTACTGTATAAAAGCGCCGACAGTAAACAGCCTGATCACATATATGCATACAGCAAACTGAACTCTGAGGCAACAGAATGCACCAAGATTTAAACTTGAAGCTTGGCGGGACGGAGGATGAGGAGGATCAATAGATCTGTACTGACAGATTGCATAGGTCACTGAATGAGGTATTGTAAAACCTAGGGCGTTACTAAGTGCCAGGGTTTTAAGTTGGTGACTTTAGGCACCCAAAATAAGCTCTGAAGGACAGAAAGAAAATAGTTGTTCTTTCATTAAATGTAACCTTTAACAGTTAGCCTGAGAAGAGAGCTAAATTTTAACAGGAAAGAGTTAGTTTCTTCATAAAAGTATGTAAAGACCTGTTAAACAATAATGAGCAGTAGGTCTTATGAGCTGCAGTGACTACAGATCATCCTCAAGCAGAATGTTTATTGCTATTTTCAAAAAAATTAAAACATCTTGTCATATATTATCATATTAAAGCAGGAGTACACAATCATCTGTTATGATATCAACAAAAGACCTTCAGCATTTTTTTAAAGAAGTGTTTAGTTGTCATTAATAAAGCATCTGCATTCATCTGCTGCATATTTCAAACTCTAGCTTTTTTAAATCCCCCTTTTCAAAACATTTGACAATCCCAGCTTTAAAAGTACACAGTTCTTTATGTA
The DNA here is from genome assembly GCA_023101725.1 of Atherinomorus stipes. Classification (NCBI taxonomy): domain Eukaryota; kingdom Metazoa; phylum Chordata; class Actinopteri; order Atheriniformes; family Atherinidae; genus Atherinomorus; species Atherinomorus stipes. The sequence continues at coordinate 176,752 of JALJCO010004779.1, forward strand.
AAACCGTGTGTGTACCTCAACATAACTCAGTATGAAGGGATCCCAGACACCAGGACAACTTAAAATGTCTTTAAGATTCACGGAAGCTTGTCTGAAGTAGTTCTGCATGCTTCGGTTCTCAGAAACCACATCAAAAGTTTCTGAAACAAAAAATAGCCAAACATGATGGAAAAGTAAGCTGTTTATATCTTACTGGAGACAAGGATAACACACCAACACACTCTTCAGTAGCTTAATTACACCAGCAGTTACTTTCTCCATCCTGTAGGTGGCAGCGTAACATCATGTAACAGCTTGCAGGGAGCTTATTACATACACAAGTAAATAATGGATGCTTATGGGGTATGAAGCTGTAGATCTCCTTACTCATATTGGAGAGTCCAGACTTTTTCTCAGACCAGATGATATAATCCAGCAAGCTCCTGTAAGCCTGGATTAGTTTAGTCCTCTGAATCTGAACTGATGACTCCTTCCCATACCTCCAGCCTTCACCTGCAGTGAGATTTTGCTTTGCATCTTCAAACATTCCCTGAAGCATCAGGTGAAAGGAATGTTCCAGAGAAACCTAAGAAACACAGACACAAGTGCTTTTTAAGATTTAAACTAAAAGGTAAACTAAGGGCTTCTAAGCCAGCATACCTTCAGATAAAGTTTAAATCCAGAATGTTTCATTCGTTCATAGATGATGTTGTAGTCCTCAATCGTTGACTTGGGATGGTGATGAAGGATCTCAGTGCTGACTCTCCAAACAAGCTGGAGTGGAAATTGCAAAAAGAGGGCTAAAACTGAGGATGGAGTGTAAATTTGTACATGGCTCAGCTTTAAAATATCAACTCATACTTTATATGTATTCTTTTTTTTTTTTTTTAAATTAATACAATCTTTACTTGTTGCACTAAATCCCTGTAAAGAAACAAATTGAATATTTGGCCTTTTACAGTGTATGTGATTTTTCTCCTTGGTGTTATAAACTACAACCATATCCAACATGGACAAACTTACGTCTTTTTGCTCCTTTGTAGAGTAATGAACTTTTTCTTCCAATATTTGGGGGTAGCATGCCATGTACTCTGCTGCCTCCTCCCATCTATGATGCAGCATGGCTTCTCTTATCTGCTCCAGACACGTCCTACAACTCTGATTAAATCCTGTTTCACGTTTTGTCTCTAAAAACAGAAAATTTGATCACACAGTGGGTTTGGTCTGTAAAGCGGACAGGTTTCACAGGTTGTAATATCAGAACTGGATTTGATATATGTGGAAAATAAAAAGCAAAGTCCTGTTTTTGCCATTTTCAATCATATTTTCTTATTCACTTCTTTTAAATATGGATCAAAAACTGCAATGCAATTCTGTTTTTTATTGGAGTACTTGGGGTATCTGGGTTTCTCAAAATTTGTCTACTGAAAGTCCCTATTACGATTTCCAAAACTAGATTAATGTGTTTACATGCGTTATGCAGTCATAAACAATATCTTTGCAATGAATTCAGATGGAATCCCAGACTTAACAGAAGGCAATTTGTACTACAGGATCTCACCTACAGACATGAGTTCAAACAGAGGGAGCTTCAACTTTTTCTCTCCTTTTGTAAAGTTATTGTCTGAAAAGTTGTCATCATCCACCAAGTCCTTGTGAAGACCTAGGTTTTCTTCCAAGTCATCCATATTCGGCACAGCAGTTATACGTATGTTGCACTGCCACCTGCAGGGGAAGAAAAAGTTCTATTTTCTTAAGACATTAGTTCTGTTAGGTCTGAAGGGCCAGTCTGAGCCATGAGACACAACTCAACAAGTACACTTGCAACTTGATAAATCATAGATGCATGACAATTAACCCACAGCTGAAAGGCTCATGTTGATTTGAAAACTTGTAATGAATCCTTTTTGTGGGAAACACTCGTGTTTGTGAAATGCCAAAGGCTGAGAGATAAAAATTCTAAATGAAACTCAAGGCTCTTTGAGGCAGGTGGAGAGTGAAAGTTGGTTTGTGTCCATTCTTATACAAAAGCTTCTGCAGCACAGACTGATGAAAACTAAATGCTGGCTATGGAATAAGGATGGCAGATATGCAGTGCATTGCAGCTTACTGGTTTTTAATCTGTTTAGCTGCTAAGTGCCAAGAATGAGCCCTGTTCACCAAGAAAGGCATATTCAGATAAGTATCAGAATTTGGCCACAAAGAAAAGGGAAAATTTGTAAGGGTAAATAAAGTATTTGTACCATGTAGGCGATTGGGTGCCTATTGTTTGTCCACTGACACACTAGAAGCTGTTGGGAACAGTATGTGATCTGAGAAAGGTTGGGATGTTGCTCTTGTTGTGGGTTACTTTGACTAAAATATAATTTGATCTGTCCAGGCCTTCATTAAGCTCTTGCCCAAGTCAGCTAGGACAGGTTCGAGCGGTTGCTGGCCTTTTAAATACTTATATAAAATAATGGACTTTTAAATTACTTTTAAAAGGTTGAAGTTAAAGATGCCAACTTCACTTTCAAAGTTCTCAGGTGTCCCTCTCTTTCTGGCAACACAATACAATACAACTTGCATTGGCTGATCCACACAACATTTGTTTTCGATCATTAATTAACTGCCTGCAGAGCTAATCCATCATATTTTTGGTATCATCAATATTTGAACTGTATCATTTATACAGATCAGCTTGCAGAGTGTACTACAAATCACTTCACACTAGAGGTGCTTTATGTACGACGTAATCTGCAGATATACACAACATTCTCATTTAACTAATAATTTAATTAGTCATTTGTATTCAAAATTAATTAAACCAAACTAAATTGACTAACAAGACGACTCTTTTATCATAGCTATATATACACACGGTGGCGACTTTTATACACATTTACTATCTGAATATCTGAATATTCCACTTTCTGAATCAAGTTTAACTCAATTAAAAATGTAATAAAACAACGTTTCTCACCTAAGCTCTCGTCTTGGCTGGTTTACCTGCAAAAAGAAGAACTGTTCAGATGTTTCATAAAGTAAATAATTAAGCTTCCAAACCTATAAGCTAACGTCTTAAGTTAACCTAAGTAGAATTCCTGAAATTATCATCAATTTGATCATTTTAGTAGCTGGCTTATCACTCGTGTAACTTTCACGCTTTAAGCGACACTACGGAAGTAAAGACGAAAGCTGCAAACTGATTGGCTGCTTCGACCGGAAGTGGATGTCAGAAAGATGGCTTTCCAAAATCTGGCACTAATGACGCTAATGTTTCAACAGGCTTTCTTTTGCACATGTATCACACTAAATAGCTTTTGACATGCAAGTTGCAGCTGCCGCGAGTTAAGTTTGCTTTTCCTCGCTTTCAATGTGGTGAAATCTAAAGAAAATAGGTCAGACAAAATTACTCATTTCAATGTAGTGTAATCTCTCTCTCTCTCTCTCTCTCTTTTTTTTTTTTACCTATTTCAAAATCAAACGTTTTAAATATTATTAATTCTAGAAAAAGGACCAACCACAAAATGCTGAGTTCCACAAATATTTTTTTTTATTTTATATTTTCTAGCATATAAAGGTCAAGGCCCTTTTCGCCCCCCCAACCACTACCAACAAAAATAAATAAAAAATGTAGTTGCGTTGCACATTTGTGGAAAAGAATTAAATAACTGTTAAATGTGACAAACGCTGAGTTATTCAAGAGGAGATAGCACACACTAGATAAAGATCCCCTCTTATCTCTGAATGCACTTCTGATGGTTTCCCTCGGTCACCTGAAGCGGCCAAATCCATCCTGTGAAAGTCTATCCTTGCCTACACCCAGCCGGATCTGATCTGCTGACGTGTCGGCTCCTACAGCCCAGTGCTCATGCTCCAGCGGCGGAGTCAAGAAGCCAGGCAACAATACTGCCAACATGGCAGCAAAACACTTTTACCGACAAGGATTTTTATTACTTTTATTTCACTTTATCCCAACATCAGCCTTGGAGAGAAGGTTCTCCGACTTTAAAAGATGTGCCGATGAGGAGTGCAGCAGTAAGTTGAACTAGCAGCTGAAGGGACTTAAGGGATGCGTCTTTCTCCCATCCTGATACTACAGCTAGCCATAAACTGCGCCTTATCTCTTGACCTGTTGCCAGTCGATATTTGCGACCTTGACTGCCCCCGGCTGTAGTTCTGATGCTATTTAACTGTGCGATGCTCAGTGAAAACTGTTAAGTGTTATGCTAATCCAGGCTAAATGGGGTATTTATTGGGACCCTGCTGTTTGGCAGCTTCGGCCTGGCTCGCTGGGTGTAAGCAAAAGCTAATGTTAGCAAATTAGCCACCAGCCGGCTTTGTCAGCTAATGCAGTTCTCGGTCAAACATCAGTGGAAGTACAAGCTGTTATAGGTCAGGTTTTGTACCATGTTATCTTGACTCATAAGTGTTAAATTTTGTGATAACGCTGCTTGTCAGAAATAATGGCCCCTCAAAAATCTTGCTAGCAAAGTTTGAGAAGGGCAATATTTGGCAGCAAGATTATGTAGCATTTATACATCATTTACATATCAGTTTGAATTGCCAGATTAAGCTTTTCAGAAAATAATGCCAGTTAAAGACGGTTTAACCTGAAATTGTAGCGTAACCAATACCTAAAAGTTTGCTTTTGCAAATGCTAAAATCAAATTATTTTAAAGCCACACTGGCTTATGAAACAGAAATATCACAAAGTAGCACATGAAGCGGTTACTGCGTCGTGACAGTCGGTGGGAAAGACACAAATGGAACAAATACTTTGCTTCTGATTTTGTTACCAAAACAAAATTTTAGATAAGTACAATCTGTACAGCATGTATTCCATGTCTTTTGTACATGTCCATCTTGGAAAAGCTGAGTGATCAGCCGTCAAAAGAGTCAACTACAATACAATAGAACAATGAACTTGGAGTTTTTCATGTATGAAGTGAGAACTATGTGGGAAAATAACATTTGCACTATATGTTTTGCTCTTCCAGTGCTTCTTTGTCGGGGGAAAGCCATTCAAGATTTTTCAGGACCTGATTGTCGGTTCCTTTCATTCAAGAAATCTGAAACTATATATGTATACTACAAATTGGCTGGAAGAAGGGCTGACATGTGGGCTGGAAGTGTAAGTACAGTGTAGTCAATACTTAATTATTACTGTATTTAACTTAGTCCTGATCATTTTCTCTTGTTAATAGGTTGGAAGCAGCTTTGGCTATTTCCCAAAGGATCTTGTGTCATTAAACCATGTTTATACTGATAAAGAACTTGAAGTTCCAGCAGAGGTAAGGCAAACTTACAGTCCTAGTGAATTAAATGAATTAAAATGCCATTACATAAAAAGGGAAAAAGAAAAAACAAACTTATTCCCCCTTCCTCATTTTAAAGAAAAACATGGGGGGGGGGGAGAATGGGGGGAAAAAAATAAAAAAGAAAGAAAAAAAAAAAAAAAAAAAATAGATAATTTTTTAAAGCAGTCAGCATAATACCCCTTATGAATGAAACTGCTGTAAAGAAATTTTTGTTCTTTTTTTTTTCTCAGGAAACAGATTTTGTCTGTTTTGACACAGGATATGACAAGTTTGACTCTTATGACATAGACCTGCTCTTAGGCTTGGCTGAAGAGATGGATAATCTCAATAATGGAACTGCTGACCAAATCCAAGCAGCAGAGACCAAGCAAAGAGAAGCACAGCCATCAGGAGAAGAAGCAACTAAAAGCAAAAAACAAGCAGAAGATCATGGTTTCTCAGAGGATATTGATAAAGTACCAGATGACCAAAGTGCCTCTTTATCTGACCTTGATATGTCAACTGAATCTCCTTTAATAAAAGATGTTGAGTCAAATACACATGGAGAAAAACTTGAGCAGAAGCCAAAGTCTGCTGTGGAACATGTATCAGATGGGAGGGAAACCCAAGATGCAAAAACTGAATCTGAATTGGAAACTCTACCCAAAAATGATTTTGCTTCAGAAAACGAACCAGTAACTTTTTCTGAAGGAGTGCAGATCCCTACATTAAAAACTACCCTGGGAACAACTTTTGATGCAGTCACTACAGATGAAGAAATCACAACAAAAGTTACTCCATACGAAGAGGAGGGCAGTGAAGATGTGGAAGAGCATCCAGAAGAAGTCAGCAGCAACAAAGTGGAAATTCCTCTGCTGCCCTTTTCTGAAGAAAAAGAGGACACTCCAGATTCTCTTACAAAGGAGACAAGTCCTCCAAGAGCTCAGGATGAAAAACCAAATACGACAGAAGAGAAAAACATGTGGACGTCACTTGGAGATGCTGTATTTTCAGTTGTTACAGGGGGGAGACCACAGCAGAGGATGTGAGCTCAGATGAAGATGAGGATGATAAGGATCTTGAGGAAGAAACTGCTGGAAGAAACTCTCAGATTTTTGAGAAAATAGAGAAAGAACCACTTTCATCTGAACCACCGAAGGACACACTCTTGTTCGAGAGGGAAGATGAGAGTGATCTAAAAGTGATTGATCAAGAGGAAGCTGTGGACGAAACATCTAATCCATCAGACGAGTCCATACACAATCAAACAGAAGAGGGTATGATATCGGCACATCCGGGATCGCATGGTAACACTTTAAGAAACCCTGATGGGGAAAAATTGGATATTGAAACATCCCATCAATCCACGCAAAACAAAGAAGAAAAAGAGATTTTTGAGGACGGGAATGATGCAAATATGCAGGACAGTAATGCTATAATGGAGCAGGATTTAGAAAATAAAACTATGGCTGATGAAGAACTGCTCAAAGGGGAAAAAGATCTGAATCTTTCCACTGAAAAAAGTCTGTCTAAGGATTCTGCTATCAAAGATGACAGCACTAATGTAGATGAAAGACTTCCTGATCAGATACATAACCAGTTAGTGACAGATTTAGAAAGCAATAACAGTCATGGAGAATTGTCAGAGGAGGAACCAAAAATTCAGGAGCAGCTGCTGATGGAGAGGAGGGATGATGGAATGGATGCAGAGACTGAAGGAAATTACCACGAAGAAGAGTTACTTGAAGATGAAAATGCACTTTCTTTGACACAGTCACTTGGTGCGCACTCTGCTGAGTCAACTACAGAGTCAGAATACAGCGACAGCATAATGAGACTGAGTCTTCTGAGAGACCACTTCACAGAGGAGAAGATGGAGCGGGTCCAAAAGCTTCTGGGTCTGAAAAATCTTTTCAAAGTGGAGTCCATGTTTTCTGACCTGGACACAGAATTACAGGCTACTCGTTTGTCTCACACTGGCACCACACAGGACATTGAAAATGCACTTGAGAGCATCATGGAAACCTCCGAGAACACCATCTTGGATGAGATTGAGAAGATGTTCGATAGCTCGGATACAAAACCAGACTATGACGCCCACACGGACACGAGTAGTCTGGATGAGGAAACAGAACTACTGGATGATTTTCAGGAGCTTACCTTTAGCCTACGACAAAAGTACTCGACAGCCAGTGACAGTACACCTTTAGCAACAGAAAAGTCATTGGATAATGTGGAAGGTATGTTTGATTTTAACTGTTTTTCATTTGAATATCTCTTTTACTCAGGCCAGTCCCAAACCAGCAGTCCTCTGTGATTGGAAGAGTTGGATGGCATTGCTTATTTTTTACTGATACAGGCTTTCACTAGTTGTAGAATTTATTGCATTAGCTAATGAGCCACAGGATAATTGAATGCAGAGTTTGGTACTTTTGCAAAGTAGATGGCCTATGAGGCCCCATTCAAACCAACGTCTAGTTTACACAAGTATCCAAACGGTATTTCATCAGGCTAAAAGGATCTGTGGTTCACACCTGGCAGCAGGATGTCTCAAATGACCTATTGTGATAGAGAAACCCCTTTCCTGCCAACAACTTCTTTTTTTTTCCCTTGTCCAAACATCAGTGATTGTTGTGACTGTTCTGCTCTTTTTGGCCTCAAACACCTTGCTTAGTTGATCCAAAATCAAGTGTAGTGGCGAGTTTATTTTGGGTTTTCTCATGTTAAAATGTTAAACAGTCAGTACTGTGTAAAATGGTGTCTTATTTCTATTAAGACATAAGTTGAAAGTAAATTGTGTTCATTAATATTTGATAACTTAAACAAGACATATCTTCAGGTAAACTCTGAGCAAGAAAAGAAAGTCACAAGGTTGCCTGTTAGCTAGATGTTATCATCTCCCAGAGGTTGTCCACAAATTATGCCTAGCTTAACAAAAAGAGTCAATAAGCTCCAGCAGAATCTTTCCATTTATTACAAAACCAACCAATTTCACCCTACAGAAAACTGCTGCTCTGTGCAAAACTAACTAAAAGAAGGGAGAATGGACCATAAAATGTTGTAGCATCATCTCATCATCAAAATAAACTTGACAGAAATAAAATTGTAGGTAGGGGACTACTGTATTACTAAAACAATAGAAGCCTAATAGTACTGTAGATATCAGGTCCTTGACAAGCAGTAGACCAAACATGTCTCCAGGTCAAAGAGATTACATTTTCATCCCTCACTGGGTTTTATCGTTTGTGTTTGTTCTTTAGATGAGGCTCAGTTCAACGGTAAAGAAGACCCACCCCACATTGTTGAAGATAAATTTAACAGCCTGCCTGAACCAAACCAAGATGACAACCTCACAGTTACTGGTCGTGAAGAAGAGCCAGATGAAACCGAAAGGGAGCAGATAGTTCTGGAGGAGGTGCCCAATGGACCAGATGTCAGCATGGAGGAGGATGGTGGGCACTTTAATAAAAACAAAGATGAACAGCCAAGCTTCAGTCCATCAGATGAGGGGCAGAAGCTCCCTGAAGCTACCTTGGAAAACCCCTTAGACATGGGGCTTGGTGCTGAGGTTGAGCACTCGCCCTCAGGTTGGTTATCTGAGCAACGTTATCAATGAATTCATTAAACATGCCCTCTATCTCTCAGGTTATTCTCCCAACAACACATAGAAAAGCTTAGATAGTTTCCTTTTTTGATGTTTTTGCCATGTCCTCACCTTCTATTTGCTGTTTCTGCTTAGAAATCCTCACTGTTGTATAAGTTGCTAAACTTTCTCAGATCAACGTTATAGCCATACAGTAGATAAATATATTTTTCTGTCTCATCGTTAGAATATCTGACAGTAATAAATATCTGCCCTGAATCTACCCATAAGATGCACAAAATGATCTGACTGGGTGGTAATTTTTTTTCCATTAGGATCCATGGACTCGATGGAGTCGGTGACTGAAATGCACGAGGAAGAAGTTGGATTGTTAGCGACTGGAATTGTTTACATGGGCTGCATTTTCTCAATAATCCGAAATAAAACTGCAGAGTGGATCACTGAGGTAAGTCTGAGAACTAGAAACTGAAGTTCATGCTGCATCTTTTCTCATTACTACAGTATCTCTTTTTTTTCCCATATATGGTTGTGTAAAAGAAACGGAAATGTTGCTTCAGAGCTTGTTTTCAGGTTATGGGAAAGACTTATTTTGCAAGACAGCTAGATTCTCTGTAAGGCCACTCTAATGAACCATAAAGCCACTCTCCCGACATGCATTTGTAGCAAAGAAACTGCAGTTTAGACTAGTCAGTGTAGCTACAGGCATATCTTGGTCACAGTGATGGTCATTACAATGTTTGAATAATTCTTTAACCATCTGTTTTATAAGAAGCTGGGCATATTTCTTGAAAAGATTTTGACTGGCTTTGGCAAGACTGAATTGCCCTCTTGGTCTGCTGTTTGAGCTTGACCTGATCCGATAAACCCCTTTTTCCCCTGTGACTGTCACACACACCAGCTAAGTTTTAATGAGCAGCAAGGAAGAAGTATTTAAATGAAGAGTAAATATTTGCCAGTAGGAGTCGTCATCACCATGATATAGTAGTAGTCTGTCAGAGCACTCAGTGTTTATTGTTTCATTAATTATTGACAAGATAAATGTACTACAGATTGGCTTCAGTACCTTGTGTGACTGTGACTGACCAGATGGTCAGCATGAGCCGACAGTAGTTTCAAGGTTAAAGTAAAGGCAAGTTTATTTGTATAGCACATTTCATGTACAGAACAATTCAAAGTGCTTTACATAAAACATTATAAGCAAAAGGGAGAGGAAAAAAAACAATTAGAAGCATGATTCAGAATTAAAAGCATTTAAGATAAAAAAAAAAAAAAAAAGAGAACAGAGACGTGCGGATTTTAACTTTTGAATAAAATCTACGTAAATGCAGCTGAGAATAGGTGGGTCTTCAGCCTGGATTTAAATAAACTAAGTGTTTCAGCTGATCTGAGGCGTTCTGGGAGTTTGTTCCAGACATGTGGAGCATAGAAGCTGAACGCAGCTTCTCCATGTCTGGTTCTTACTCTGGGAACTGATAAAAGGCCGGATCCAGATGACCTGAGGGGTCTAGCAGGTTCATACTGGGTCAAGAGGTCACTGATGTATTTTGGGCCTAAACCATTCAGAGCTTTATAGACCAGCAGCAGAACTTTAAAGTCTAAAAAAAAGAAAACAAATATAAGGCAGGGCAAGTTTACTGTATTTGTATCATTTCATGCACAAGATAATTTAAAGTGCTTTCCATAAAACATTAAAAGTATTACGGCAGGATGCAGAAGAAAAGAGAACATTTAAAAGTAAAAGAATAAAAAGCATGATTTAAATTAAAAACAAAAAGAGAACATTTAAGAGTCTTTAAAGAGGCCGTGTAGTCAAGTTAGACCAGGGCCACTCAGTTCAGTCTTACTTGGGTAGCAATCCTGCAGGTTTTATGTGTCCCTGCTCCAACACACCTGGCTCAAATTAAATCTATCCAACAGCCTATAAAGTTCTGCATAATGACTCATTAGGTCTCTGGCCCTTGTTCAATCAAATTGAGTCGCCTTGAGTTACTTTTTTTTTTCTTTTTTCATTGAGAATACAAGAGAACTGGAATGCATTGCTTTAAGACAAGAATATTCAAGTCAGTCTTAAAAGAGCCGCAGTCCTGCAGGTTTTCATTGTATCCCAGGTCTAACACATCTAACTCTCGATTAGATGGATCCAACAGCCTCTGTTCTGCACCAATGACTCATTAATTGGAGTCAGGTGTGTTGGAGAAGGGGAACGTTGAAAATCTGCAGGACTGCAGCTCTCGTAGGACTGCATGATTATTTTAACCCTGCTTTAGAATAATCATGCTTCTTAGCAAACTAAATTAGATTGCAGGATGTTGAATGTTGCTCAAGCAATGACTAAAAAAATAGACACTGTTTATCATTTAATAGCTTAATGACTCCTTTTCAAATTATTCTGGTTTGATTTAATTGCTGTAAAACAGTAAAGATATCTAAGAGGTACAAACAAAGCAGACGTTGGTGGCCTTTTAATGTCTGCAACCGATTTTATGTCGAGTATTGTGCCATTGCATTGAAATAATGACGTGCTTACCAGTGGCAGTGAAACCTCCAATTTCCCCTGAACGTCCCACGGCCCTCCCCCCTGTCGTATTGACTGTCGCGGTGTAGGCTGAAGTTCAACACAGCCGGTGCTGAGCTGGCTACTTGTGCGACACCGGTGGGCCTATTTTGGAGGATAATTCTCGTAACACACCTTCGTGTAGTAGAATCTGTACAGTCGCATTATCCTATTTTTTCTATCTCTTTCTGTAATAAAATCGTTTGCTACCTTTTAAATTCCCTGCTAAGCTAACGTCAGTTGTGTTTTGATAGCGGTAGTGAATGACGGCTGATTTGTACCGTCAGCAAGCTCTTGTTGTCAGATCTGTCTTACCACCTGATTCGACTCGTTTCAACAAATTCGTTTTGTTGTACGACTTTTACGTTTGGACATTGGACTTCAATGCTACCCCCTAGCTAAGCTAAGCAAAGCAGTGCAGATTACATTGACGATCGCTAACCTGTTAGCAAGGTAGCTAATATCTGTCAAATAGCATTTGGCTAGTCTCGTTCTTCTTTTAAAAACGATCATGGAGGGTGAAACAGTATCCCAACAACCTGTGATTGAGCCAGAACACATGCCAGTGTATTATGCAAAGGAACTACAGCATGTAAGTAAACATAGATGATAAAATCATAGGCCGACTCTTTGTGAATACTATTAATAATGCTGCCATGGCCTGCTGACGTGTTAATGAGCATAATGTTCACTGTGATAAGAAGTCTGTTACTCCTGAATTTACCAACTAAACTTGTTAGTAGCTCCAGAAGTAGTTAATCTGGCCTCAGAGTTATCATCTCAAGATGTTACACTTTTATGTTTTTCATAATTTGTAATGAGCATGTTTACAATTTTTCAATTGTGCAATAACTAACATGTTAAACACCTAGACTGGGAATACAGCTGGGCTAACGGGCTGAACAGAGGAAGTTACTCTTTGCAGGAAACACATTGTGTTACTGCAGCTTAATTTAATGGATTGTATTAATTATATACAGTCTATGATTTGAGCCCATAGTGCATGCATTTGGTCCTGTCACTACATGAGGAGTTCAAAGGTGTCTTTGTTGTTGAACCAATATGCACAAGTCAATTTTACATTACTGGGCATGAATGAAAACCACAGAGGGCAGTTCAATTGGAAACCTTAACAAATTTAGGGGACTGAATGTCGAAATTGCATGCAAACTATTGAGAGTGGTTAAATTCTTACTGTTTTAAAATGGTCCCTTTTCTTTTTATTACATTCAGGGGATTTTTATCAAGTGTGTGCTGGCTATCCTTATTGGTATCAAATATGTAGTCTTTAAAAATTGAGCGTGCTTGTTTGTATATTCACCTTTTGCTTACTGTGGAATATGACATAAATGAACTGCACTGAAGTCCAATTGATGGGTTTATTGTTGTTGCATGTTAATACTCTTGGGTGAAGGGCCACTTATTGTGAACTCTTCCTTTGTTGATTAGATTTTGGCTATTGAATGCATGTTATCTAAATCAAAGATACGTGTAAATATTGAATGTTGTAGTTAAGGTTGACTTTAAGTGGAGACACAGCCTTGTTGTTTATTTACTTGTCCTCTGTTCCTTTTAATTTTCCTTTTGCAGTATTGTGATTTAAAAGCATAATGAGGATAACAAGGATGTTTGCTCAAACCCTCACTTGGCATATACCTCATGTTGTGCTGTTTGTTCTTTAGAAATATTTTTCTAGCTTAATTTCATTATTCCGTGTGAAAACTGTTTTTGTGCTTCAGATCATTTCATTACTACCAGATGAGTGGAAGCCAGGGGAGACTTTGTATGGCTGTCCTTGGCAAGCTGTTTTCATCACTGCTTTGGTTGGAGTGCTGACCTTCACCCTCTTCTTCTGGAGAACTGTATTGGCAGTAAGTTTCGAAATATAAGCTACTGTGCTCAAATTATGTGATTTAACAATTACAAAGATGTGGTTGTTGAATTAGCTCAAGTTTGAATTGGATTGAACTTGATATAATCAAATTATTTGCCTATCTATTTGACATACTTTGCAATGAAACTATTAAACATGGCGATTGTGCCATGACTCATTTAAAAATGTTTTGATGAGATATTTCATTCATATTAACCTGTAGTTTCATTTGTCTTTTTAAGGTAAAGAAGAGGGAATACCTTGGTATGTTTACAATTTTTTTTACATCATTGCAAAATGTAAATGTGGAAAGCCTCGCTGATTGAGTATTTTTTGTTTTTTGGGGGAAAAGTGGATGAAAAAAAGCTTACAGAGCAAATTCAGGCTCTCAAGAAGGAGAAGAATGATGCTCACGCCAAAATATCTGAACTTCAGAGACAGGTGAGCTGCAAGATAAATGCGACCAAATATCTGCATAACATCAAAAAATAAACTAATAAATATAAATTTATATTCTTCTTTTTTTAAAGACTGAAGAACTGAAAGAAAAGCAGAAACAGTCAAAGGAGACTGTTAGTTGTACTGTGAAAAAGATGCAAAACCTGGAGGTAAGCATAAAAATGGACATTAAGTCCATGTATTTGAATGGTCTGTTTTGGGTGCTTTGAGTTAGTTGGGGGAAAGATTTTCTCTCAAGGTTTGAATCTTCTGTTGGATTTGCTTTTCATAAACTGGTAAGTTAGGATTTCCCGGAAATAGCTTATATTGTGTGCTGCTCAAATAGTCATTAAAATGACTTTTTACAGTCATGATTTAACTCTCATGTTGTCTTTTGCAGGGTAAAGTTTTAGAAGCAGAGAAGCAGAATGAACAGATGGCTGAGGAAAGAAACAAACATGCAAAACAGCTTGAAGAAGAGCGGGCCATCTCTCTGCAAAATGAAACCAGAGTAAGTGTTTCCCTCTTCTTTTTTTTCTGTCCATCTTGTTATTATTTGCTCTGTCTTCAAATTCATGATGCTAATATTCCTTTTTTAACAGATTGCAAAATTAGAGAAGTCAAATGAAAAGCTGCAGCTCAGCAGGAAAAAGATACAGGAAGCATTTGCCAAGGTACAATCTTTGTACAGTAATTAATGTTTTGCACAATGCCATGGTATTCCTGTAACCTTTCAATTCTTGCATGTAATAAATTGTGTTTTTACAATAGACTACTATTCTCCTGGATGAAGCTAAGATTCGTGAAGATGCACGAAATGCTCAACACAAATGTCTTGAGAAAGATTTTGCTGCCATAAAGGAAGAGAACAAAACTGTAAGACAATACAGACTTTGTGTTTCTTGATTACCAAAACTGGATAATAGAATCTGTTGTTCCTGAGTTCCCCCTCTGACCCTGAAAAATCTTACAGCTCAAGGCAACTATTAAAGGCTGGGAGGAAAAACACAAGGAGCTGAACGAGAAGATTAAAGTTTACCAAAAGTCCCAAAAAGAGCTGGAGGATTCTGTGGTGCTCAAAGATCACAATGTTGAGGTCAGCCTCTTCTGGATTTACTGTCTAAATGTTATTTGATTTGTATATCAAAATATTTGCTCATCTTTGGCTAAAAATATCTCCTGGCAGGTGCTGTCTGAGCTTCTAGCAGACTTGGATGCTTGCGATTTGCAAAAAGATGACAGCAAATTTTTAGCCAATGGTGAAGTAGCAGCTGGTAAGTCCAACTCCGTCTCTTATTTGGGCAGAAAAGGAACAAATTTATAAATAAAATAATTGCTGTATTAGAAATATCTGATCTTTCCATGTCATCAACAGATAAGAAGACAACCATAAGAAACAGAATCAAACAGATGATGGATGTTTCCAGGGTAAAGTTGTATTTACTGTTTGAAAGCTCTGTTATTGAACCAAATGTTTAGGGTCTTTCTAAGATGGTGATTTCCACGTTTCCTCAAAGATCCAGACCACTCTCGCTGTTGTAGAAGAAGAGCGGGATCGCTTCATGGCAAAACTACTGAATGAAGAAAAGTCTAGGAAGGAACTCGAAGGTATGTCAGTAAGAAGGAAAAGATTTTTTTATTTTTTATAACAAGTGCACTGATGCTTTTCACTAAGCTTATTGCTTTTGATTTCACAACAGAACAACACCAGGAACTTGAACATGCAATCGGTGCCCTAAAAAGCGAGAAGAGTCATGTTGAAAACCAGTTCAAGATCCTTCAGCAGAAAAATGAAATCATGGTTGAGATGTATCAGCAGAAGGAAAATGCGCTGCAGCAGTAAGTGACGCCTGCAGCAATTACTTTGCAGTGTTGTTACACATTGTTGAAAATGCTGGCACACTTTCCTTAATGTCAGTGCCATTTTTACTCCAAAAATAACCTTTTTGATGGCTTTTAAACATGGGTACACACACTGGGGATGGGCGATATTGACTAAATAATGTATCACAATAATTTCTGTTTTTTAATCATGGTGATGATAAATGACAAAAAATATCAGCCTAATTGTTTGTATTATAAATCTATTACTACATTCTGTCTTGAGAGCCCTAAAATAATACTATAAGCTACTAAACTACATCAGTCAAGTTCAAGTAGTACACCTGTACTGCAAAACGGTAGTCACACCAACCAAACAAGTCTGAAATATGAAAACAAATTTTACGTTCATTCAAATGGCGCAAACAGAAAAAATGACAATATAAATAACTGTTAATACAACCTTATAAATTGAAATTATTGTTTTTATCATAGGATGACAAATTATTGCCACGATTATATATCTACCATTCCTAGTATACACACTTTGTGCAGTTATGGGTTTATCATCAGTTCTATGAACATTATAACTTACCAATCCAGGATACCTCTACTTTATAGAGTCTCACAATGACACCATGAGTGTGTAGTATTATACTGTACACCATTTTTTTTGTTAGGTTTTTGACCAGTGTAAAAAGGTCCAAAGAGGGTTGTCTCTTAAAATGTATTTGTTAAAAAGGTAGTTCTTGTTGTGTAACGGCGTTTATTTCTCTTTCTTCACAGGAGATTAACAAAAGAGGAGCTGGAACGACGCAGCAAAGAGAATCTGTTGTCTGAGGTTGGAGGGAAAGCTCTCGAAGCTGAGGAGCAGGTTAAGCTCTTGAGGCAGCGCATTAATGAAATGGATGAGCAGATGAAGAAGACGGAGGAAGTCTATAAAGAGCAGGTAGGGTTGTGTTTAAATTAGTGTTTTAGATGGAGAAAACTAGGGGGAAAACAGGCATAAACTTTAACCCTGCCTGAAAGTCTTTCTTTTTTTATTTTTAGATCAAAGAGCAGGAGAACAAAACTCATTCCAACTGGGTATGTACCAGGGAATTTCTTCACAAACACCAGTGTTCTATAAATGGATATGTGAGCCTGCTAGATATTTAAAAGCAAGCTGAGGCATCGTTTTTTTTCTGCATGCTAATTGTCCACGTGGTCTCCAGGTGAACGCTCGTAATGCAGAGCGGGCTCTAAGTCAGGAGAAGCTTGAATCATCAAAGCTGCGTGAAAAGTGAGTGTTGGCAAAATCAGTAGAGATAATTTTAACAAAGTTTGATCTCTTGGTGTTTAAGCTATTCTGCAAAGTGAATTGACACCCCACAAATGATTTAGTTGGTTTGATTAAGTTTAAACCTCCATCTCTGAATTCAGATGTGAGGATTTACATGTGATTAAAAGCAGTTAAATTCTGAGCATTTCTTTTGATATCTAACAAGTTAATTAATCTTTCTTTACTCCCTGACCCTTAAATATTTTTTTTTAATCTGTTGACAGACTGGCAGTACTTACCTCCCAGCTTAATGAGCGGCGTGCTCCTCTCTTCAGACCAAACTCTGGTCAGCCTGCAGGCCCTCGCCAAGGTAAGCACATGCAGTTCACTCTGTCTTCCCAGCAGGACAGTTTTATTCCACAGACCTACAGAAGAGGATGCAGTTTTCTAATCCGTTTTATTCTGGTTTATTTAAATGAGCAGCTTCCAATTCTGCTACATGTGCTGTCTTACGTTTGTCGTTTCACTGTGCTTGACAGTCTCCAACAGCCTGGAATGAGGACCTCTTTATTGTATAGATTATGGTGTATTGTTAACAGCTTCTTTTCTTTTGGTAAATTGATGGTTTGATTGTAACAGGTGATTCATATGGGCCCTCTCCTGTGAGTGGGGGTGCTCCATCCCCTCCTTTAATGATCGAGGGTCCCAGGCGCCCTCCTTCTGCCCCAGTAGGGCGAAGAATTGATCCGTATGGTGAGTCCAAGTGGATCACATCACCTACTTTAATTTTTGCCAAAGCTGGACATCATCCCTCCACTTCAACCTCATCTCCTTAAATCTATACTTTTTTTTTTTTTTTTTTTACACCTGACTTTATTTTTCTTTTCAGCTCTTTTTTTTCCTTGATCCTTTCTTCTATTTCCTCCTTGTATGCATTGCATCCTGCACCTACCTTCTTCCTGGTTACCTGTCTTTTATTTTGCTCCTTTTAGTCCAACCATTAAAAATGTCCTGTTTGCAGACGACTTGTGAAATGTCTCCTCACTATGAACATTGGAGTCAAGACCAGATTTTCTTAATTTGTATATGATTTAGATAAGTTTTTAAGTTTTCCAAATGCTTTGCTCCTAACTTGCCTAACTTTCTCCCTCTCTGTGTGATACTTTTTTCCCTTCTTTTTCTCTCACAACTTTTTTCTCTCCTGAAAATGGTCAATAGAGTCCTGAAAGTTTTTAATCAGTCTGATTTCTTCCATACTCAGGTCCTCGGCCTCCCTCAGATCCACATGGTCGTTACCCTGAAAACAAACACATCCCTGGGATGGGTATGTCCTCTGTAGTCTTTGTATTTGTAAGAGTTCTAGTTTTCTTTGAACCTGCGTGTAAAGCTGTGTTGTTCCTTCTCTTTCAGACATGACGGGCCCCCGCAGTTCATCTCCAGCCAACCTAGATGGATCTGTAAGTCATTATGTCGGACTGTTTTATATATGATTTCCCCTTGCCTTCTGTAGACGCAAAGCTCCCACCTACATTTCAGCTGTGTATGTTCTTGCTCTAAAACAGACGCAAGCCATAGATCCACAGATAAAAGCAGAAACTCAGGCTGTGGCATCCACAGAGAGTCAAGAGCCAGTGAGTATAGAAGCTGTCTAGTCCAGGTGCTTGGTGTGAAGGTGTATGCAAGCACTCCACCCCCTCCTCCCAAAAACAGGATTTGGATATGGAGGAGATAAGGAATTTTGCTTTTGTGGGGCTGATGTCATGTTTCTTAGGATAAAAGTGTGGGTTAACTTATTCTCACAGCACTGAGCAAATGAAAACTGCACTATGACATGATTTGGCTAAATTTGGGTTTAGAAGTTGGCAGCTGTCTTTCTTCAGAGGTAAAGTTCTTTTATTCAGCCAAATAATCATGGTGCGTGGTTACTGGTCATGTGATTGAGCACTGGTTAAATACACTTCTTGTTTGGGAGCAACTTGTGTGGTTTGTGGATCTTCACTGCATGACTAACATTTTAATCCATCTAAGCTGACAGGAAAATTGTGACTGTGCACGTTATGTTTTCTTGTTTCGTCGTGTTATTTTCAGGGGCCTGGATCCTTCCTAGCATCACCAATCAGGGACTCACCCGGCCCCATGCATCAAGGACCTCCACCTGGCCCTGGACCCCACGACCCAATGCTCCCTCCTGGACCTCACGTCCGTCTGCCACCCCCAGGACCTTACAGACCTCCACGTCCAGGCCCTTACCAACTCCCACCAGGTCCTCTTCCTCCAAATTTACCTCCTCCTCTTCACGGGCCTCCTCTCCCAGCCAATGGACACCCAGGTATGCCCCTGCCTGGGCCAATGGGAGGGGAGTTTGGACCTCGGCCTGCCAATGGACATGTATTCCACCCCAGGCCAGGCCCTGGACCTATAATTGATCATAGGGGTCCGCCACCACCACACTTCCGTCCCCCTCCACCACATCACTTTGGACCAATGCCTCCGCCACATGGTACGTTATTGCATAAGTTTGATTCTCATCACTTCATGTGTTTTTCTTGTATCATCTCGAACTGCTCTGGACCTTTTTCTGAAACTGTGAATTTTGAGGGTGGCGGGTAACAAAGGTGATGATGTGCAAGTTTGATCATAAGGGACAACAATCTAAGTCAAGGGTGTCCAAAGTAAAAATCCCAGAGGGCCGCTGTCCTGCAGGTTTTCAGTGTTTCCACGCACCAACACAGCTGACTCAAACCATTGAGTCAGCTGTGTTGAGGCAGGCTACATTGAAAACCTGCAGGATTGTGACCTTCGAGGACCGGAGCTGGACACCCCTGATCCAAGTATTAAAATATTATGATGTAATAAAAGTAGAAACGAGTCAGTTGCTGGTACTTTTAGAAAATAGAAACGCTCATTCTGTAGCCTCATCTCACTCTTTGTCATCATTGTTTTCTTGTCTAATTGTCCTGTTTAGGTGTCCGTGGGCCTTTGGGACCACGTCCACCCGTCCCTCCTGACATGCGCTTCCCAGGACCTCGAGACCACATCGGCCCACCCATGGACATGCCTCCAGGTGTCCCGCCCCACCCTGCTCACCCTGGAAATGCATACGGTCAGGCTGCACCCAATAACCTCCAGAACTCAGCGGGTGTTCAGAGTGGCCCCGGTCAGGACCTGCATGTGAAGCAGGAAGCCCCTCAGGACTCAACAAGGCCAGCAATGGTCCAGCCTTAAAATCAGCACCAGCTACAGCAAAGGACTTGAACACATCACCCCTAACCTGTCACTGTAACACCCCAGATCCAGTCTAAACATAGGTCATGGTGATATCCCCTTTTTTCTGTTCTAAAACCTTGCAATGTTTATTAAAAACAAGATCTTTAGATTAAAGAATCATCTATAATTGTCTGAAATCCATGAATTGAGAGAATTACCACTTTTTTTAAACAGCTTATTGTGCAATAATACACTTCATTATATGCCAGAAATTTTTCATTTGTGTTGATCTTTTTTTTTAAAAAAAATATATATATATATAGTGATGATTTTTAAAGGGCAGTTTTTTTAATGTCATTTCCTGTGGAAATTATTTTAAGGGAGAAAGAAGTGAGAGGTTTAGTTTCTAGCATTTCAGGAATACCATTTCCCAAAGTTGTTGCTTCAGTACAAACTGTAAAGCAAATGTGTAATTTGATGGCCAGATGTATAACTTATTTTACTATGTTGTTAGAACTTTTAATAATAAAGAATGTAAATGCAGTCAGTGTTATAAACTTGGAATGTGCTTTATAAACTTTGTGGGCTTCTATGAGTTGTGATGAGGCCTTTGAGGAAGAAAATGAGGCATACATCTGCACTGTTGGAGATAGACACGGAAGTTCAGACTGTATGCTCCATTTTCAGTGGCAATTTAATTTAGCTTGTGTAAACAAGGTTTGATGACAGTTTAAGGCTTTTGATTAATTTTCTTTATAATTAGCAGATATTCCAACTCTGCTTTGCCGTTTTTATATTTCAAAATCCTGGAAAAATGATTTTGCACACAAGAATCTACCTTAAACCTGGAAGATGAATGATGTGCTTTAACCTCATGGCTTACCTGACCCAGTCAGGTGTTTCTTATAACTTAGTAATTAAAAATGAAAGTCTATGACTATAGAGGAGGCAGATGAATTTCAGTGTTACTGACAGCTTAGAAAAATTAACTTAGGTGGATTACTTAAATCCAAGATTTAATTTATTCATCCACAATGTCTGTTAATCAGCAACAGAGTTGTTGCTGTAAAGACAATTTAATTAAACAGGTTTTACCTTTTTGCAGCCAATTTTGGATGGAGTCAATAAAAAATTTACTGTGTGGCTTACACCACTCGAAGGCCAATGGGCACAACATGGAAATATGCCAAGAGAGATGTACATGCCACATAAAATATAGAACAAACTGATGCTTGGAATGAAACCAGCCAACAAACTGCCTCATTTGTAGTTTATTAGAAATGAAGAGCATTGTAAATGTTTGACAGAGCTCCCATCAACAAAACAAAAACTGTTCTTGATCTCGACACTGCTGCGCTCCGTACACACATTCCCCCGTAAATTCATCAGTTAGTGTATCCAACAGTTCATTTACAGTCTGGATTTCATGTGATGTTACAAAAATAAAATCTAAAAAGCAAATATTACAGCGTAAATGTAGTGAAGGCGCGCTGCCACAGAATGGAAAGTTACTTCAGTATTGGTGATTTTTCTGTTCAACCGCCTGCAAAGATGCATCCTGTGATCAGCGACCACAATCTGTTATAAGCTTCTTCTATACACAAAACAAACTGATCTTATTTTTCTCTTAAAACTCAACATGCAAACTGTGCTGCATCCATTTAACCCTTTACAAATTAATAACCTAGACAGGATGCAAGCACACTCAACTGAAACCATACTGAAACAATAACACTGAATTATGGATGCAGTTAAATTCCAACACAGTTCTTATAATGTACCACTTCATGTTATTACATAAATTACTTTCCAACTTATTAAAATATAGAAAAGCTTCAATGTATTAACATAACTGCACCATTTACATGAAAAATGCCACTGCTGAATGAACACTAAACATGTCTGAACTGTAGTGCTCAATCAGATTGTGAATTTATAAATGCATTTTTTTAAATGTAAAGAAACACACTGACATGTTAGTTTGAGAGTCCCTGCAAGGCAGATTTCACAATGTTACATTAAGCTGGGCTGCTGGTGTTTGCTTCATATTCACCGTGCAGGTACATCCGTCTCACTTTTTCCAAGAAAGCACAGAAATACATTCCCCATAATTAAATTATATAAATTTGTGTATAAATTAAAGCAGTTACAAAAGCAATTATACATGTTAATGCAAGAAAAAATAAAGTGGAGTCAACAGAACAAGCTACATTTCTGAACCCTTTACTTATTTGATTCCTTAAAAAAATTCAGATGAAATGAAGCAAGAAAGTTAATGGCAAACTTTGATCTTTGTTTCATAATTTAATATGAGTCAGATGAGTTACGAATAACTAAACACTGTAAGAGATTATGCAGACATTCCAAACTGCAAAGATCAGCCTGGACTGTGGGAATTAAGCACTTCTTGTGGCTCTGCTGTTGACGTTTGGCTTATTTATTTCTTCAGGAATCAGTTGTGCTGACTTTGCCATATGTCACTCAACAAACCCAGATAGTTTGGGTGCTTTTAACCCTATAATGTACACAAACCTTAATTCAGGACAAGAAAGGTCAATGCTCCATGGTTCAACTGTATATAACAGCAACAACCGAGCATGAGCACAACAAAACAGCATTTGCACACTGACGAACAAAAAAAATGCATCAAATGGCTAAATTTAAAAGATGGCGGTGTTGAAGGGTTAATGTTTTGCTGGTTCAGATTTAAAAGTCCAGAGTCTAGTGGGAACAAACGCAACGAGCCAAAACTCTAATTCTAACTTCAGTTTAAGTGACATCATGTGAAGTAAAAAAAAAAAAAAGAAAAAGAAAAGTTGTGTCCCTGTTTCCCAAAACCTGGAGGCTTTGTGAGGAAGACTGAACATAGGATGGCTTACACCGTCTACATGCTACTGCTGGCCTATAAAATCCCAACTCATAGAAAGAAGAGAATTAGTCAATTTTTCTGTTTCTAAAAATGAATTTCTTGCAACAGAAAAGAAATTTAAACATAATAAAGAAATTGTGTGCGAGCTGATGCGACTAAAGTCTAGCCCAGTTCACATTTCTCTCTTCACATGCTGATGGAAACGCCACAGTTTCCAGTTGCTATTGCTGGATGTGATAATGAGGTGGGAAGCCACACTTTGCTGGATGTGCGGGGAAAGTAATGGCTTGGTCTGAGGCGCGCTTGGACTTAGCTGTCTTTGTGTAATGTCTGATGAAGATGGAGATAGAGTGGTTTCTTTGTGAGAAGCTGCAGTTTCTTCCTCTTGAAGTCTGTTGGCTTCTTGTACCTGAAATTCAAGGAGGAGCAGCTTTTACTTCAGGGCCCCACTGAAGATGCTTATGAAATTCTTTTAGTCTGACAAATACTCACAGTTCAATTACGATGGGCCCCGGTTTGATCTCATCCATTTCCATAAAAGCAAAACATTTTGTGCTGGTAAACCTCTTCTTAGGCTTGTAGTGCTTGAATTCAAAGAAGATAGCTGCTCCTGGAAGAAGAATAAGATATTATAGGAGAATACAATGGGGAAATTTCTGGGGGGAAGGGGGGGTTTTCCCCCCAAAAAAAAAAAGAAGATAAAAAAACCCCCCAAAAAAAAAAAAAAACTAAAAATAAATAAAAAAATAAATTATTTTATAAAAATAAAATTAATTTTTTTTATAATTAAAAAATATTTTATAAAAAAAAAACCACCTTTTATAATCTGGTATTTTAATTCACCCCCTCCCTCTTCCCCCCCCGGGAATATTTAATATTACCCATACCAGTTTTTTTTTATTTTTTTGTTTTATGGAGGGGGGAAAAGAAAAAGAACAATAATAAAAAAAAGAAAAAGGGGAGAGGGGAAAAGAATTAAAAAAAAATAAATCAAAATTAAAAAAAAAAAAAATAATTTGAGAAAAAAGAAAAAAAACACAAATGAGGTCTTCATTTTTCTCCACAACAGGGAGGAGAGGAGAGAGGGTGGGCAGGAAGGAAAAAAAAAAAACAACTAAAAGAAGCAACAAACAAGTGTTAGGCTTTTCTCTACCAGAGACCAGGAGGAGGTAGTTATATTTAAAAAGAATTAAACTCACAAAATTTAAAATGAATATTAATTTATTATTTACTTTTAAAACAAACCCCATAAAATTATCTCTGTTGTGTTAGCTAATACTATATTTCCCAGCTCTCACCGAACCAACACAATTAGAAATGCAAATTTAACTTTTTCCTTTTCTCTCTCTCCGTGCTCATGGATGTGAATTAAATCGGTACAAGATCAAAGCTAAGTTAAAAAATGAAAAGTAAAAAACAAAAATTAAAAAAATTTTTTTTAATTTTTTTTTTTTTTTTATTTTTTGTATTTTGGTCGTTTTTTTATATTTTCTTTTATTTCCATCTCATCACCCCACCTACTATGCGCGTGAATTATTGTATAATTAAAAAAGCGAGTGACTTAAATAATGACGTACTAATAATAATATATTAAATATTAAAAATAATAAAATAAATTATAAATATATAGGGAAGTAATGTGAGTTAGTGAAGGTAATATTTAGTTTTATACATTGATTTTTAATTGATATAAATTAATTAAAATAAAAAATAATATAAGATTAATTATATAGTATATTAATCAATCATTGCAATCTATCCAACCTACACATCGACATGCACAACCAAACCCCCAAAAACATAAAAAACAAAAAAAGAAACTATATATAGTATAAAGAAAAAAAAAAATATATTATTATTTTTTTTTTTTATTATTTTATAAAAAAAATAAAAAAAAAAAAATACATATATAAAATATAATATATATAAAAAAAAAAATAAAAAAAAACTAAAAATAAAATAAAATTTATCCGAGTTTTATTTAATAAGAATAAAATAAATAATTTATAAAAAAAAAAAAAAAAAAAAAAAAATTTTCAGGAAAAAAAAAAATAATATAAAAAAAAAAAAAAAAAAAAAAAAAAAAAAAATAAAAAAAACCAAAAAAAAAAAAAAAAAAAAAAACCCCAACCCAGGAGAATAAAAGAGGTATTCTCAAACATTCAACCTTTTCTGTGTTTGAGCAACACTTCCACACAACACAAGAAGTTTTTACCACCGCTTTTACGTCATATCAGTGAGTTTGTTATTATATACTAGTAAATGTAATCTGGGGATGTTTCCCTGCAGAGAAAAGTTAATACCTCCAAATCTTGCCTCTTATGGTAGTTCAGTGTGGATTTCGAGGTGTCTTTACTCATTATCCTCATCTAGATGCCATCCATTTTTTATATTCAGCTTCCCCCTCCATTTAAAAGAAATAGTGATGCTTGCCTCCAAAAATGGCAACAAATCAAAGTGGACCCATTCCTCCCTATCTGTGAAATGTTTCCCAAACCCAGAGCACGATGCACGATCCATCCTCTTTCTTGTTTATAGTCTAGAAAGATGATCTCCTTCTAAAATTCTGCAGTTTTGTTTCTCCACACAGGATTAATTTCTTTCAGCCTAAAAAAATAACTTCATGACTTGTTTCCTGAATCTATCAGATTTCTTCATTTGCAAAACACTGAGTTTTCTACAAGTAAACGAGGCAGGTTTCCTCCCATGAGTCTTAAGCGATGGTTATTTTTATAAAACGACTGACTGACATTTTGAAGGGCTACTGTGTAACTTTTGGCCACTAGAGGCACTAAGCCTGTAACTTCCCACAAGCCACACAACTGTCACAAAAACTAAACAGTCTGTGTCTTGGAATCGTGTTTGCAAACAACTCTGATCAGCTGATGGATGATGTCATTGACCCTTAAAGCAAAACGCTTCAGATCACACGATCCAATGAGAGATGGATCCGCTCCTGCAAAGTTACAATATCTGGTTTTTGAGGAGGGCAGCCCCCTTGGAGCACCGACATGCATCAAGTGCTGTATATTGATTGACCCCAGAAATCATCTATTATTACTTACATTAGGTCAATGTTTAGGCCAAAAGTTACACAATATACCTTTAAAACGTCATTTCTGCAAAATCCAGAAAACAGTGATGTGAATTTACCTGCAAATGCACCAGTTCTTATTCATAAAGTCCTGGAAAACAGTTCAACTTAAACATGATTAAGTTTAATGCCTTTTTAAGCTCAGTCTCTCTTCTACTTACTGAAGTAATCACAGCAGCTAAAATCTTGACCAAACCTTTGCACTGTACATGTAAATGAAGCAGTTGGTTGATATTTAACATGAGATCTTTCTTTGCCCAATTAGAAGCGCTCATTACCTTTTGGTAGTTTCTCCACATGTCTCTGGATTTCTACATCCACGCTGAAGTGAATGTAAGTGTCCTCTTTTCTCGAGGCCACAGGGGTGTCCTGTACTGGGTTCAGATCTACACCATTCAAATCTGCAGGAAGAGGACACCACAAGAAAGACTGTTAGAGGTTGGAAGAAAATGCACTTGAGAGGCTTTTATGTATGAGAGTGAACCGAAGTGTTTCAGAGGAGAGGATGTGGCTGTAATCTGAAACTTGCACTCTGAACGTCTCCACTGTCTCACAAAGCTCTCCTTTGGCATATTTCAAACAGGCTCTGTACCTTTGACACTGATGGTCATGTAAGGATCAATGCACTGCCCTGCATCCTTCAACCCGATTTTCTCAATCTTTACTGTGAGCAGTGTCATCCCAGGCTCTGAGGGTAACCGTGGCAACAAGGTACCTGGAAAAAAAGGTACGTTAGTGTCCATGCTTCCTAACAGTGTTTAATGAAATGCTTAAATATTATAAATCGCAAGCTATTCTGTTATAATTACAGAGGCATTTGTTCACACAGCATCACATTGTGTTGGACAAAAGAAAACAAACATGCAATGCAGTGGAGGACAAATTCAGAAACAGTTTGGAGGATAAAGTCATACCTTGTGAAGCTGCAAATGAAGCAGACAGGAGGGAATGAGTGATGAAGCCATGCACAGCACCGACAGAGAGAACAAAAACATGCATGGTCAAACGGCGCGACAGCGTGACAAAACGTCAGATGAGATCTAGCAATCCTAAATTACAGGGAGGTGTGATTAACATTACCAGGAGCTCGTGGAGGAAATGCTTCTGTTGAACCTGCTCCTGCGGCAGCATCCTCCTCTTCCTCCAGCTCAAGGTTCTCTTCCTCACCCGGAGCGAGGATTTTCCTGAAAAAGAGGGGATCAGAGAGATGACCCAAGACAGAGAGAAAGCCATGACAAACTAGTTTTCACGTCACATCTATCATCAAACATTTGACCATTTCAGCTGCAGAATATTTGATTCTTCTTGCCAATATTCATGGGGTAGGGAAATTTCCACAAAATCTATTTTAATTCTAATAAAAATAAAAACACATATTGAAAATACAGCAAATTACAAAAGGTATATTGGTGTTTGTTTGTTTTTTTACCTTAAAGGCACCGGCTGGACATCAAAGGGAAACTCTTTGTTATAGGTGAGTATGTTCTTTATTACTGTGGAAAAAATAAAGAAAATAATTAGATTCAATGACACACTTCAGACTATCCTGTCCTTTTCGGGTCATTAGTTGTACACTTACTAGTTTCCAGTTTCTTCAGGTCTTCTAACTTGAACTCCTCGTTTGACTGAGTGCACTGAGCAAAGGTAGAAAAAGAGTAACAAATTTATCAATCACTGATCGGCTGTCATCTGATATGAAAAGTTTCCTTCTTTAAAACCGAGTCCCCCGGTTTGTTTGCTAAGTTTGAGCCAAAATTTCGACAACACATTTGTCACAATAGTAAACTACAAACCATGCTAAATATTTATGGACTCAATATGTCCAAAATATTAGTCATTGTTTTCATATAACTGTCACGCTTTAAATAAGATTACTGTAGAGGCCTCCCAGGTACAGGATGTCAGAAGGGAGCTTGCCTCCCCCCCCCCCTCCAAAAAAAATCCATCTCAGAAACACACACGCACAAAAATAATTAAATAAAAGATGAAAAAAAAAGAATGAAAAGAAAATCGAACAATGAGACCAAAACACAACAAACAAGTGTCAAAACAACCACATGGAGATGCCCAACAAAGGCATTAAATAAAAGTAAGTTTAAAGAGCACAGAAAACCACAAAAAATGGCTACAAATGAAAGCCAATTGAACTGAATAAGACAAAAATAGCTCAAAGAAATTGGATTTCAAAGCAAAAACAAAGATTTAAAAGGGCCAAATGAGAGGGGGAAAAAAAATCACAAATTCAAAGCAATTGCAAAGAAATCTAGTTTTTTTTATAACCAAAATGTTACAAAAGAAACCCTCAGAGATATATAATTAACACAAGAATGACTACAAGTACTTCCAGAACACAAAAAACTACCCATGAACTGTTAGGGGGAAAAAAAATCAGCAGAAGCAAAATGATATACATAAAGCAACCAAAACATGACCAACTAGTGAGGGGGGAAAAGATGCTACAGCAGCAAGTGATAAAAAAAAAAAAAGTCCAAGATGCAAACTACTATCTGCATGGATGTTAGGAGTATTAGTGAATGATAGCAAGAGTAGAGTCCATTTATTTGATTATTTTGTCCAAAGTCTTAGAAATAGGGACACAAACCTGCAAACTGGCACTTCTCATCTCCAAGCATGTTGCAAGCTTGCCTAAAGTTTTCTAGAAACAAAAAGAAAAAGACTTAAGTGCAGCAAAGCAGCAGTTTTGTTCATCAGAAGCTGCAGACAGATAGGGATTACCTTCTGCTCCTCTGTGAAGTCTGGTGAATTGGTTGACTGGACCTCTTTTTGCAGCTGTCTTGCAAGTCTAAATGAACCCACATGAACACGGTTAGTTGCGTTAATGGTTTACTGTGAACACTCCCGAAGTAACCGAGTGCACATATCAGGCGCGTCTTTGCGCCCCCTTGCGGTGAAGAAAAAACCTCATCAGGTGATCTGGATTTATTTATTATAAGAGTCGTTTTAAATTTATTGTCAACTATTAACTAGCCGCCGATTTAGATCACGTCCTAAAAGAATTTGCAGATGACCTTATTTCAGAGAAAAAGAAAGCGTTCCTCACCGAACATATGAAACCCACCCATAACAATGAGAGGGTGTGGCTGACTATTTCTCAATACTCTTAGGAATATTGGCTCATTTTCTGCACTGCATGACACACGGAGAAGCACATAACACGCAGCTCTGGGTGTTTTTTTTTTCTCTTGACAGGACTCTTCCATCAACTCCAAGCGCTCCGCTGTGAATGAAGCTGGGATGCAAAATGCACACTCTGCTCCCTCTGCAACAACTGCCACATCACGTCATGGATGGGAAGGGTTTATTTACTGCTGTGGGAGCTGACTGACAGCGCCGAGGCTAACTTCTTGTGTAGCTGTATCTTCCATGCCGTTATCTCCCTGCAGGTTGAGAGCGGACGGGTTGTAAAGCAGCGGAAAGAAGCCGCCCGCGCGCTGCGTCCAGGAAAAAACAGCTGTGTACAGCCTACAGTGGAGAGACAGGACACACATGTTGAATGCAACTTACATTTGGTACTCATCTATAGCCTCCACTAATTGTCCCCACGAGTCAAAGTCCGTGCCTTTCTTAAAACTGGCGTGCCATTTCTGAATTGTCTTGTTGACATCAGACATTTTGGCGGGGCGGATACTCGCGGCGCTCTCAGGGCAGCATAGCCGAGGAGGAGATTCATCTACCGGGCTTCAGCGGCAGCAGCGTCGTCAGCCTGGTTATCTGCCGTCCAGAGGCACACGGACAGACCGGTGACACCCCGACCAAGCCCTTTCTGCCTGGTCAACCCTGATATCGCATCCGCAAGAAAAAGGAAGTCCCGCCTAGAGCTTGGGGTGCGCGCGTTTCGGGATGCGGGGTCGCCCGAGTGAAAAAAAAACAAACTGTCTGACGATAATGAAGCACTGCAGCATACCCCCCCACAATGCTTCCCAACAGAAAGCATACCAAATGTTGAGAGTGAGACATTTTACTTTTAAAGGAACAAAAACGTTTTTTGCTCATCTTTAATTTCATGGCGTCACTTCTAAAAATAAACTTGGGCCAAGAAATAAGAGGGGGTGGTGGGTTATTCTGCTTTAATGCCTCAGACATCAAATCTTGTCCCATGGAGAGCCTGCTTGTTTCCCTTTACTAGCGTCACATTTGTAAACAAAACTGCACTTGAGGGCTAAGCTGAATTAAATATGTTGTTTGCACCAAAGAAAATCTTGCCAAGTCTTCTTTTAAAATTGTGTTATTAGATCAAATTATTCAAGTCTGAAGAAACGCTAATTGACAATTAGGCAAAATATTCATTTAAGAACGATGAATAGCCACAAGTTGTAACTCCCCCTCATGCTGGTATCCAGCTTGGTCACACTGCTGTGGGATGGCATTCCATTCTTTAACCAGTATTTTTCACAAATCAACCAATAAGGTTGTGTTGGTCCCTCTGGCTCGAGGAGCACACCTAATGATTACACAAATGTTCAATAGTGAGGTCAGCACTACACCTGAGCCATTCCAGCCTTTTTATTCCCAAATTCTGGGGTAATCTCTGATAAACTTCGTTCTTTGAGGACCAGTATTTTCGAGCATGGAGTTGGTCCCAAACGGGAGAAAATTTGATTGAGACTTGTTGCAGAATCCCATCTAAATATGTCTCTGCAATGGGATTGCCGTCATTAACAGCATGGCTTGTTTTTCCTGTGAGGGAGATGCCACCCCGCCCCATCGCACTGCCCCCACCAAAAGCTGTTATCAGTGCAGCAAGTAACTGCTCACCTGCCTGCAAAGATGCAGCATTCTTCATGTTTTCTCCACATTTGACCCAATCCTATCTGAGCACTGTAGCTTAATCAGACACTGGATTCTCAGCACCTGGGGTACCAGAAGTTCCAAACCAAGAGTCAATAGCAGAATTAGTTGTTTGGCAATGGCAGAGAAGATTTTGCAAGATTTTCATGGGCACAGCCCACATGTTCAACTCTGCTGCTCAAATGCATTTTCTTTACAAACATGGGCCCATTTAAGACAGAAATAAACAGCATCTCTAATGGTATAGGACATATTGGCAAAAAGAATTGTTACAATAAATAATCAGTCAAACACACATTTCTTTACTTTTTGTGCCAGTTTTAGTTCGGACAGGGACCATGCATATGGAAGACACTTAACTTTTTTCTTCCCTGATCTATCTCCAGTTATCAGCACCTCACTACAGTTCCGGCTGTGTGTGTCTTTTTTTTTTATTATTATTCCCTGCAAAAACAGTATCATCTCTGGATCATGTAGATACATATTGCTTCTTTTTGGTTCGTTGAGCTTTAAGCTGCATTTGTAGATTGTACAATAAACTTTGTCCATGGACGGGACAGTGATTTCCATGACGGAAACATGCCACTTTTTAATGTAGGCCTGAAGAGTGGGCGTTCCAGTATTGATTTTTGGTCATATTGCATGTGCCCAGACATACAGTAGGCTATATCCAGATTCTCTAAATCTTTTGTTATTATGTTGATGGAATACTCAGTCTTCACGTTGTACATCAATGAAAATTATTGGTCCATGCCAGCTTTTCTCTACACATGTTGCTTCCATTAAACCGTGTTTTACTTTAAACATAATGTCATCTGTGTTCTTTTATTGATTAGATATTGGTTTGTGAAATTTGCAAATAAATGCATTCTGGTTTTATTTACATCTTACAGTGTCCCATATGTCTTGATTGTAAACTTGCATAAGATGGTTACACAAGTGTAAGGCTCAAAAATAATTTCTTTAGACAATTGATCTACATGTTAACAGTTGAGCTGCAAAGAAAATACTAGTATTTTGGTTGAAAAACAAGGGGGGGGGTATTTACAGTTGTGCTTGAAAGTTTACATACCCTCCCATTAAGAAAAAAATCAGCTGCCGGTGAAATAAGCTTAAATTGACTAAAGCAATAACAAATAAAAAATGTTATGAACATCATGACATTGATTTTGAATTGTGGTTCAACAGAAATATCAAAAGCAAACAAACAAAAAATAAAACAAGTAAACAAGCATGATAGGATTCCTAAGCTGAAATTTCGTTGAGAAAAACTTTGAGGCAATCACCCAATCAAGTGTTTTCTGTAATGTATAATAAGACTTCTGTACCCGTTGACAGGTATTTTGGCTCACTGTTCATGAGCAAGGTGCTTCAATTTGTTGTCTGTGACAGTTATATACACACACACACACACACACACACACACATATATATATATATATATATATATATATAAAGTTTTTTTTAAACAAAAATTAAAATTAATATTTTATTTTACTAAATTTTGATTAAATATTTTCTTTATTTATTATTACTTTTATCAGTTTCTTGTTATTTGAATTTCAATTGTGAATTTAGCTTTTTCTTGAATGGGAGTGTAGTGTATGTAAACTTTCAAGCACAATTGTATGTAAATATAATTTTGAAAATTTTTATATTTAATCATTTTTCATTTTCTGTGTTTCTAAGATTTTATTTCTTTATTTTTATATTGTCTCTGTCTCTTTTGTCTGTTTTGTAAAATAAGAGTGTAAGACTATAAATCCATTTTCACTTTTTTTTTTACAGTTTAAGCTATCTTTGACAAACGGATTACGTATTTAGTTATTCATCTATCTATTTCTCTTTTCTTCAAATTTTAGTTGAGTTGATGGTTTTATTTTTATTTTATTTTTAAAAAGACTTCCGGTTTCTTTACTTCAGTTTCGATGCTAGCGCGCTAGCTGGCAGCGGCTCTGTGACGAACTGAAGCAACGATGGGTTGTCATGGGTCGCGTTGAACATTTAACATAATGAGATAAGATGGACAGTGTAACGACGGGCTCTTGTGCGGCCGAGGAGGATGAATGTTCAGACTCGGAGGTTTTATGTCTTATGAGAGTTGGAAGAAATTCAGACTGGCTTCGCTTGTTCGAAAACACTGAGGTGCAGTTTGCTAATGTTAGCTAACTTGCTAAACTTACATTTAACCATGAGGCTCGTCTAAGTTTACTATTCATCCAGTTTTTCTCTCCAATGATGTATATATATATTTTTGTTCTTATATAATATATGATGTTTTTGGGGTGAATGGTAACAATAAGACGTCATTTGGCTGTTCCAGCTATTTAAAGAGCTGGGTAGATGGCTAATTGTCATATTTGTTTTTATTTACTTGACAGGTATCTGTAGGTCGTGGTGTGAATGTAACCTACCAGCTGATTTCTCAGAAGTGTCCTCTCATGATCTCCAGACTGCACTGTACTTTCAAGCAAAGGGAAGACGACCAGTGGACAGTAACAGACACAAAGGTGACCAACTTTCTGATCAGATCTGTTTTAAAAGGTTCATTTTCTGCTGGATCATATCTTTTTGGGTTTATTGTATAAACATATTGTAAGTCCATAAAAACGTTCAAGAATATATTTACTTGGAAAATATTATGATGGCGCCTATCTCATTTATATGTATATGTGTCATCTAAGTAAAACACCTTATTTCTGTGTTTACAGTAATCTCACTTTATTTGTGTAGCACCAGTTGACAACAGTCTTGCATTTTTTTCAGAGAAATTCTAATTCAGTGCAACTTTTTGTTGTCAAATTATAATCCAATTGAAACAAACCTATAGTATGATCCACATTAGTTTAATTAAAACTACTTAGTGTCCAATTCATTAAAATAATCGTCCAACTATGGAAAACCACAGATTGTGTTGAATCTTCTCTACTTTGAGCAAGTACAGGGTGGCAGGTGATGGTAAAAGGAAAAATACTCCCTTATAACCAAAGAGAAAACCTCCAGTGAACCAGGCTCAGGAAGGGTGGCCATCTGCCTCAACGTCAGTGACAATAATGATATCATATATTCATACATCGAGGGGAAAAGAAGAGTGAAGACAGAGAAATGAAGGGGAATGCTTAGTGCATCATGGGGTGTTAGGCTGTTATAGGCTTAAACTGCACAACTAAAGGCATGGCTTAGGGTCAGCCGAGCCAGGTTTTATAAAAAAATAAAGATTTAGGCCAAGTCTTAAAGGTAGAGAAAGCATCTGCTTCCCAAACCCAAACTGTGAGCCTATTCCATAAGAGGGAGGCCTAATGACTAAGTGCACTGCCTCCCATTTTTCCTCTCGAAAATCAAGGTACCACAAGTAAACCTGCAGTCTGACAGTAAAGTGCTATGTTTAGGTAATATGGAACAAAGAGATCTTAATACTACGGTGGAGCTGGGTCATATCTTATTTATATAATGTTGGCAGTTTGAAAGCTCAGCTTTTTTACGGTCAAAGTGTAACCCCATTTCTTAAGAATTAGGTACACTTAGCCTTTTTGCGTAATGTGTGACTTTTCAGTGGATGGCAGGTCTGAACTGCAGCCAGGTTAACTAAACACCTGTACTTAGTCACTTGAAGTCATGGCTCTGAAATACCTGCGGAACAAGGCTTCTGCATCGTTAGTAGCCTAGAGTCTTACTGGACAAAGGTGCATCCAGACACGACACATGTTGCTGAAAAATCTGCCTATATTAACGATTATAGTAACTTTAAAGTTGTGTCGGTTACCCATGCCTTGTACATAAATGTACATAAACTCACATACATGGCAGCTTTGGGGACTGTTTTATAATTAACAGGATGTTTTTACTATCATTATTAATATTATTATTGTTGTTTGGTGTGGAGAAAGCAACATCCAGAATTCTCAATGAAGAACTTCAGGTTTTGATTCATCAGACCACAGGTTTACACTCCACCTCAGATTACACCAGTTTTTTCCCTCTGCTGGTAGCTGCTAACTATCTTTTTAGGTAGTAAGAGGATGTGTAGTTCGAGGTGATGGCCAGAGACATTGGTTGGTGTCACATTTATTTGTGCTGAAGAAGAGGCTGAATGCTCTGTCAGTGCATCTACTAAAAATGTGTAATACTTGTCACCAAGATTGACATTTAAATTTATTGTCACCCATCTCTAACTATAGTTTCTTACTAAAGGATAGAAGAAGAATTCTTTTTTTCTGGTGGCTGTTCTGTGTTGTGATGCTGTGTAGCTTACACAATTGGTTGTTCATAAATATGTTCATGGGACCTATTCCAGTACTGCATGCACATCCGAAACATATATCCTTCTGTCTTTACATTCTTACCAGCTGAAGCATTTCATTGTCTAAGTATTTAAGTCTAAGCATCATTTGTAGTTCATTAAAAATACTTGATTACAATCAAGTAAAATTCATGGAAGACTTAAACTCATCCAAAATTTGCTCAACTTATGTCAAAACCAAGCATTATGTTTAGAAACTGTTAGCTGCAAGTGATAACACTGCCTTCCTGTCTTTCTCAGAGTCTCAATGGTGTATGGGTGAATGGAAATCGCATACCCCCCAATAAAGCCCATCTTCTGAGGCTTGGAGACTCTATACAGCTTGGAGTTCCTCTAACAGGATCTGGAGTAGAATTTGACTATATCCTTGTCCAGCGGTTGCTAAAAGACATTAAACTCTTCCTGACAAAGGGGCATGGAGAGGTTGCAAAAGGACCCCACATACCCAAAAAGTCTAAGAGGAAGCTGGCTGGGGAAGAAGTTGAGCCTTCTACCTCAAAACCCAAACTTTATCGCTGGTCTTCTGCAGACAAGTCCTTCGCAAAACCCAGTTCTCTTTCATCAGAAAAATGCCAGCAGATGCACAGTCACACACAGCAAGAGACCACATCCAGTAGAGAAGTCCAGGAAGCAGAGCCGCCCTCCAGTGGGCCCAGCTCTCCCAGTGACCCGGGCAACCTGCAGAGGTAAGCCACAGTTTCTCTAAAGTCACAATCAAACCCAAAATACTACTATTTGTAATTGTTATGATATCAATGAATATTCACTCCACTGAACCTTTGTTGATCTGATTAATTGATAAATCATTTAAACTCTGCCTCAGAATATCCAAGAAGACCTGTTGCAGATGCAAATAATTTCCAGAGTCCTTTCAAACTCCTCTTTTCATCTTAATCAACAATTTTTTCACCAGTTACACACGGGAAAAATTTTAACCCCAATTTTCAAGTTGCAACCTAGTATCTCAATACTGGTTAAAAATGGTAGAAGCTTGTCTTCATGTATTATTAGTTTTAGGGGGAAAAAAGTAATATCTGTAGAGAAATGTACCATGTAAAATTTTGTCCCATTTTCCTCCTACAACTGAAGAGAGTAAAACATTTTTTGCTTTGTAAAGTACTGATTTAAATCTGTTTAATTTTGTGCTGCATAACATTTGTTTGCATTGCTACAGAATCAACCAGAACATTCAGATTTTAAGTGAGCAGGTTGAGGACATCCAGAGGCAAATAACATCTCCGGAGGTTGAACCCAAACCGGCTGACCTGCTGCAAGAGGAGCAGATCCAAAAGCTGCAGGGTCAGCTAGACATGCTCCAAGGCAATCTGCACCAAGCGGAGACATTAAAGAAATTTTTCACTGAGTCAAAGTCGCAGACAGGGGTACGAGGTTTTGTTTTTTTGTGTTTTTTTTAACCTCTGGTTTTATAGGGGAGAAAATATTTTTATATGATATGCAAAAATTAAAGCATCACATTTTTTAATTATCAATTCATGTAAATGCAGACTTAAATGTTTTATGTAATTAAAGTGTGACTGTATATGTGCTTAGGAGCAGAAAACAGAGCAACAGGAAGAGCTCATGAACAAACAGCTGCAAGAGGCCTTACAAGAGGTAAGAAGTAAGGGAAGAGATGTTATTGAAATATAACTTTCCAATATCTGCCTATGTTATTTTAAAAAATGATATTTAGATAACTCGTGTAAACATAAAATTGTTTCAAGTAAGAAAAAAATTTATACTAAGCTAATTTGCATAAGTGAAAAAGTTTTTCACATCCTCTGCAGAACCAAGAGATAGACGAACCTGCTCTCTCTCGACAAGCCTTCGAGGAGATTCTCTCTGCCAAAAACAAAGAACTGGAGGTGACAAAGGTATGATAAAGAATCATTTATAGTTCATTTTTGTACTTCTTTATCTGCTTTCGATCCCCTTCTCTGAGATTTTATCTCTATTTTTAAAGGAAGAAAAGGAAAAGGCAAGGGCCCAAAAAGAGGAGGTAGTTACACAAGTGACTGAAGTCCTGGAGAATGAACTTCAGTGCATTATCTGCTCAGAGCTGTTCATTGAGGTAGGCTCAGTCATTAGATCAGGATTATATCATCTTCTAACATCAAATTAACCTCACAATCTGTTTTGTTATCATGTGCAGGCAGTTATCTTGAACTGTGCTCACAGCTTCTGCTTATACTGCATCAAGCAGTGGCGCAATAAGAAGGACGAGTGTCCCATCTGCAGACAGGCCATTCAGTCCCAGACCCGCTGTCTGGCTCTTGACAACTGCATCGATGGCATGGTGGAAAACCTGAGCCTGGACATGAAGGCCCGGCGGCAGGCCCTCATCGCTGAGAGGAAAGGTGAGAGGTGCGTTCTGCTTGCCATCCTCATTATATGCATTTGGAGATACGCAAAGGTCATGACTCTCATTATCCAGGTGTTTCTTGTTGTTTTAGCCGAATTGGTATTTTAAATGTTATAAGAATAAGAAAAGATAAAAGACAGAGTAGTGGAAAAATGTTTGAGTCACATTTCTTTTGCAAGTTTTCAAAATTGGCTCAGATTTATTGCAGGAATAATGTAGTAGCAATAGTCATTGAAAACCTTGCTATGCTATTTACCCAGCAAGGCTTAAAGACCCATTTAAGCAAGTTATCTAAGGGCACATTCACAAAGCTTCTTTGATTCGAATCAGAGTCTGATTGCGCAGAAAGTCCGCTTCATTTGGGGGAGTTGTGAATGCGCAAACGGACTCTGATCCGGAACAAACAACCTAGGTCTGCCTACAAACACAGGTCTTGGTCCATTTCAAGTGAACCAAATACAGGATGCGGACTACAAATTGCAGTGGAATTGTGGGTAAAATTTTGGGCATCGTGGGTAAACGCTACGACAGTAAACACACGTGTGGGACTGCAGGACTTATAAAGATGGCTCGTGGTCAGACGTGGAGTGGCAAGACGTGGATATTTGGTCAGATAAAAGTATATCCCAAGTCCTCGCAAGTATGTACAAATATAATGTCGTTTTGTGGAGGAAATGGAAGTTGTGAGAACCTTCTTGTTCTTTGTATGTCTTGACCTCGCCTATGGTGAATCCGAAAGCAGCGTCACCTCTGGAGAGATTGGGAACATTATTCAAAAGGTTTGGCTCATTTGGCCGTGGTGCTACGTGAACGCGATCTCGGTCTGGAAGACCACCCCCAGCCGAGCCAAGTCCCCAGACGGACCAAGGCTCGTGGACTATGCTTTCTGAATGCACCCTAAAACTTAGTAATTGGTAGGGATGCACCGAAAATTCGGCCACCAAAAGTTTTCGGCCAAAAATGACCCAAAAGTGCATTTTCGGTTTTCGGCCGAAAGACATAAATCACCGAAACAACACAGCCGAAACTTGTGATGATGCAACAAACAGCGCATCCAGCACGCAACTTATGAACTTTGTGTTTTTATGTGAAAATATATTAAATTTCACTGTCTTTCAGCAGCCAGTCAGTTATAAGCCTGTATATTATTATTTGTTGTAATAGTCCTACAGAAAAAAAATGTAAAAGGCATTATGTAATGTACACGAGTGGAGTCAAACTAAATATTTTATTTTGAATTTTAATCTATAGAGTACATTCTGTAATGTCAGGGGTAAATAAATATTTTGGTACTTTTGTACTTGATTTGTTGCAATGATTGATTTTAGTGAAGTTAGTATACATCGTAGCTAAAAGTGCTACAGTTCTAATAATTGACATTTTTTTCGGTGTTCGGTTTTCGGCCTTGGTTTGTTCATTTTTTGTTTTCGGTTTCGGTCAAGTATTTTCATTTCGGTGCATCCCTAGTAATTGGTTGAGGCCTTTTACATGTATCTAAAAACCTGAAAGTTTCTCATCAAGTTCTCCGTAATTGTCAACATCTCCAAAATCCTTTATCTCCTATTTTAGATAGGAACATAAAAATACTCACATCTTTGTCTTTTTGTCATAATTTTTAAGTTCATCATTTTGTATGTTTGCTTTAATATTCATCAGAAAATAAATATACATGCACACACCAAGTTAAGAAATCCTCCTCAGCATGTGAACATAAACATCCTGAAGTTATTTTCTTTTTTTTCAGATGAGCAAGCTTGTAGCCGTAATGTCGTGCAATCAGGTCAGTGGAGCGCTTTGAATTACCTTTGGGAATTTACCATAGTGATTACAGAAACAGTAAGTCTGATTAGTCAACAGGAGGTTAAAGGATGTATTTGTACTCATGGGTGATGTGTATTTATCTACAGGTGTTGCTGTTTTTGTATGCAGTGATCATTCTATAAAGTAATGATAAAACCTAATTTCAAAACGTACATGGCACATATTTTACATATTCATACATTATTGCGGTATTTATTATATTTTGCCAACATGGCCTCTCTTGAAAGTCAGTCAGTACCTATATAACATGTTTCGACAGGGTTACAATCATACGGACGCAAGTTATGACATGAGTGACCTTTTAAGGACACATCGCAAGTCTGACAGTATACATACCATCAGGAGTGGGAACTACTGCAGTCATCAGATCAAATGACTGGAAAGTCTGACAGCTTTGCAAGAGTTCTGTTAGTGGCGCTGCTCTTAGCCTCAGCAGTAATCTCTGAAGTGCAAAAAGCTCAGACATTGCACTGGAGCTGTTAAGGAGTTTTTAAAGCAGTGAAAGAAATGTGTTTTCAGTGTGTTTAGAGTAGTGGTACATTAGCTGACTTGATTCTTACATACTGTGTGATTCCTTATGGTGAGGATATGAAGTTTAGGTGGTCTGGAATGTGTAGAAAAGCAACAGTTTCAAACACAAGAGGGCAGCACAAGGTGACGTCAGTTTTTTAAAATATTATTTTCTGTATCATTTCCCTTGTTGAAATACTAAAGAAAACTAAACATTCAGTAAAACTAAATTATCCATTTGAGACATTGGTGCTGGAAATGAGTGTGGAACCAAAACAAAACTGGAAAAGCAGCATCTTTTAGTTGCACTTAAAATCCATATCATTTTGACCACAAATGCATGTTTTTCCTTCAGAAGTAGTAAAGTACATTTACAAAGAAAAACTAAAATGATAATTAAATTTGACTAAATGAATAAAAAACAATATGTAGTTTACAAAAAACATATTACATTGGGAGTTATTTTTCAGTATGATGACAAAAAATAAGTGTTTACAATTGTTCTGAATGGTGTCTCCAATGCTGCTTTTACTCGACTTTTGATAACATTGCTAAAAGATGCAGAACACAGGGTCAGATGCCAATTAACAGGGCATGTACATTCTAAGATGTTTGTGGAATGATTGGCTATCCAGAAAATACCTCACCCACTCAGTGTTAGATTTTTTTTTTTATTATGCAAGTATTTTCTTTAACATAAACACCCAACTCCCTTCTTCTTTGTGCAGCCATTTAGAGGCTTTACATTTTAGCAGTATTACATCTGCTTCTTTATTAAAGCTGGTTGTTTGGTTGTTTCAAGTGCACCTTTAAGTGCACTTTTTTTTATTTCACTTGTTGATACAGCATAATCTGACTCTGATGGGAGTCAAACATTTTTTAATCCAGTAATGTGTGCTGTTGCTATTAGTCCTGTCATCAGATTTCTTTACAGTTAGAAAAATGAAACAGTGGGTAGCTATGTATGTAAAATGATACCAAAGACATGAAAGTGGTTAAGAGAGTTGTGGCTGTTTTCTAAAATGTTTGTAGAAAAACTTACTTTGCTTTTCGGTGTTTTCCAGCAGCTCACGCTACAGATGTGATGGTCATCCATGACGACGACAGTAGCAGGAGCAGCGACAGTGATGGTGGCATGGTGTCCATATATAGCAGCCTCAGCTCTGTGGTATCGGTGGACACTGACAGTAGCATCCATTTGGACTCTGATGACAGTTTTGATGACTTTGAAGATTAGCCCTTTTTTTCTCATGATGGCTGGAGTACGAAATGGACTCTCCAGCGATAAGTCTCCAATTTCACTGGAATGTTCCTGTGATACAAGGTAGTTCACAAATTTAGATGATCTCATGTGTCTACTTACGTGATTATGCTGAAGTTTAACGTTTTTTTATGTTAGATTATTATTTGTGTTGTTGTCTTGGTTTTCAGCAAAAGGAATAAAGTTTCTGGTAGCATTTCCACTGTCACACCTGCCTCTATCTTATGCACATCTTGATATTGTGCAAACACCGATTCCTTCATTTCTACAATGTTGACATTCTAAAAAGTAAATTCTCAACTTCAAGCTGACAATAATCCTATTTCATGGATGCTCAACTTTTTAAATCGATGTATGATTTTTTTTTTTTTTTTTTTTTTTTTAAAAGGTGAATGGTATGCAGAAACAAATCCTCCCTGGATCTCTAAGGATAGAAGGGATCTTGTTTATAGCTTTGCAACAAATATAAGTGGATTTGTTTTATCTTTGTCTTTACTGTTGATGCAATTTAAAGCATTTATCTTGGATCAATTGCTCATTACTCATCACACATACTTGGTGTGATTATATCACACATACTTGTGATTATAAGCTGTATGGATCACTGGTGGAAACATGGCAGCCAACACCAAAACATTGATACACCAGCAATGCCAACACTGAAGGCAAGGAGGGTGAAGTGTCTTGCCCAAGGACACGATGACAGATGACTGGAGGTGGGATTCAAACCACCAACCTTCTGGTCTTTGGATGAACACCACTGCAGCTTTATGGGTAGATATGTCTGTTTACCGCTTTAGTCTCTGATCTCTGAGCAAGGGGTGCTGTGATATACTGGCATTAGCAATAATTGTGTTATCAAAGGCGGAAATGATATATGCTGTTACACATGAGAACATTGTAATGTGATGTCAGCTGATAAAATGTTGCAGAATGCAGAAACGGTTTGTAGTTTCCTTGCCTCCTTATATGCCTGCAGGTCAACTGATGAAAAATATATTATTCCAAATGAAATTTTGTGCAAAAAAATGACACACAGGGTGAATTTAAACAGATTAGCTGTACTCTCCACTGCCATCAGTGAGATAACAAGCTGCAAGATAATTTTCCATTACAGGGAGTGCAGAATTATTAGGCAAATGAGTATTTTGACCACATCATCCTTTTTATGCATGTTGTCTTACTCCAAGCTGTATAAGCGAAAAGCCAACTACCAATTAAGCATATCAGGTGATGTGCATCTCTGTAATGAGAAGGGGTGTGGTCTAATGACAACACCCGATATCAGGTGTATTAGGCAAACACAATTATTAGGCAACTTAACAATAAACAAATATATACCCATTTCAATTATTTATTTTCACCAGGGAAACCAATATAACAGCTATAACCAATATAACCAGCTATAACAGCTTTCAGAAGAGGGACTTGACAGGCTCCGAAAAGTAAAAAATAGTGAGATATCTTGCAGAGGGATGCAGCACTCTTAAAATTGCCAAGCTTCTGAAGCGTGATCATCAAACAATCAAGTGTTTCATTCAAAATAATCAACAGGGTCGCTAGAAACGTGTGGAAAAACCAAGGCGCAAAATAACTGCCCATGAACTGAGAAAAGTCAAGCGTGCAGCTGCCAAGATGCCACTTGCCAGCAGTTTTGCCATATTTCAGAGCTGCAACATCACTGGAATGCCCAAAAGCACAAAGTGTGAAATACTCAGAGACATGGCCAAGGTAAGAAAGGCTGAAAAACCACCACCACTGAACAAGACACAAGCTGAAACATCAAGACTGGGCCAAGAAATATCTCAAGACGGATTTTTCAAAGGTTTTATGGACTGATGAAACGAGAGTGAGTCTTGATGGGCCCGTGGCTGGATTGGTAAAAGGCAGAGAGCGCTGGTCTAACTCAGACGCCAGCAAGGTGGAGGTGGGGTACTGGTATGGGTTGGTATCATCAAAGATGAGCTTGTGGGGCCTTTTCAGGTTGAGGATGGAGTCAAGCTCAACTCCCAGTCCTACTGCCAGTTTCTGGAAGACACCTTCTTCAAGCAGTGGTACAGGAAGAAGTCCGCATCCTTTAAGAAAAACATGATTTTCATAAAGGACAATGCTCCATCACACGTATCCAAGTACTCCACAGCGTGGCTGCAAGAAAAGGTCTAAAAGAAGAAAAACTAATGATATGGCCTCATTGTTCACCTGATCTGAACCCCATAGAGAACCTGTGGTCCCTCATCAAATGTGAGATTTACAAGGAGGGAAAACAGTCCACCTCTCTGAACAGTGTCTGGGAGGCTGTGGTTGCTGCTGCACGCAATGTTGATCGTGAACAGATCAAAACACTGACAGGATCCATGGATGGCAGCTTTTGAGTGTGCTTGCAAAGAAAGGTGGCTATATTGGTCACTGATTTGTTTTTGTTTTGTTTTTGAATGTCAGAAATGTATATTTGTGAATGTTGAGCTGTTATATTGATTTCCCTGGTGAAAATAAATAATTGAAATGGGTATATATTTGTTTATTGTTAAGTTGCCTAATAATTATGTTTGCCTAAAAAACCTGGTAAAGGGTGTTGATGTCATTAGACCACACCCCTTCTCATTACAGAGATGCAAATCACCTGATATGCTTAATTGGTAGTAGGCTTTCCGCCTTTACAGCTTGGAGTAAGACAACATACATACAGAGGATGATGTGGTCAAAATACTTATTTGCCTAATAATTCTGCACTCCCTGTAATGGTTGTCATTTTGGCAAAATCCTCTATAAATTTGTGCTTCAGCACCAAATCCCATGATGCTTTATGCTAATTTTATACATTTACTGCAAGAGAAGTTTTTCCAATATTTCAGCACTCTACCGTTAACTATTTCAATGTTTTTCACAAATTATGAGGAAATATTTACTGCAAAATGTGCAGAAATTTATTTATGCGGCTAAATTGAATCATATATCCACAGTTTGTTTTTAAAAAATTCCATGTCAAGTTTCAAATCAATCTAATTGACTGGAAAAATTTGCAGTAATTCACTAATACTGTTCTCCTGCAGTCTCTTAATTAGCCCACTTAGTGTTGTTAGATAACACATTAACACCAACTTTGAAGAAGATGTTTTTGTAATCTGACTCAAATCATTAATGAGGCCGATTTGTCACTGATGCTGAGCAGCTCCCTGCTTTCTAGGCATCCACTGACCTCGTAACACAGGCTGTCGTGCTTCACTGAAAGCCTGCTGGGCTGCAGAAATGAAGAGCATTAATCACACCAAATGGCAACACTAGAGTTTACCTCAGCTCAAACTGTTTCTGCCTCATGAAAAAAAACAACTGAGTGTTCTTGAAATATGGCAGGATGAAGGAGGGCCCAGGCAGTGTTTGTCTTACAGGTAAGAGCAATCCACAGTAATCATTCACCTGAAGGGATATCCCTGTGGCCAAGTAGCCAGGGCGCATTGGAGGCATAGGAACAGGACCCTCAACTATCACAAAAAGGAATATTTCCTTCGACATCATGATGACAATTTAGTATCTTTTGTTTCGCTTTCTTTTACATAAAATATAATTGAAGTGTTCAAGAAAACACTGAAGCTGCAGCTATAATAAAAAGAAAGTTGTCACATTTC
Source organism: Atherinomorus stipes (assembly GCA_023101725.1). Lineage (NCBI taxonomy): Eukaryota > Metazoa > Chordata > Actinopteri > Atheriniformes > Atherinidae > Atherinomorus > Atherinomorus stipes. The sequence goes on from JALJCO010004779.1 coordinate 221,420, forward strand.
CTTAACTGAAGAGTGCAGTGTTATTTTTAAAATATGAAAATAAAGATTGTCTATTATTTCACACTGTTACATTAAAATTTATCCTGCAGAAGTGGGTGTCACTTCACAATACAGGTTTTCATCTTGCAAAGTAACTCATTAGTGCTAAAGCCTTCAATGTACGTTGATTAATTACATCATGCTGTGTTGCCTAGCAACTAATTCAACAGCTCCTTGGGCTGTGAAAGCAAAATGAAGTGTGATGACACTGGCTGTGGGCAGGCGGTGTTGATGCTGCCGTGTGTGTTAACTCGTTGCCCAATCCTTTGTTGGAGGCTTAATTGTACTAAAATTAATGATCACGTGTACTGAGTAGGATACATCAGCCAATGTCAGGTCATTCATTTACAGTTGCATACCTATATTAGTGACACAAGATTCTCAAACTATATCTCATAATCAAGTTTTATTTCTTTGTAGCAGTCTAAATAATGTTTGACAACTGAGTCACACAGATTTGTGCGAAAACAATAGACACACAAAGTAATGAGTGGGCCAGCAGAGTAATGGTGGAGTTCCCGAAAGTGTGATTCACCCCACAGTGACTTTACCCAGAGTGCACTGGGACATCAGCTCATAGAGTGAGTTTGCCTCCTGTGCCTGGCTGATGCCACAGCAGTCCATTAAAGGCAGAGTATGAGGGAAGAGTGTGCCTGTCAGGCCGAATTACACGAGGACGGCACTGATGGACTGCCTCGGGACTACAGTTGGAGCCACTCATTTCTCCATCCGACTCCTGGAGCAAGCTCATGATGCCAGTAACAGCCATCACTCTCTCTGGCACGCTCTCTGTGCACAAGCATATGACAGATAAAGTTGCTGCATCATATACCGGCCCTCATCCATGTGTGTTCATGGGAGAATGTTTATCATACATTGATAAAAGCAGCAAGAACTGGACTATTACTGTTAACTCATTGATGTTAAAATGAAAAAGAAAATATGAGTAAGAAAAGAATTTGTTAATCTCATTTTTCAAGCATAGATTTGCTTCTCACCTCCTTGAAGTACAGACTTTGATTTTTATAAATACTCCTTGTATGTGGAAATTTGCAACGATCCTTTTTCCAAATTTTCAGGTACTGTTAGAAGAGAAACAAACAAAAAATTACCAAAATATCTCTGGTTTCTTAAATCTTTCAACTTAATCCTTTTATTAAGTGTTTCAGAGCATCAAAGCTACAAGGCTGTATGTTGTATATATATATGAATACGATACATCTCATTTTGATTGTGGACTATATAACTTGAGGCTAATGGAAAATTTTATTTGGATAGAACATTTTAGTTAAAAACATCACATCCCTCCAATATATGACATTTCTGAAGCGGACCAAGAAAACTTGAGTGTGAACTCTTTTCTGTTGATTACAATACATGCAAAATGATATGTCTACAAACTTTGTTTCACACAACATTTTACCAATCCTGATTCTCTTAAAACTGTATTTGCTGTTTTTCCCTCTCTGGTTGTGCACCTGCTTCATGTTGTCTGCAAGATAGATGGATTCACTCCAGCATTTCTCCATCCAAAGGAAAAAAAAAAGCTCTGTATCCAATCCAAGGTCCATCTGGCAGTTTTGAATAATCTGAATGTGGTTCACAGCATGATCCATGCTCCCACACTATACAAACCCAACAACACAAACAATCTGCACTGTTAGCAGGGCTCTGTTTATATTTATTAGTAAAATAATTCTGCCACTAAATTAATATCAGACACCATTACCTTGATTATGTAATTGTCCCCACAAGTAGGTTTTACTCTCTCCTATTCTATCAATTTAATTACAATATACTATATGCTATCTGTACAATGATCATTTTCTAATTTTCCCTTGAGAAATAAACTTGAGAAATAAACTGAGTCTTTAGATTTAATTCAATTTTCTTTTAAGATAATTGTATTCTTATACATTATTTATAATTTTCATTATTCTTATTGTGTATATAATTAAATTTCCCTTCTGGAATTAATAAGATATTTTACTTCTCATTCGTTTGATGAAAAGTGTTGCATTTTTTAAAAGGAAATTCAACAATTCTCTTTAAAAGCGAAACCATCGCACTCCATTTTCTCTTCAATTAATTTTCCTGATGTCGCCAAAACACAGTTTCAAGTACTGTAAATGTCATAAGAATTTTCTTGGCACAACATGTTTATTTGTAAGGCTGCTTCCTGCTTTATGAAACCTGATGACAACTAAAATCAACCTACCAACAACTGTGCATTCTGTTTCTGTAAAAGCTTTTCGTCTGGCAATTTTTCCCTCTGCACATTCTTACTAATCCTCACAATGCAATGTTTCTTCAGGTTTTCAGGCAGCATAAAAGCCGCGTTGAGGATAAAAAAGTGCAAGCTGCTAGTGAAATACCTTCTGGACCATCCGTCCTTCAGGGAACTTGACTTGGCCGACAACATTATCAAAAACAGTGGAGCCAGAGCAATCGGCAAACTGCTCACCTGGAGTAAACTTTAGGTCCTCAACCTGTACCATAATGGAATTGGCCACATGGGAGCCAAAGCAATAGCGAAAGCTTTGTCCAGAAACTCCACTTTTTCGGTCCTCAATCTAAGTGCCAACTGTGTGATGGAGAGGGCTCAGGCTATAGGCAAAGCTTTGCCGATCAACACAATTTTGAGCGACCTGCACCTAGATGACAATTTTTTCGCACCAGGTACTGCTTGTACACTGTCTCAAGTACTGGCAAAGAATAAAACTCTGAGGAGCATCAGTCTGTCCAGCAACAACCTTGGTGAGGTAAGTAAGGCTTTAAGTGAAGCATCATACCAATAAGCCTCTTTACAGCTGCTGTGGAACATGTCTTGAAACAACTTTCATAGCTTGTTGGCTGAAAAATATAAAGACACCATGGCTGTTAGATTGTTTCTGCAATACAAATCTGACATTAGGATACCTCCTCCTGATTGCCTCCATGTGAAGATTTTACATGCACATCCACTTGGGCTGAGACCCTGTAGCAGTCCCAGAACACACTAGAGGGATTATATATATCCTTTCTGGTCTAGGAAAAACTTAGGATCCTCCAGGAGGAACTGGAGAATGTTTCCATGACCTGATTTTGTTACTGTAAAACTTTCTTCTTTTCATTTTCCTGCTGTATATGTAATGTACTTTATACGTTTGTCCACTCTGGTCATAGGGAGTTGTGATGAACCAATAGTTACTGCTTTCTTACATTTTATCATCCACACAACGAAGGTTTCACAAGTAGTTTTTCCTCTCATTCTCTCCCAAAGTATGTTGCTGCTTGTGTAGACATAGAGCAGGCACGTAAACAGAAAGAATAGCTGTAAAGTACAAGGATTTTCAATTATTCATAGATGTGTGGAAAGCACGCAATAATGGAGGGCTGAGTAAGTTTTGTTTCCCCATGAAAGACAGATCTGAATTTTGATCTTTCTTGTGCTACGTCCCCTTCATGGTATACTGTGTCTATGACTGGAATACACTGCAGAGGATCAGAAGTCATTCACACAGCAGAAACATTACATGCAGTAACATCAATATCCATGACCTTTGTTGCACTCCACAAAAATAGAAAAAGCCAGCAATGAGCAGTTTGCAAAGCAGGGCTGTTGCAGATAGCTGTAGATGCAAGGTGGCAATATTTCAAGGTTGTTAAGTCTGTCCTCAGTCTGAACATCCTGGGATGTGCTTGACATGAGCACACGTCAGAACTGTTGCTGTCGTCTAATTCTCGATGTGTGTGTGTACTGTGTTTGTGCAGGTTGGAGGTAAAGGCCTGGCGAAGGCGATGTCTCAAAACTCCACTGTGACCGAATGCAATGTCGTGAACACCAACGTTGATATAGAGAGTTTTGACACCATTTACGAGGCGGTGTTGGCCAATCAGGATTCAGAACGGAAGAGACAAGCTCAACAAAGGAAAAACTAAACATCCCATAAAAGATCACAGCTTTATCAGTTGTCCATTTATGTCCCATCCTGGAGTATGTGGGAAACTTCAGCCCAACACACTACAGGCAAGAATGTTGTCATTTTAAATGTTTTTGATATTTTAGGTTATTTTACTTCCAAAACATGCCTTGCTTCAAAGTAATGATATCCTGGATTTATGGAAAATTTCGTGCATCTAAAAAAACAAACAAACAAAAAATCTGTTGGCTCTGTTTTTCTATGTGTGTACTCATAAAAATAACACACACACATATATATATATATATATATATATATATATATAGATATATATTTTAAAAAATCAAAATCCCTGTGAAAAATGTTCCAACTCTGATGAGTCATAATTATTGATAACAAACCCTGGTACAATAAAAACATGTAAATACAGTATTCTGTGGAGGCTTCAGAAGTCACATAAAAAGCACTTAGAGTCCAACTGTGTGTAATTTATGCTCAGTATAGATACAGCTATTCTGTGGAGGCTGATGAAGTCAGGGAAGATTTGTGAACAAACAGCATCGTTAAGATGAAGGAACACAAGAGGACTGGTTAGGAATCAAGTTTAAAGAAAAGTCTAAAGCAGGGTTAAGTTATTGAAAAAATTCCAGGCTTTAAACATCTTAGTGCACTGTTCAAACCATCATCTGACAAAGAAAAGAGTTTGGAATAGGGAACTGCAGAGATTCACAGCTCAGGTGGAAAAACCTATCCACAGAACAACTAACCATGTACTCCATAAATATGGCCTTTATGGAAGAGTGGCGAGACGAAAGCCATTGTGAAAGACAACTATAATCAGTCCTGTTGCATGTTGAGGATACAGCAAACATTAAATAAGTTGATCTCGACCAAAGTTGATCTCTTTTTTTTTTGTCTCAATGCTGAGTTGCAGAAAACAAACAAACAAATAAAAAAACCTACAACTTCACATCACCCTGACCCCATCCCCGCCAAGAAACATGGTAATGGCAGCATCATGCTATGGGATGCTTTCTTCATTCTACAACAGGTAAGCTGGTCAGACTTGATGGGAAAATTGAGCTAAATGGGGGCAACCCTGAAGAAAACCTGTTGTAAGCTGCAAAAGACTTGAGACTGGGGCTAATTACAAATACAAGCCAAACTTTCAAATTTTAATTAAAAAAAAATTAGAAGAATCATGAATAATTTTCTTTACAAACAAATGTGCTACAATGTGTTGGTCTATAACAGGGGTACCCAAGTTCAGTCCTCGAGAGCTACTATCCTTATCATTTTGGTTGCATCCCTTCTCCAACACACCTGAATCAATTAAAAGGTTCGTTACCAGGCCTCTGCAGAGCTGAATGACATGCACATGAGAGAATTGACCATTTGATTCAGGTGTGTTGGAGAGGGCATGTTCTACAAATTCCAGGATAGTAGCTCTTGAGAACTGGACTTAGGCATCCCTGGTCTATAACAGAAAATCCAAATATAATACATTTAGGTTTGTGGCTGTATTGTGATTTAATAGTTTTCAAGCAGTGCATGTTTCAAAACTGCAGTTAGTGACAGTTTGAGTAATTTACGGAGGACTAACATGAAGAAGTTATGAATTACCACCAAAAAAAGAGTTCATTTTAAACTATTGGCATCAGAAAAGCAGTTTGTCTTGTTTGTGTCTTTTACATAAAATCATTGAACAAATGGTTTAGTGAGCATTTCCATTTATTGAACCGCTTCATCTACTTTGATACACATATTTGGTATTCAGTCCTTATGTAACATCAAGGCAGCATTGTGGTGGTATTGGCATACATACAGACTTTTACCAACACAGACAGTGTAATGGTTATCCTGTTATGTTTTTCCAGTGTTTTTGATTAAAGAAAAATCACTGGTTTATTTTCTTGAACCATATTGGGAGAGGTAAAGCTATTTTGCAGCTTCATGGTCAATGACTAAGTCAAAAATAAATCAACTACAGTTTTGTGAAAAAGTTTTTGCCCCCTTCCTGATTTCTTACTTTTTTGCATGCTTGTCAAACTTAAATGTTTCAGATCATCAAACAAGTTTAAATGTGAGACAAAGATCGGGGGGTGGACAGCCTAGTAGTAATGTTGCAGGCTTTGGCGTGGAGGACCCGGGTTCAAGTTCCCATCACGCCACTCAGGTGAACCACTGTGGACCTCTAAGCAAGGTCCTCAACCCCCACCAACTGCTCTCTGGGTGTTTTAAGCAGCAGCCCACTGCTCTCTGATACATATAGTACAGAGATGGGTGAAATGCAGAGCCCTAATTTCCCCTTGGGGATCATAACAGTATATCAAAAAATAAATAGATAAAGATAACACAAGTAAACACAAAATGCAGTTTTTAAATGAAGATTTTTATTAGTAAGGGGGGAAAAAAATCCAAACCTCCATGGCCCTGTGTGAAAAAGTGATTGTACCCCCCCCTCCCGTTGAAACATAAATAAACTGTGGTTTATAATGTCTTTGGAAAGCTGAGTTCAATTTCTCTAGCCACAGCCAGGCCTGATTACTGCCACACCTGTTCTCAATCAAGAAATCACTTAAATAGAACCCGAATTTAAGTAAACCAAAAGATCCTCAAAAGCTAGACATCATGCTGCCATCCAAAGAAATTCAGGAAAAACAAAGTAACAAAGTAATTGAGATCTATCAGTCTGGAAAAGGTTCCAAAGCCATTTCTAAAGCTTTGGGACTCCAGAGAACCACAGTGAGAGCCGTTATCCACAAATGGTGAAAACATGGAACAGTGGTGAACCTTCCCAGGAGTGGACGGCCGACCATAATTACTCCAAGAGCACAGCAACGACTCATCCAAGAGGTCACAAAAGACCCCAGAACAACATCCAAAGAACTGCAGGCCTCACTTGCCTCAATTAAGGTCAGTGTTCATGACTCCACCATAAGAAAGAGACTGGGGGGCAAAAATGGCCTGCATGGCAGAGTTCCAAGACCAAAACCACTGCTGAGCAAAAAGAATATAAAGGCTCATCTCAGTTTTGCCAGAAAGCATCTTAATGATCCCCAAGACTTTTGGGAAAATACTCTGTGGACTGACGAGACAAAAGTTCAACTTTTTGGAAGGTGAAGGTCCCGTTACATCTGGTGTAAAAGTAACACGGCATTTCAGAAAAGGAACATCATACCAACAGTAAAATATGGTGGTGGTAGTGTGATGGTCTGGGGCTGTTTTGCTGCTTCAGGACCTGGAAGACTTGCTGTGGTAAATGGAACCATGAATTCTGCTGTCTACCAAAAAATCCTGAAGGAGAATGTCCGGCCATCTCTTCATGACCCCATGCTGAAGCGCACTTGGGTTCTGCAGCAAGACAATGATCCAAAACACACAAGCAAGTCCACCTCTGAATGGCTTAAGAACAAAACAATGAAGACTTTGGAATGGCCTAGTCAAAGTCCCGACCTGAATCCCATTGAGATGCTGTGGCATGACCTTAAAAAGGCGGTCCATGCCTGAAAACCCTCCAATGTGGCTGAATTACAACAATTCTGCAAAAATGAGTGGAACAAAATTCCTCCACAGCGCTGTAGAAGACTCACTGCCAGTTATCACAAACGCTTGATTGCAGTTTTTGCTGCTAAGGGTGGCCCAACCAGTTATAAGGTTTGGAGGGCAATCACTTTTTCACACAGGGCCAGGTGGGTTTGGATTTTTTTTCCCCCATTAAAAAAAAATTTCTCCATTTAAAAACTGCATTTTGTGTTTACTTGTGTTATTTTTGTCTCACATTTAAATTTGTTTGATGATCTGAAACATTTAAGTGTGACTAACATGCAAAAAAGTAAGAAATCAGGAAGGGAGCAAACACTTTTTCACACAACTGTATAATGGTGTTATAGGATCAATTATTGCAATCAGCAATCCCTCTGCCTTCTTTAGGGAAAAAGTAGTGTAGGCAATAGAGCATTGTACAAAAGGGTTTTTTTTGCCGCTTGCAACTTCACAAACTTATTATGATCATCAGGTCATCGGCATCATCACTGTAGTAACCTTAAAGTGAGTATGTGTGTGAATGACATTCAACTAAGAACAATATCCACATCAACAGTCAGCTAACACTCTCATCTCTATCTTATTTACAGTACAAAGCCTCTCTGCCCTACATACACAGATGAACACAAATATAAAAAGATGAGCCCCAAAGCATTCTTAAGTGAAAGAGCACATACGTCATAACAACCTAATCTACTTGACAAATATGATAAAGGGTTTAGTGCTTTTTTATGACCAACGCATTCATTTTAACAGTCGTCTACTGAGGGAAGATGACAGCCTTTCAGTCAGATTTACACTTCATGCTTTTTTTACAATGTTTTTTTGTAAACTTTGCACTGGTAAACAAAACTTCTCTACTTTTCCCACACGTGACGTCGTTGGAGCATCACAGTGAAGCCGCTTCAGAGGCTTGTTGGCTGATGGTGAGACAGAAAGCGATGACTTCGGAAACAGTGGCTGAAATTCAACATTTGCTCATTCAGCACAAGTTGAATTGTGAATAAGATCGTGTAAAAAAAAAAAACTCGAGCACATTTCAATCATTTGTGGATTTGCATGCTTTTGCTTGTGGTGTCTTCTGAAGCATGAAAGTCATCTCCATTTTCTGACCTCAGACCAAATCCATGCAGCAATATGAGGCAGCCTTTCACGACTCAGGAATTAGAAATAACTGAGTAAAGTAAAATAACGACTTTATAAAATTAAGTTAGATTTAACTCAATTGCTTTGTTGCTATTTTAGTTGAAGGTTGCAAAAGAAATAGTGAAAGTAACTGTAGTGGCTATCAGGTACCAGCCTCATTTCAGTTTTCTATCTAATCAAACAAGTAAAATAAAAAATTTCACAAACTATTTTAGCACTCGTAGACATCTAAATTTTATGGTCATAAACTGAAACACTTGATATGAGTTTTAGGTTAGGGACATGATGCTAGACTAGACTGATGTTTATTAGTGATTATATTCTAAAAAAAACAAGGCAGTATCCCTCTCATTTTTAAATACAATCTGAGATCAATCAGTTCAGTTTTGAAAACCAAGATGTTTTCCAACTCTTTTGTAAAAATACAAAAATAAAATCCTAGATTTCCTTGCAGAGGATTTCACTTGGCTAGGACAAAGTTGTTTAAGGTTTATGTTGCAACTTGATTTGCTAAAACATATATTTGAAACAAGGTTGTTGTTTAAATGGCTTAAAATGCAAATGCAAACAAGGATTCCTTGCTTGTGCAAAAACACCCTGATGTGGAAGAGAGACAACTTGCTTTCGGAAATGCGGGAGCATCAGTAAAGTTACAACAGTCTGGTTTGACAACCTGTATTTACAAACCACTCATTTCAAGATAAAGAAGAAAGCCAGAGGAGAAAAATGAAACATCTTCATAGCTGCAGCCCAGAGTGAAAGAAGAAAGAAGTGACAATAAGGATGATGTTGGATGCAGAGTCATTGCTCTGAATACCATCCTGAGGTTTTTTTGGGAGGGAGGAGGGCTTGCATAGATGATGAGTTGTGAAAACAGATCAAAGATAATAAAATGTGAGGTTTTGAAGATTTTTTGTTTTGTTTAGGCTTGATTTTTTTTTTTTTTTATCAAGTCTCATTCCCTATTTTCAGTGTATTATTGTATTGCTGTACATATGGTCCACGTAACACCACACATGGAATGTAATGAGTATGGTAGATTGGTTACAATTTAAACTATAAGCCCCTTTTCAGAGCATTTTTCTGGTGCCTGCGGAGCAGCTGGGGGGTTAAGGGCCTCGCTCAGGGGTCCATGTGGTAGGAGACAAAACTTTTCTTTTTAGACACCAATTCAAATATGCATCCAGAAGGAAGGGGGAGGTCACAACTGGAAGATGCTCATGCAACTGTGTTCAATCAGAGTGAGATCTGAACTCTGTCTTTGAGTTGATTTATCTTTCCTAAGGAAAGGTTTGAATGCTCTTTGCTCTGTCACAATGCATCCGGACAAATAGCTGCAGCATCACAAATGACTGATGGAAATGTGAAATTTCCCAAATTTCCACATATGAGCATTTACTATTGAGGTAATGACTGCAATTCTGTCTGGGCCTTTCTTTCCTCGAGCAGTTAAAATAATTTGCTTCATTGGACTTGTAATAAACTAAAGTTCCAGCATCACTGCCTTGCCCAGTCCAGATTGTGGATTATCCTCTTAATAACGCCTCTATCCAATCCCCCATCTATGAATCTTATTTTTCCTCTATGACTTTGCTTTCTTCTGCTTAGGTGTCAGTGATGGTTTAGGTTTCCTGTGTGCAAAATTAATTTCCTTTCTTATTGTCTCTTGCTCCTTTTTTTAAATGTCATTTTCAGGGCATACTGGTTTCAGCGTTATCTCTCAATGTTTTGACACCTTCCTTGTTCTGCCTGTATGTTTCTCCCTTTACAACCCTCCCATTTTTGTTCTTGCTCCAAAATTTAAACACAGCTGACTGAGAGCAGCCAACTGCATTTGCAATACTCAACGTGGAAAGGCTGTTTAAAACCAACTCACAGCTTTCTTGTTGGGATTTTGTTACCTGTCAGTCAGCTGCTCATCTGGCTCTGCAATGCATGTACTGTCTTTTAACTACAGACTTATTTGATCATTTGAGCTGATGCTATTTAAATAGGGGAAAATATCTTATTATAGTTTGGAGTTGTAATCATTGTCATATATTTTTATTTAACTATTTATTTTTTAAAAATAACACAGCTGCATGATCATCATCCAACAGTGGTAAATCCATATCCTTCAAAAAAAAAAAAAAAATTAAGTATGAACTACTGGTGTACCTAATTATAATCATTGATTGCATTACACTTTACATTTTCTATATTTTTCACAAATAGTTTGGCTGTAAATAAAAATCTTTTATACTAAATTAACTCAGATGAGTGGAAGAACTTTTTTTTAGTTCTTTAAAGTAATCTTGTCACATTATTAAATGTGACACTATCAGTAGTGAATCCAGGCCTCTGTCTATTTCCAGTGTCTCTGGCTGTCTCTCCGATATGCATCAGCAGCACAGAGCCGACTGTATGAGATCTGTGTTACATTATGAGGAAGAGAATTCATGATCAATTCATGGATTTTCTTAAAAGCATGTGTATTTTGAACAATAATGACATCATAAAATACAACATGTCTTCTTTAAATGCGATACTGTTCTGCTTGTTTTGATGGGGAGATGCTGAGATGAGATGGTTTAGCTGATTCTTCTCAGAAATGATGCTAGGCACTTAAACAAAGAGGTAGGCTGAATAGGAATATTGCTGAATCTGAAATTTAAAGGATTTTTAAGATTATAAGATTATAAACCAGAAGAAAAGATCACGGATCTATCAATATTACATTAAGGGTTTGTCCAGAAAAATGTGTAGTTTTAACAGTTTGAAGAAGTGTTGATGATTCTCTTTTAAGTTCTTGTGTCCTTTAGCCCTCTTGTACTAAATTATTCATATTCCTCCTGTGCTATATTTGGCAAGGCAGGAAGTATAATATCATTGCAAACAAGCTGATTTCCACTGGCTGGATATTTGATCTCCACCAGATATTTACAGTGTTTTTAGTTTACTGGAACCTGTTTAGTTTTTTTTTTTGATTGATTTCCTTGAGTTTTAACTTCAAGTGAATCTATTTAAACTGATGAATATCACACTGTTTGACATGCAACTATTTAGATTTTATATCAGGGTCTAAGTAATGTAACTTGACAAGAACTGTAAGATGCTTCTATCTGAAAAATTGTTTGAGTGATTGATATCTTTGGAATTTCCCTCTTGACCCACTTGAAGCACATGTCTATGAGTCTCTCTGTAGTTAATATTTCAATCAGGATGGCATTATTCTCATTTTCCTTCAATTTCTTTTTAACTTATTAGACTGGTGCTGAGTCAAAAGTCCATTATAAGCTAAAAACCAAAGCTTAAAACACTGATCTGTTTCTTACTCTTATAGCATTTACATTAGGATGTGTGACTCCCGTTCATATTCCCAGGCTGTCTGTCTCTTTACAGAGGCTTTCGGGCCAGAACACCATGGCAGCACGATTGTTTAAAGCCACATAACATTTCAAACAGTTTCATCAAGTCTGTTTTTCCCTGACTTACTTACTGGCTGTGCTGTGACAAATTTGGACTTACTTGTTTGTATTTGTTGTCAGAAGTGACAGCATCTTAAAAAAATCAACTAACTGTTGTTGCAACTTGAATGTGGATCTTTTTACTTCCCTTGTGAAAGAAATAAGTCTGTGTCAACCCATCCCAGGGCTAAAGAGGTTTCTCAGCCTAAGTTTGTGTCATCAGGTGTGACATGTGTGGGTCATAGTGAAGTTTCGACACAGGAGCCGTTTCTGTGCAGAGAACGGTGGTCGTGGTTGAGGCATCCTTCGTTGCGATGTACGATGAGCACTGGGAAGCACAGAGCATCCTGATAGGCTGGAGGGTTCTCCTCGCTGGGCTGCTGGCCTGACAGACAGCGGGTACTCTCAGTGGGGCAGGACTGCTCATTCAGGCTCCCGCTGCTCCTCCACAAGCAGCTTCTCCTGGAGCCGTACAGCCGACCCAGCGAGAAGCGGCTGGCGCTGAAAGGGATGCGGGGGCTTGCTGTGTTGCAGATGCTGAGGGCACTGCGAGAGAAGATGGAAGAGCTGCTGATGGCGCGATGGCAGCGTTCACAGTTCTGCCTGTAGCTGCTGTAGCCTCCGCACATGGAGTAGCTGTTGCAGCTCCCCGAGAGCTGGGCAAGATCCATTAGGACTGCCTCCGAGTAGCTGGGCACCAGCTGCTGGTTGGAGCGGATGTGCCACTCTAACTCTGTGCTGTCAATTGTATTGACTCGTGGGATGTGTCTGCAGTAAGGACGCTCTTCAGATGGTGTTGCTGGCACATAATCAAAGCCAAACAGCTTCTCCACATGGTAGTGCACACAAGCAGTGCGATACTCTGTCAGCACCCGTAGAGGCCAGGAGAGGGTGAAAGCAGCTGCCACCCAGAAAGCAGAGTTGGAGGCATACCAGGGAGGGTGATTAGGGTCAGAAAAGGCAATCATATACTCCTTAAAGTCTACATTCTTCAGGTGCATCCCCTCACGGGCCTCCATGTAATCATCCAGACCCTCATTTTCTGTAAAGAACCTGGCCCGCTGAGTCAGGTAGGAGTTTTCTGACTCTACATTGGCAAAGCTAAAGCACTTTGTGAACCTCAGCCTAGTGATGGGGAAGCCCTCCAGGCCCAGCAGATGCTTCGAGATATCCTTAACACCACAGTTACCATAGTCGAACTCCGCCTCAGCCACATGTGTGTTCACTCTCTCGTGGTAGACCTGCGTAGTGGTGTAGGCATCTCCGTTACGGTAACGCGTCACCTGCCGCGTCCTCCTGACATAATGATAGCTGATGGCCTTCCACCAGATGCAGGGCGTAGCCTGCTGCATTCGCTGGATGCGCTCCGCCACGCTGTCCACATCCACCTTGTACTGGAGCTCGTTCCTGGTGTAGCAGTGCCAGCACTCCACCAGGTAGACCACATAGAGCATGACCAGGAAGGCTAGAGGGATGTAGATGTAGCCGTTGGAGCAGGGACTATCGTGGTACATCATAGACTTTGTCTTGTAAGCATTGTCGAAGGAGAGGCGTGTGACCTTGGTCACCTGGCACCAGGCCATCACCCCGACGCAGCCGTACATCAGCAGGGACAGCAGCAGGCATTTCCAGTGGGTCTCTTGACACAAGGATTTAGTCAGGGACTGTTTCTGAGGCTGTTGCTGCAAAGATGATGAAAAGAAAAGTACTAGGTCAGCAGGAAAAATAAGTTCATATTATTTTTGATAGAAAATTCAAAATAAATGTATGAACATGACCTGAATACCTTGTAGATATACAGTTAAAAAGCAGAGACTTATAAAACATTTAGAGAAATTTCTGCTTTGTAAGTGCTTCTGCATAGTTTATGCATGAGCCATAAGCCACTACCCAAGTTTCAGTCTGTGCTTGTTATAATCAAAAGATTCATCAACTGTTATTGAAAGACAATCACCTTATTGGCAGCAAAATCTGTGCAAGGTGCTTTCTCACAAATGCATGGGCATGCACCTGGCTATGCTGCATGAATTTATACAACTTAAGATGTATATTGCCAGTAGAAAAAAAGGAGATAGTCTGAAAGAGCAAAAGCCCACTTATAATGCCAAGCCAGGCAGAAAAAAAGCAGTCATTTGACTCTGGCAGCATAAAGCTGGTGCCATCGTTTATCACCTCGGGGCACAGCATGCCCCTGTGGCTGCATCAACAGCTCAAGAGCTAGTCACGCCCTGTCAGAGCGCAGCTTCACAAACCTAGATTATAACAAAAGAATCTGCATCAGATATTGAGCTGGAGAAGAATTTGTCTTGTATGCTTGCTTCTTTTTAGGCTTGTTTATTACATTAAAACTACAGTTCATAGGTCATCGCTATATTAATGTGCTGAATCCAACATGTCAGCTCTGTGCTCTCTGGCTGACATATAAACCTAAATAATAGATGTTATTTTCCCATAATTATCCTCCTCACCTTGGTTACACAGTTCTCAAGTGCCTTGTCACCATGAGGCTATACCCCATGGGGTGAAAAGGATTAACAACAAAATTCCACATTGATATAAACCTACTGCAGGAAAGGGTATTTACTCACCAGCATCCTGTGCTTGCTTAAAAAAATTTAATCAATACAACATGAAATATTTGAGGCTCATTTTACATTTTAAAAGCTCTATTTAGGCAGCAGTGTTGCAGTGAACTTGTGCAGCTGAAAATATTCAGCAACAAATGCATGTGGCTTGCAATTATTCCAAAATGTGCATGCAATGTGTACAATAAAATTTCTGACGCATTAGATGGAGACGTTTGTTTTGTCAAAATAGTGAGAAAGCCACTAATTATTTTTATGTATGCAAGGAATCTGTAAGTGGTGAAAAAAGAAGAAACCAGCAGTACTTTTTCAATCTCAACAGAGATTTAATGGCTTACAGCAAAACACTGCTGGATATGAAATGTGCACAACGTGATTTTTTACATTGAAAGTTTAGCGGTATTTGTTGGAACTAAGAAAATTTTGATCTGCATGCTGCAAAATGAAGAAGTAAACGTACAGGTCCACTGTATAAGGATATCTTCAGCAAAGCAGGTGTACAAGTGTATATCCCCACTCTTATTAAAAAACTAAAACTGTTCTGTAGCTGGCCATTTCAACCAAAAACATGTCACAGAAAAGTTAGTCTGTAACAGGATTCATGATTTATGAGACCACAGTGTCTTCAAATAAGTGCCTTTCACAATCATGCATACTTTCTCTTGACATAATAAGACCAGCTAGGTTACATAAAAAGCCTCTTGTGTAATAGATGTGCAACTTATCTAAGGATGTGTTTGAGGAAGTCTAATTAAGAGAAGAAATTTTGTCTCATTAAAAATGGTTTAGTGCTATTATTTTATAGGAAAATGTTTCATTTGAAGTCAAATTTAAGGACATGTAAAGCAGCAGACTTTAGCCCATAACAATAACTTCTGAATCAAGAATAAACCAGCAGAATTGTTGCCCCTGTGAGGACGTTTCTTTGTTCTGCTTCCCTTTTCACACTCGTAATACCCCCACTGGCCCCTCTTCAAGACCCATAATGGGTCCCTGAGCCCCATTTTGAAAACCAGTCTAGAAATTAGACAAACCGGGGCACATCTATCCTCGTTCACATTGTCGGGTGCGCGCTCGGACGCACAGGTTCATTTATGACTGTTTAAGGTAAATAAGCATTAATGCATCCACTGGCGCCAATTAAACCCAATCTCCACATTATCCACAGTGATTTTTTTTTTTATCAACTGCAATATGCCACTAAATCTGAAAGATGAGGACGCCTAATCTGTATTTGGGTTGGAAACAAACGACTGGTCCTTACCTCCTCCCTGGGACTATCCGCCTCCTCCTCGGGGACTGTGGTGGTGCTGCTTTCACTGGCCGTTGCAGCCGATGCTGGGGACATGGTGATAACGACTCAAAATCCGGTGCATGGGTCTCCTGGTGGGATGGGAATTTTCCAAAGCGGGGTGAGACATAAACACCTGGAGAACCCGTGTGCGCATCATCCAAAGCAAACCTGTACAGCAGGAGTCCGACGAGAAACGCGGAAAGGATGCATCATCCCAGCGTCTTTCTTTCAGGTGGGCAGACTTCCCCACGGTGCTTCCGAAGTAGACGTGCAGAAGACTCCTCCTGCGATGCAATAAGCTAGAAGCTGCAAGAGATGCAACGTTAAGATGTGGCTAACGCGGCAGGCAGCTCCTTTCCTGCAAACAAAGCAGACACTGAAAGACCGAAGCAGGACAAAGACGCTACACAGCGGCACGTGTGAGCAGACAGTCCGACACCACAATGTAAATAAGACACACACTCAGTGGTCCCCTAACCACAACAACGCAGAGGGGCGCTGCTGTTCAGGGGAACCACCCCCCTGCATCCCGGCCAGAGCCACACAGGCCCGTGCATTTATAGATCAGAACATAACAGCCCATTAGCCTCCACAATGGTTATTAACCTACATTCTGTAGCCTGCGGGAGGGGGACAAAATACACGATACAGCATCTAAACAACCTGCAGTTACCAGACGGGAAAAGTTCGTAGTGGTTCAGCTGAAACTGTTTCAGACATTTTGGTTTAACTTTTCCATTTTTAAACCTGTCATGTTTATGTTATTCATTGTGCTAAAATAAAATGCTAACATTGATTCTAGCCGCATCTTTTCAAACCCACACTAAGTGCAAGCCCAATTCCCTAAAAGGTGGGACGCTGTACAAGACCAAAGATTTGCAAACATCATAAACCTGTATTGTCCTATAGGCCAAGGTGTTGAGACAGTAATGGCACCTGAAAAAAAGTTGAGACAGGGTGATGTTACTGGTGTGTAGCATTTCATTTTAACAGCTGTCTGGAAAGTGAGGAGACCAGTTGCTGGAATATTCAGAGTATCTTGCCGTGGTTCTGTCTGCTCAACAGTCCTGGGTTTCATTGTAGGATTTTTGGTGTCATGATCTACCCAATGTTCCTACTGGTGACACTGCAGGAAGGCCTGTGGAGCCATGCAGTTGTGATGGATGCAGTATTGGGTTTAGCATTGGGCTGAAATATACTACTTCCTCAACAGAGACATTGTCTGGATGGGAACATGTTGCTCTGAAACCTAAAGTACTTTTTAGAATTGAAAGCTGCCGACACAGCTTGCACATCGGCTCTATATTTGGAACCTAACTAACAGGCCTGTAGAAAAATATCTATATTAGTTCCTGATTGTATTAAATTATTAGAAATTCTCCGAGAGCAAATGATTAGTAATTCTTCAACCACATTAAAAACCTTTAAGATATTCTTTTGATAGCCAGTAAAGTATCCTCTTGGTTCCTCCATCACTCTTTGGAAATCATCAACATACTTTTTCTTCTATGTCCAACACAGTTTCTGAAATATGACCTGAGGCATAGCTCACCTATATATACAGTATATATATATATTTATGTGTGTATAAAAAGGTGAGCTATGTGTGTATATATATATATATATATATATGTATATATATATATACATACAGCTGTGTGAAAAAGTGTTTGCCCCCTCCCTAATTTCTTACTTTTTTGCATGTTTGTCACACTTAAATCAGATCATCAAACAAATTTTAATGTGAATCAAAGATAACACAAGTAAACAGAAAATGCAGTTTTTGAATGAAGATTTTTTTTTTATGAAGGGGGGGGGGGGGGGGGGGGCCTCACTTGCCTCAGTTAGGGTCAGTGCTCATGACTCCACCATCAGAAAGAGACTGGGGGGCAAAAATGGCCTGCATGGCAGAGTTCCAAGACCAAAACCACTGCTGAGCAAAAAGAACATAAAGGCTCATCTCAGTTTAGCCAGAAAGCATCTTGATGACCCCCAAGACTTCTGGGAAAATACTCTGTGGACTGAAGAGACAAAAGTTGAACTTTTTGGAAGGTGTAGGTCCCATTACATCTGGCGTAAAAGTAACACGGCATTTCAGAAAAGGAACATCATACCAGCAGTAAAATATGGTGGTGGTGATGGTCTGGGGCTGTTTAACTGCTTCAGGACCTGGAAGATTTGCTGTGGTAAATGGAACCATGAATTCTGCTTCTACCAAAAAATCCTGAAGGAGAATGTCCGGCCATCTGTTCATGACATCAAGCTGAAGTGGACTTGGGTTCTGCAGCAGGAAAGAAAAACAAAATGAAGATTTTAGAGTGGCCTAGTCAAAGTCCTGACCCCTTAAAAAGGTGGTTAATGCTGGAAAATCCTCCAATGTGACTGAATTACAACAATTCTGCAAAGATGAGTGGGCCAAAATTTCTCCACAGCGCTGTAGAAGACTCACTGCCAGTTATCACAAATGTTTGATTGCAGTTGTTGCTGCTAAGGGTGGCCCAACCAGTTATTAGGTTTGAGGGGCAATCACTTTTTCACGCAGGGCCATTCAAGTTTGGATTTTTTTTTTCCCCCTTAAAAAAAAAAATCTTCATTTAAAAACTGCATTTTGTGTTTACTTGTGTTATCTTTGTCTCACATTTAAATTTGTTTGATGATCTGAAACATTAAAGTGTGACAAACATGCAAAAAAGTAAGAAATTAGGAAGGGGGCAAAAACTTTTTCACACAGCTGTATATATACTATATAATATATATATATATATATATATATATATATATATATATATATATATATGGAGAGAGAGAAAGAGTTTAGTAATTATCATGGCATTTTAAGTTATCAAAGTTAAATTTCTTGCTATATTGCACAAATAAATAGTCAATCAATTTCCTCACTCCTCCACAGAAAGCCTACTCAAGCAACTGGAATGACTTTACACACACAAAAAAAAAGCTTCATTTTGAGCCAAAATAGTCAGATTTCACGAATGTGGTATTTTATGTAAGCTTGAAAGATTACAATACATTCTTTTGAGATAACAATTTTTTTTCTCATGTGGAAACGATAAAAAAGAGGACAGTAAGAAGATTAAGCATGTATGAAAGAATATTTTTCATTCCTATCTTTGTGCAGTGCTGTGTACATAAGAACCATTTCCTCACAGTCATGCATGGCAAACAAGCTCGTGTTTATTATAACACACACAGTATGGACATTGGACTGGACTGCTGGCACAAAGCAGACAAGTAAACATAACATGAAATCACATGGTGGGTCTTGGCATCAATAAAGATGTCTCTCACAGGCAGTTATGTTTTATATCTGTGATAAATCTGGGCCTCTAAGAGTGAAGTAGCAGCTGTGTAAGTGAGCCCTCTAAAGGCCAAAACATAACAAGCATCTGTTTTAAAGAGAAGATACGAGGCATTATAGTTAGAGATGTGTGGGACACTGGAGAGGTCAGAAATGAGAACAGCTTTTGCTTGTAGCATACAGGGGAGAGCTTTTATATTTCAGTACATAATAGAAATCATCTGATCCTTAGCAAAATTTAAAATTAGGTTATTACAACCTCGGGTGAACAACAGCACATACATTATTATATTATTTCATTAATAAAAACTAAGCCAAAATACTGAAACAGTCTGTTAAAGCTAAGCGTACAGTACCCCCATTGCTTTAATAGGAATTACAAGTAGCAATAACATGCTCCTAAATGTTCTTTATTATTCAATTATTTCACACAATGTCAAGGAGGAAAGACATCAGCAGCATGTTTTCTGCTCATTAATAAGATGGGTTATAAGTTCTTCACCCAGTCAGACTGTGCAATGCTCAGACAAACTGCAAAAAAGAACTACTTCTCAGACTCTACAGGCCTCTGCAATGTTTGAATGTTACAGGTTGTGACGGTAAAACTGGAAAGACTTAACAAGTATGGTTTGTTTTGAAGGGTTGTCAGGGTTGTCTCTAAAAATAACATGGCCGTATGCAAAGTTTCATGGGGACAAACAAGACCTTTACAATAGTGGGTTTTTGACATATGAGAGCAAAGTTGAAATGCTTGGTTTAATGCAAACCAAAGATCTCATTGCCAAGCATGGTGGTAGAGGGGTGATCATTTAGGCTTCTTTGGCAGCCACGGGACCTGGGCAGCTTGCAGTCATTGAACTGACAACTAACTCTGCTGCATACCAAAGTATTTAGAGTCAGAACAGTTGAAAGCCATCTTTTTCCAGCTCAAACTGGGTCATACAACAGGTAAATGATTGAAAGTAACTGATTGAAATACTGCTTTTAATGTCATAACACATAATCAGTAGATTTGAAAGAAAGTGCATTTTTTTATACTTTGACAAAGCATGTCAAGCTAGCTGCCTGAGTTCCCAGCACAGGTTACAATACAATCGATCTGATTCTGTAAAAACAGGACAGTCCTATAACTAGACTGAAATTGTGCAAATTTGCTTCAGTCTCATAAATAGAAGTGTCTGTGGTTTCTTGGTGCTACCAGTGAAAAGCTCGAGGTATAACACTTCCTGTCTAGACTTTAAAAATAAACCTCTGAGTGCTGAATGTGTAGAGCAGTGAAGTGAATCAAACTGAAGCCACAAAATCTTCATTTAACTCAAACTTAACAGCAGCATTTATCTATTAAGTACAGGGAATTTTTTGAATCAAGGTTCATTGTTAAAATTCTGGCTTAAGAACGTGTTTTTCAAAGGCCTTACTTTCCCCCTAGAAGCAGAGCAGTAACTCTAACTTAACTGTTTTCCACAACATTTGTCCTGGAAATAAAGACAAAAAAAAAATTAAAGCAGTCAAGTGTTAAATGTGCATAGAAAATGTACCACTTGAAATCTCTCTGGCAGAGATTACCAGCAAAGTTAATTGATCCGTACATCAGAGATATCATATAACTCATCATGAATGTAAGTGACACTCTGAACTTGGAGAGCTGAAATTTTTAGCTCCCAGTAGGAAAAAATAAACTAAATTTCCCCTGACATTTCCACCACTTTGGAAAGTTAGAGGAACCACGCCAAATTCAACATGACTGTCCTGCACATGTAAAGGCAAAGCTGTAACTTATGGCTGTTTGAGTCTCTTTAAATCACACATACTATTCAACCCACAATGTCTGTACAAAATAAAGTGTAATGCAAATTTATCAGAGTGCCTATAATACCTGGTCCAGTCAGTGAGCAGAATGAGCAAACCTATTGTTGCCAGGCCTGAGTTTGCTAAATAAAATGTAGCATCAAGTCATCAGCCAGTCAAGGCAAAGATATATTATCACAAACTGGCAGCACCTGTTCTGACTGCAATGCACCTGTTGTAGAAAGCTGTCCTATGAAATTTACAGATGATTTCTAACCTGTATTCAGTCTGGGCCGGACTGTGCAGCGCTACATCAAGCTGACTTTTTATTTAGAGCATATCAAATCCTGCAGGCAGCCAATCATGGAAGTTTTACTGAATATAGGAAAATCTCCAAGACAAGTTAGACATTTTAGGAAATACAGGAGTAGTTTTCTGAAGCAGAGAATTTTCAGATTTTGGGCTTTGAATTGTTACAGACCTCTCACATGTACAAAATAGAAAAAAAAAAAAGTTGACCCGATATGTTAGTTTGCTTGCATACTGTATTGCTTTATTTAAGTGTGCTTACAAAGACCCTAAATCTTAACTTAAAATCAGCATTTTCGTAGTAACTAGATCTGCCTTAAGAATCCAGTTTCTAATCCTCATAAGCAAATATAACTTACACTATTAAAAACACTTTAAAAATAATTAAAAATAATATCAAAGCTCATCTTGCCCCATGTGTTGCCAAACAAAATCAGAGCTATGCAGCACATTTTGGTTGCGTCCCTTCTCCAACACACCTGGATCAAATGAATGGCTCGTTACCCGGACTCTGCAGAGCTGTATGACATGTACAGTAGCTACATGAGAGAATTAGCCAGTTTGATTCAGGTGTGTTGGAGAGGGTATGTTCTAAAAATTGCAGGAGAGTAGCTCTCGAGGATGGGACTAGGGCACCCCTGCCTTACAAGATGGCACTCCCATCCCAGCATACAACGCAGCGTGACTATTTTCATGTTCTCTTTAACAAAAGAAAAAATATACACCAAGGCCATGACATACTATCACAGTTATGTGTGGAATAGTCTCTAGCGTTAGGCTTTATGCACATGTCCAGTTCTTCCTGAACTAACCTTTATTTCCTGTCTTAAATGATTGGATGAACTGATTAATCCAGGTGTCTGACCTCAGCAAATGGTCAGACACACCTGGATTAATCAGTTCATCCAATTTTTCAGGAAATTCAGGAAGTACTGGAGCTGTGCATAAAGCCCATTCGGTGGGAAAATTACAACTGTAAACTTAAAACATGCTCGTTTGTTGTGTTTCTGAACTTTAATTTAGAAAATCTTTAACTTCCGCTATGACAGCGTAACGTGCTCTTGCTGAACTTTGTGTATGTGTGTGCGCGTGCGTTTGCGGATGTGTGTGTGTGTTCGTTCGCGCGCACTGGGGATTCCCCCGCGTGACAAAAACAGCTCTGACTTTCAGATGTCAGCTCTTCCTCTTATCGCCTTTCATTGCTCATATGCTCTCTGCCTCAAGCTCATGCTGTTACCGGATATCCAGTCGACGGGCAGCCGCTTCGTCTCTGTTCGGTCGTTTTAAACTGATTTCACCGAGAGTGAAATAATCGGCCATGTTTTGAAACTTTTTATCATTTTAATAATCGATTAAAAGTAGGGTCTGTTGCTGCAAGGTGAAGTGTTATCGGTTAGTGGCATGAGACGCAGCGGCTCATTCCTCTGGTTTCACAAAGGAGCGGTGGTTTCCTCGGGAACCAGCAGGCTGTCTCGTCACATCACCGAGCACCCATCGGCGACAACACCCGGTAGAAGCCTTTAAATCCTCAGGGAAGGCGGGTGGGGGATACCCGGCGAGGGCATCAGCACTCACCATGGCGAGCGACGGCTGTAGTAAAGATGACTTGCTGGAGGAGAGCCGCACAGACTCGGGCATTGAATCGTACTGCTCCATCCTGAAGTCAGAGGAACCACGAGAGTCGAGCTCCGACTTCAGCGGGCCGAAGGACAAGTTTTCCACCGTCGAGGAGCGCCTGGACTCAGCGTACGGCTCCTCGTCTATCACGGTGGAGAGTCTGTCAGAGATCGTGGAGGATTTCTCTCTGTCCACCACCAAAGATGAGGAGCACGAACAGCCCAATGAACTGTCTGAGCAGGAGAACTTGCTCACCACTATTACAGAGGATGGAGACACGTAGGTTTTCATTTTTTTTAAATCAGTTTATCATAAAAGTGCTGAGGAATTCTACATTTTTAGCATCCCTTAGGTTTTAATAACCTAAAGACTGAATGGTGAGGAGATTTCTGTTTTTCAGGGCTGCAACTAATGCTTAGTTCATAAATGCATCCAATAACATTAAGAAATGCTCTTTTTAAAAAAAGATTAGAATTATATGAGAAATGCATTTACTTATTTAGATTTCACGAGATTAATCCAGATAGTATTAGGCTTCTGCTTCATGGGTGATGTAGGCATCAGAGTAGTTGCTTTATTCCACTGGAGAAGACAAACCTCAAACATCCATAAATGATAGTTGATGTAGTCTGTAAATCACTTTATATCCCAGGCCTGTCTTTCCCATGGTACTGGTATTGAGGGGGATTTCATAGCAGTGCACTGCTGAGACTTTTTTTAATGAACTTTGTCCATGTCATGAATGTGGATGGTCTCCTTTGAGGCCTCTCTCAGTCAGAAAACAGAAGTGAAACAGATAGGCCTGGACTTCCCCTGCAGCACAGACAAAGCACATGCTGTGAGGTAGCTGTATGGCTTGCTTTTGATCCAAGAAACTTCTTGATCAGGATGGCATGTGTGCATGTTTTATTCTCTTCTCTTGCTTCTGACTTTCTTTCTTTTTTGTTTATTTTGCCAACTATTTAAAAAGAATGAAACAGTGGCCTGTTGCTGCTGTTCATTTTTCAGTTTGTGTCAATGAAATTTCACCTTTTCGCACAATCTGGACCCTTTAGCCTCCAGACGCAGCTTCATCAGCCCATGCTGACCTTGTGTGAGCCATGCATCTTGTTGCCATCTCAGCAGCCTGTTTTGATGTTTAACCAGACTTGTTAATGAATCCTGCTGCCAATGAAGTAGTTACAGCATTGCAGAAGTGTTGTTGCATCTCTGACCTCTTTTCGTTTCCGCTTGTCGATTGTTAGAACCACATGGTTTCATTCTCACACCCTAACTATAGCTCTGTAGATACCTGCTGGGAGGGGTGGAAAAAAAAAAACACCTGAAACATCACACTGGGCAGCCTGACTCTCTGAGAATCATGCTCACTCATTTTCCCATGTGGGATTTTTTTCCCCTTCTTTTTAAGGGCTTACTCATTCAAGACTCACTCAAACCAGGAAGTCCCGTTCATACTGCAGCGTTTACTCATGGGGTTGCCTCTGTGGTACTGTAGTAAGTCTGCAGAGATTTAATTAAATGTTTGTACTGACAGTATGTACTTGACAAAAATGTATCTGCCAACTGGAGATGTAAAGATTACCAGTAAAATGATTAACTGTTTGCGCTGAATAAACCAGAAGCTGGGTTTGTAGAAGAGGCAATTATTTTTTAATTATACAAGTGATTTGAACATAATGAAATATGTTTTAAACAATGGTAAAGTGGCATTTACTCTGCTCTAAAATAAAGTTATGAAATAGTTCTTGGTTTGAATATGGTTAGAGAGTAAGCAACAATAAGATGATGCAGTCACTGCAGATAGATGTTTAAGCATTAGCATATTATAAAAACATACATTTCTTTGTCTTTCATTAATTATTTTGAGCTGCAGCTTTTTTCTTTGGCTTGTGGCATAAAGCTGTATCACTTTGTCTAACAGCAACAGATACTTGACATTTCGTAGGCTTGTTTAGTTTGGACAGACGAATGAAAGGTCTTTGCTGTGAGATTTTGAAAACTTTTGATCCCACACTGTCTGTCTGAAACAGACGATGCCGTTCAGCTTTCTTGCGTGACATTCATTCTGAAACGACTTTGAGAGCGCAGTAGCTTCAGTAATGCACCATAAGAGACAGACGTGCTGCTTGGTGGTCAGAAATCAGTTCACACTTTCTTGAATTTGCACACAACAATGAGTTGTCCCAACTTTGAGGCAAACTTTGACTTGAGTCTATGAAATCCTTTTCCAGATGAGGCCCATGTTATGTTGCTCTCAGTTAGTCTAAATAAAGCACCCCTGCTCTTTTCCACTTCCTGCTTTGTGCACACATTTGTTTGCTACAACTTCCCACTCAGGTTTTGAGGTTAGTGTGTTATTGTTTTGTTTTGGCGACTCCTTCAACCGAAGCCCTCAAAGAGCCTGTTGGCTCACAGGTGACTCTAAAAACACACCCCTTTAGTCTTCTTTGGAAGCGTTCAGGTCTGTGAAAGCATTTTCAGTCTCACCATTCAGCCCACTGACAGTTATAGTTTGAGATACTCTTGAGATGAATACTGAGGAAAAAATGTGATGCAAGATTTTGCTGAAGTGCTGACTTTCCTCTACCCACTTTATGTTGCAGTTTTGTGTTGATTGCTCAATGTGTTATATGCAAGACCTGCAAGATTTTGCAAGCCTAATAGACAAAGATGCTATTTTTATCGCCTTTCTTTAGAATCCTGCACCTAGCAATCATCCATGAGGAGATATTCATCACTCAGGAGTTGATACAGCTATTCCCAAAAGAAGTCCTGGACATCCAAAACAATTTGTACCAGGTGAGTTCAGTTGTACGGGCAAACTGCAGCTTCCACTGGGATTTTTTTTTTTTTTTTTCATCCAAAAAGGACTTCCTCATTACCATTATCTTCATAATGGAAGCAGTGGCTTTATTTACAACTCTGTACTTCTAGAGAACTGTTGTTCCTCTTTATGTGCAGTCCGTCCTCTCTCAGGAGCGTCACTGTGGGTGGTTCCAGTGTTAGCTCATAAGGGACTTTGAATGGAAACTCCCCTCCTCTACCTCATGTAGAAATAGAACCACAGGGAGCTGTGGAGTGTATCCTTGTGTGGATGTGGGTGGAGGAATTGTTCCAGTCCTTCAAGAAGTCGTATCAGAGCTTTGACTCGGAAGTGAGGACGGTACGAACTGCTATTAGGAGACGTTTGAAGTGAGGAGTCAGCGTTTCATGCATTGACTCAGTTCTCTGCTGACTCCTTTTTGTAGTTTCCTAATTTCCTCTCACTAGTTATTCAAGCATCTCACATTACTCAGAAGAATTCTTGTTTAATTTTAATGCTTCAGAAAGAAATTCTACCCATGAGTTGACGTTATGAAATCCATATGTGGGGAATTTTCTGTCATTTTCAAGTTTTAATGCATGTTGCAAACTTAGTTACATTACATTAAAACATAAGTAAAAAGAGGCTGAAAAAGCAGATGTTTTAAATGCATCAGCCAGAGGTGCAGCTTTGAATAGCAGATTTGGCTTCCAGTTTCTCAGCTGTGATAGATTTATCTGCTGTAGATGCGTTTAAACAGGTACAGGCTTGTTATCTGGAGCTGATCAAAAGCATTCTTGGAAATCCAGGCAAACAATGACGAAAGATGTTATTAATCAAAAGAAACCCTCACACTGGAGAGGCTTTTCTGCTAAATGTTGGGTTTTTGATTAATGAATGATTTAAAACCCTTCTGATGATGATTGCTCCAAGCAGCAGTTACTGCATCGCTCATCCTTGCTTGTTTGTGATCCTCAGAGTCCGTTGCACTTGGCCACATACCTGAACTTGGCAGATGTGGTGAAGGACTTGATAGACAAAGGTGCCAGTCTGGGGCTGCAGGACCAGGATGGGAATACAGCGCTGCATGTGGCCTGCCAACACGGCCAGGCAGAGTGCGCCACGGAAATGACCAGAGATGTTTCTCCTAGCAAGCTAGCACCAGTTATTGAAACCCAGAACTGGAGAGGTAAGAAGAGTGACTGTGCTGCTTCCGCCAATGAATCATTTATCTTGTTTTGTGTTTTTGAGCATCTGTTGGATATTTCTTTTTACACTAAAAGAGGCCAAACCTTAAGTAGTTAATAGTTTTTCAGCCTTAATACAGTTTGAGGAACAGGAAAAAGAAAATCCTTCCTGTGTTGGTGTCTTGAAAAGGAAAACTAGCCGTAGAAAGCAGACTCGATTGTTTTATTTGATCTGGGACCTTCCGTGTACTTGCAGGTCTTGCCTGTCTGCACTTGGCTGCACTGAACAGACAACATCAGATTCTGGAGCTCCTGATGAAAAAGGGAGCAGACCTAAATATTCAGGTTAGCCTTTGATTCCTTGCAATAATTTTTTTTTTTTGTAACAAGCCTGCACTTTCAAAGCTGAATTCTTTCATAATCTCATAACTCAGAGAGGACAGCATGATCTTTTTTTTTTGTCTATTACACAACATAACCTGAAATTACTCCTCAAAGAAGCTTAAAACTTCCCCTGATCCCAACTCCCAAATGTTGTCTATATATTATGAAAAGGAAGAGCAAAGCAGAAGATGGGGTAAATTTTCACCACTTTGGCTGCGTATGAGTCGGCTTCATTAGTCTCCGAGGAGATGTTTAATCCTGTAACTATTTATCACATTTGTTCCTCTCTAACTCTGTTTACTGCGTCTGGACGTATGTTGTGTTCCTGTTTATAAAGCTGCTGCACCTGTGCAATGCTGATAGTGATATGAGCTGAGCTCAGGGCTTCCCACAGAATTCAGGGAGACATAATTAGAATTGAGATATGATTAGGCTGAGCCGGCCTGCCGCTCTTGACTTTCTATTGATGGAAGGGAACATGGCGGTCAGTCCCGTAACTACCCCAGACATTCCTCTCAGTTTAAATCACTGGCCCAACATATCGCTTTGCTTCACATGCAGTGTATTGAATTATTATCCTAATTATCACTAATGCATGAGCTACTGCATCCTTGTCTTCTATGCTTGGAGAGTTAATAGAATTACATTCTTACTTACAAACAAAACCACACAATTTTTGTACAATTGTATTGTACATATTAATCTAATTATGTGGCTTTCTCATTATTTCTCTCTCTCTTCTCCCCTTACAGGAAGGAACCAGCGGCAAAACAGCTCTTCACCTGGCTGTAGAGCTGCATGACATCGCAGCAGTCAGGCTGCTGCTCGGCAGGGGAGCCAATGTGGACGCCGCCATGTTTAATGGCTGCACACCCCTGCATCTCGCAGTGGGGAGACAGGACGCCACCATCGCCAACCTCCTCTGTCAGTCTGGAGCCGACACAATGTTGCGAAATATGGAGGACGAGACAGCGCTGGATCTAGCCGATGGCAACGACGATGTAAGCAATTCTTTCTCATAGTGATGAGACAACATGAAGGTGGCAAAAATATAAGCGTTTATTCTCAGTAAAGCTGTATTTTACAGATTTCCAAACAACAGCATGCAATTATTTAAAAATATAAACCAATGTTCACAATGAAAGATATAAAACATATATTAGAGGTGTAAAATTTCTCCCTGTGTTGCATGAACTCTTCTTTAACTAGTTTCAAGAAATTTTTTAAGAACTGAGGAGACGAAATGCACTTTGAAAATAAATATAAGATCTCCTAATATGTAACATAGCATCACAAGCAATCATTAATTTGTTAAAAGGAGAAAAGAACCCGTGTTTAGTCCACTCAGAAATTTCTCTGGATTCTCTAAATTTCCTCCAGTATCCTATACTGCCGATGCTATAATCCTCAGATGAACTGCAGTTTTACATTAAGAAACGTCACTCTTAAATTCATCTCTCACAGAACAGCGAACAACTCTCTGTCATTACCTTTTGAAGACTCAGCCTTCCAGGAATCTTCTTTTTATACTCATTATGTCATCAGGTGTTTGTTTTTTAGTGTTACACAACACTTCAAGACTCCTGTTGCTCTTGTCCTAATTTTTTTTCTTTTTAAGTTTGCTGCTGGCATCAAGCTATAAACAAGCATTTACTTCTCAAAAGACAATAAAACGTCTCAGGTTTGACACTTGAAATGTTATCCTTAATATATTTTCCAATTAGATATAGGGATTAAATGATCTACTGGGAGGGAACAACCACAAATAGAGAGAGAGAGAGTCATAAAAACTATCCTCAGTGGCAAGAAAAATATAGTGTCCTGTAACAGGAGGGATGGCTCTCACCGATACACCGATACCTGATCTCAACATCATGTCAGTCTGAGATTTAATGAAGAGACGAGACCGAGACGGCCTTAATTCATTCAACAACTTTGACTCTTTTGAAAGGAAGTGTCACTTTATCACACCGAATACCGATGATTTAGTTTTTCTTCCTCTGGGAAATATTACAGAGATAAGCCGAACTGTGCTTCCATGATGTCTAGTTACTTAAACATTATGTTTTCAACATATAATCGTCTTTTTTATGTTTGCTAATGAAAGTAGTTGACAGTTATCAGCAGATTTAGTAATGGCTGACTGGTATGTATGCTTTTCTTTCAGATTCTGGCTCTATTTCCCTTCGATGACATCCAGATCTCTGGAAGGTCGGTGGTTGGCGTGAAATTTTGAGCTGAATCACAAGATGACCGACAGTCTGGGAGTTGCGTTGAGCTGAAATTTGTTTTTAATAGTGCCTGTATGTGTAGTTGACTCTAATATGTAGAGAAAGATTCACACCATATAGACCTAAGTTTGCTCCAGTAAACAGAGTGATTCTGCTTCTTAAAAGTCAGATTAAGGTGTATTAATGTTTTTGTGGAATTGTACTTGGCTACAAAACCCATCTCGCTGCAAGTGTGGGAGCCAAACTTACAACCAATATGTTCATTTCCCCCCCAAAATTCTACCTCTTTAACATATTGAAATTGTCTCAGTTTTTCAAACTCTATTCATGTTCTAAACGCCACAGTTTTGTGAAGGAATTACAACTTAAAAAACCCTGAAAGCGTGGCCTTATATGTGGAAATGCTTGGAGGTGGAGGGGATTTTTTTTTCCCCCATGTTTAAGTTGGAAAATGTAATTTCAAGCAAACTAATCACGTATGTTACATAACCCTGCTTTTGGTAGAAACTGATAGCCAATATAGAAATGTATTATGCAACACAAATGCAGCTTTTTTTCTGTTGATTTTTTTTCCCCTTTTTGCTGCTTCATCTTGTTGGACAGTTTTTCTCTATTTATCTCATCTGCAGAAAACTGTTAATATTCTTTTGTGTGCAATTACACTGGCATTTCTAGATAGAATAAGCAGTTTGTTTATTTTTTAATAAAATGAAATGGAAAAAAAAAAACACTTAACATGTCATGATTTTTCTCTCTTCAGGGAAAAGGAGGTTTGGTGTAATTTTCACTTGTTTCTTGGCATCATTGCCTATGCATACTCAAGCCCTGCATGTTCTGTCTTTTCTGCAGTGGAAACTCCAGATTTATTGGCACATGTAGACACTCACAGCCCTTTTTAATGATGATCTCCATGGTGCATGTTATTTGTGACCCACAACAGCTCTTTTCCTTCTCCTTGTTCCCTTTCAGTTGCTTGTGAAAGGTGTATCTTTTGTTTTCCTGTAAGTATCTTCTTCCTTTTAGCGCTTACAAAACAATGACTGTAGGGCAGCTGGAAATTCCACCCAGATGGATCTTTTATGTAAACATACCAACTGTAAAACCAGTTCATGCAATGCACATGAAGGGTTTATCCTAAAATGTGTCTCTAGGATTTGCAAAGTAACTTTACATTGGTGAGTAAAGTTTGATGATGACAGACTCATCGATAGAAACTGGATTTATTCTGGAGATGGATAAAAAAAAAAAAGTAGCCAAACTTCTATGGTTAACAGCTAAAACAGAGTTATGAAACTAAACCCACTTCCCCATTCAAGTGTGACCTGGGAAACTCTGAAGCTATTTATGTTATGTGCAGTGTAGCACGCTGAGGTTGCCACTGGCAACAAGTTGTTGGAAAATGTTTTAAGTATTTCACCTTCCTCTCAGAAAAGGTGTGTGTTTTTCTAAAAAATAGGGTCAATCCATGTCAACTCACTAGAATTCCCTAAAATAGATTCATGTAGAAACCCATGCTGAGGACATAAAAACCTGCAAATCCTAAAGCTTATCTCAAAATACTTTTTAAATATCAGTGTGCTGAAGTTTGTAAGTAAGTAAGTAAGTTTTATTTCTATAGCGCCTTTCACAGACAAGGGGATGTCACAAGGTGCTGCACAGAGGGAACAATTAAAATACAAGAAAAAAAATACAGCAAATATAAAATACAAAAAAAAGAACGAGGAATACAAGCAACGAGAGAATTTGATGTTGGATATTTTATCTAAGCCTGTGGAAAGAAAAAAATGTTATATATATATATATATATATATATATATACTATATATATATACATAGATATATATATAAAGGATTTGGTTGAAGTTTCATCTTCACAATCATAAAATGATTTGCAAGGAGAAATGGTTTCATTCAGATTGATGGCAACTGTAAATAAAGATAAGCTAGATAAATAGTTTGTTTCTGATTAAAGTCTTTTTTTTTTTTTAGAGCAGAAAATTACAAACTTTCTTCTTTATCGCTTTTCTTTTAATTTTTTCTAGCATGTCACGCAGTATCAAATAATGTATTTCACTCTGTTGGAAAACCAGAATTTCCATGATTCCAAGACTGACCTCTTGCTAAAGGATTAAAATCTAAATGATATATAAAATTAAATATCTTATGTGAATGAGATTGTCAGTCTTTTGTACATCATTGCGTACTGCTTCAGTGTGTAGGCATGTAGTTAGTTATCAACTGAAGCATTGATTTTTACATTGTGAAATACACCCTGTGAGTGTTTTCCTTGTTTTTTCTAACCAGAGGGCACAAAGCCAGGTGAAAACCCACGTTATGAGTTACCAAGAAACTGTGTTGAAAGACAAACCCAGATTCCACACTTGTATGTACATAGAAATATATCACATAGGCCTCTAATACAAACTCGTCCTAACCAGCTTCAAAGATGTATGAAGTGTAAAGAGTGTTGATATGAAATATGTTGACATTTGATCTTGATGTGTGTCATGTTGAATTTTCGTCTTTTTTTTTTTACTTGCATTAACATTTGAGGAAAAATATGTACCATGGGTTTACTGTAGTAAGTGCACGTGCTTTCTCGGAAAAATGTAACACTGATTGTTAAATTTGCCAATGCAAATGACGTCCTTTTTTTCTCTGATGAGCTGTTATTGATTAATAAATGCAATGAAAATAAAATTACTACAAAAGTGTGTAATTACCATGATGAAGTTAATATGCTGTGTGCAATGTTTGAGCAAAATTTTCATTCTTCTATAATTATTCAAAATATTTGACTAAACTCAGATTTAGTCATCATTCAACTTCCTTATATGTAGGGAAAACAAAATATAAGAATATATTCAGAAAAAAATTGTGTGAAAATATTAATGCAACA
This sequence comes from Atherinomorus stipes, assembly GCA_023101725.1. Lineage (NCBI taxonomy): Eukaryota > Metazoa > Chordata > Actinopteri > Atheriniformes > Atherinidae > Atherinomorus > Atherinomorus stipes. Next base: position 253,912 of record JALJCO010004779.1, read on the forward strand.
TGTTTAATTTCTTACTCTTTTTTTTTTTTTTTTTTTGCTTATAAAAAATGATTTTGCTATCCTTTTTACCTTATTTGTTAATTTTTTTAAATAATAATGTAACTTTTCACTAATTTATTGTTTTACACAATTACTTTAAAAAAATTTACTCATATGCCAGAAAAAGATTATAACATCTAACCAGCCTGCTGTTTTGAGGTGCAGTTACTCCTCCAAGCCAGCAGGGGTCAGTGCCACCAGGAAGGCACTATTTTCTCTCTCCGGCACCCCAGTTGTGTTAATAAAAAAGGAGGGGGAGGCTTTCCTGTTCAAGTGAACACATCGACTGTTAAGGATAAGTGAAAGATAACAGGGTTAAAAAGAGCCAGTCTTAAAGCTTGCAGGTCCCATTTATTCAATAAAAATTACTTGTCGGATTTGAGCGGCTTCATGCTGTGTCACTGCGGAGGGGTTTGAGTCTGTCGGCGTGTGCGCTGCGCCGGGTGTCGGCCACAGAGTGTGGGAAAATGCCTGCTTTCTCATGGAGGTAACGTTTCAGAGTGAGACGACCTATCTGTAAAAAATATGTCAGACAAAAGATGAGTCTTTAGTTCTGGAGAAGTTGAACTGTTCAAAGTTGTGTTTTGAATCTAGCAGCTTATATCAACCTTTGTCTCGCGTGAGAAGGATGCGGTATGGAGTAACGCCTAATTCAAACAAACAAGTGCTGCTACAAGTGTTATATTTTTTAAATAACACGTCATTATCACCATTTTATCGTTCTCAAATTGTAATAACTAGATAATAGCTCAATGATATTTTATATGCAGATGTTCCATGATGCATAACTAGCTTATGAAAAAAGTTATACATGAAGTGAACAAAATGTGCCTATTTTGCGACCAGTGTTTCTGATACTGGCTTTATTTCTTATAGTCTGGTATGAGATCATGACACAGTTTCTAAAAATATTTGTTTGATTTACATTTAAAACATACTGAGAATTTAGCTCAGTAAGTTATGAAATTTGCTGACTTTTAAAAACTCTTATCAGATGTTGGTGATCTCTACTACTTATTACTGTTACATCAGTGTTATGAATGGCTCTTGATCGGGTTTCATGCCTATTGTCTATCGTAATATATCATTACAGAACACTATTAGATAACGCCAAGCGCTCATTTTCTTCTCAGGTGATATTTGGCAGTGCCCACTCTGTGTGTATCTGTGGTGGAAGCAGACTGTGGGCTGGCTGCTCTGTCAGGGCTCCACATTCCTCCATGTAATAAGCTTCTTGTTCACAGCCCAGGTCTTGCTGCAGTGGGCTGTTGGCTGACCAGGGTACAGCACACAAAGACGCTCTGTGTTAGCTCAGGCTCACAGGCCCCTTGGGAGGAGGCCCTGCCTCTGTATGAAGAGGATACAACACTCTATGCCACAGCAGCAAGGGACACACCTTTTGACAGAATGCTTAGATGTCACCAGACTATTTGTCATCTTATTAAGTTGCAGCTGGTTTAACTAGCAGGGAATAATTTGAGAGTGTGGAAGTGCAGAAACTCTCCAGATAAGCCTAGATCTAAATGCTGGTCTAGTACACCAGTTTTCCCTCTTTAAATGTATGTTTTGTTTGTTCGCTAACTTTTAACTGTTTTAAAACTCCAAGACTTTCCTTTTGATTCTATTTTTTTCATTATTAACATCATGGACAATTTTCTACCCGGACAAGTCTTTCAGTTTTAATTTATTAGGGGAAAAAAACAATATCTTAAAGTATTTTGGCATACATCATTATACTTTATGCTTACAGTTTTCAATGAAAGATCAAGAACACACTGTTTTGCTTAAGATGATTCAGCCATGTTTCACAATGTTGCATCTCATCATTAATGTCTACTTGTGGCAACGACCCCCCCCCCCCCCCCCCCCCCCCCTTATTTGTCAGGATTAAATTCATCCAGTCTTGTTAAATGATGTGGGTTTTTTCAACAAAGTTGACAAACTGTGCCTTTAATCTCTGGGAATTTCCAATTTGATGGATGAGTTTATAATCTTGGAAAGTATTAAAGGGTTTTTTCATTGTAAATTCTCAGTGTCTGTATTACCCCTCTTCTCTCTTCCCTGTCTTTGCCTACAGTGCACTTAATCCACATAACAGTTATTATATCTATCCCATGTGAAGAGGCAAATTAAATCATAATCTGTTTAACTCTCTATGATGTTGTCATTTCATACAGAAATGACAATTACACAACCTATATTTATGATTAACTTTATGGTAGCAAGTAAATTGTAATATATTTTTATATGTTGACATGGTGAAGGTCTAATTGGGTTTAGCCTGTTTTGTTTTTTTTTCTTTATGTACTTCACACTGTAATGCAACACCCTGTTTCATTTTCAAGGGTTTGGCCTGCACTCGTGTTGCATTTGTTCCCTTCCGCTGTGGCTGCAGAGGAGTCCTCGCTACTTGACGGCTGGCACGATGCTTGGCTCTTCCGCTTTCTCATCAACGTGCTGGGATATTCCACCATCATCGTCCCCGGCTACCTCCTCATTAGCTATTTCAAGCGCTCCAACTACTTAGAAACAGGTTTGGACTTGTTATATTCTGCCATCCAGCTCTAACACATCAGTTATGTAAAGTCCTGCCGATCCAGTCCTTCGCTGACCCATATCTCTTTTTATTTCATTCATTTAGGTAGTGGGCTTTGCTATCCCATCATAAAGACTTGCGTCTTTGGTAGCGACGACAAAACTGGTCTGTTGGATGATGTATCCGCTACAGGCAGGAATGAGGGCGATTCCGGCTCATCAGTCAAACAAGCTGTCAAGTTAATCTTTTGTGCTGCTGGACTTCAGGTAAGGGATCCTCCCAAAACTAACAGTCACTGACAACAAACCCCTACTAATGATATTGTGTTTTTGCTTTGAGCCATTCCATATTTGAGGGATGGGTAAATAAGTAACCACATCTCAGTATTGTATGTTTAAGTTCTTTATATTATCTCCAGGTGACTGAAAAATAAACCCATGAAGTTTGTTTTTAGGGAGAGTTACTGGTTCCTGCATTGATTTTTTTGTTGTAAGAGCATATGAATTCAAATAAAAAAAGCAGAGTCAGTCAGTTTTTTAGATAACATTCCCTCCTGGTCATATGTTGCATCACTGTAAAAAACAAGGTAATTTTACAATATTTAAAAAGGGAAAAAAAGAAGAGGAAGGAAATCAAAAAAAAGACAGAAACCAAAAAAAAAAAAAAAAAAAATATAAAAAAAAAAACACCAAGGGGGGGGTGAACAAAGGGGGGGGGGGGGGGGGGGGGGGGGGGGGGGGGGTAAAAAGGGTTAACATAACCAAGGGAAACCAGCCAGAAGTTCACCAGTCAGAGGAAAATTAAATCTTTCAGACTCCACACATGCCTTTTATACAGACTCCTGCTGAAAGGACAAGGTGTAAAACATTTTTGAAGTAAAAAGGTATCTAGTTAGAAGCTGTAAATAAAACTTGATTTTGCCTATTTTAATGAAGATCGCTGATAAGTAGCTGTAAGGGTTGAGGAAACATGATTCTTCACTTCTGATGCTCTTCCTGTAGAGGATACAGTAGAAGAAAGTTTACACATCACTTCCTGTACATGATCAGTTTTCTTCTGCAGCACATTTCTAAGCACAGTTGACCAAAGTGTTTTACATTTAAATAAAATTATGGCAAAATTAATCCTATAAAAAACATAATAAATTGTAATATTTTAACAGCAAAATACTGCTAATTAACCTCATATACAGTCGTCCTCAAGATTATTCATACCCTTCAATGAAAGAAGGAAAAAAATCCGCTGCCAGTAAAATAAGTTGAAATTGACAAAAGTAATAATAAATGAAAATTCTATAAAAAATCATGACACTGATTTTAATTGCAGTTCACAAGAAATATTAAAAACAAACACACAAAAAATAAAATGAGTAAACAAGCATGATGGGGCTCCAAAGTTAAGATTTTGTTGAGCAACACTTCAAGACAATCACTGCAATCAGTTGTTTTCTGTAATGTTCCAAAGGACTTATGCACCTGTTGACGGGTATGTTGGTTCTCTGCTCATGAGCAAGGTGCTCTAATGTCTCTAGGACAGTTTTGTTTGTTTTTGTGGGGGTTTTTTTTATTATTATTTTCAACCAGAATTCAAAAGCAATATTTTATTTCACTAAATTATGATTTTTTTTTTATTTATTATTAGTTTCTTCAGTTTCCTGTTATTTGAATTACTATTGTGAATTTAGCCCTTTTTTTTTTTTTAAATTGGAGGGTATGAATAATTTTGACGATGACTGTACATACTTGTAGCTGTGTTAATCAAACATTAATTACAGAGCAGAGTTTTGTACAACTGATCACTTGTGTACAGTCTCAGAGGCTAAGCTAGCCGACCAGAATGCCATTAAATCCTTTTAAACAGTAGAGCTGCCAGCTTGTTTAACCACACTACTTTATTTTCTATCTATATGACTTGTAAGGATTGTGCTCTCTAACAAAGCAGTAAATTGTAAAATGGGAGCAATGCTGTGAGATTTTTAGCTTGGGCTGAGTAACGTTGTAACAGAGATCCACAAACTTACAAAGCTAAAGCAGTTTTCTTATTTTATCAGGCATCGTACCTGACATGGGGAGTCCTGCAGGAGAGGGTGATGACTCGGTCCTACGGAGCTAAGTCTCCAGAAGAAGAGGGTGAAAAATTCAAGGACTCTCAGTTCTTGGTTTTTATGAACCGCATCCTTGCTCTGACTGTGTCAGGCCTCTGGTGCATCCTGTTCAAGCAACCTCGCCATGGCGCACCGATGTACAAATACTCCTTCGCCTCACTCTCCAACATCATGAGCAGCTGGTGCCAGTACGAGGCCCTAAAGTACATCAGCTTCCCCACTCAAGTCCTGGCCAAGGCCTCCAAAGTCATTCCTGTCATGCTGATGGGCAAGATCGTGTCCCGCAAAAGCTACGAATACTGGGAGTACTTCACCGCTGTGCTGATATCTGTTGGTGTCAGCATGTTTCTGCTGTCCAGCACAACCAGCAAACATCCCTCTACTGTCACCACCTTCAGTGGAGTCATCATCCTCATCGGCTACATCGTCTTTGACAGCTTCACTTCCAACTGGCAGGACAACCTGTTCAAGTACAAGATGTCATCAGTGCAGATGATGTTCGGGGTCAACCTGTTCTCCTGCCTCTTCACTGTGGGATCGCTGCTTGAGCAGGGCGCCTTCTTTGAATCGTTGGCCTTCATGACGCGTCACTCTGAGTTTGCCTTTCATGCTGTGCTGCTGTCCGTGTGCTCAGCGTTCGGCCAACTCTTCATCTTCTACACCATCAACCAATTTGGTGCCGCCGTCTTCACCATCATCATGACCCTGCGGCAGGCCATCGCCATTCTCCTCTCATGTTTCCTCTATGGCCACGCAATCACCATAGTGGGGGGCTTTGGTGTTGCCACAGTGTTCCTGGCACTTTTCTTGCGGGTGTATGCACGCACCCGCCTGAAGTCAAGCCGGCGGTCAGCACTGCCGCTCGCACAGAAGGTGTAGCACTCCGGAGTCACACCAAACTGGGAATTGAGACCACGTTTTCTGTGGTGCTATTTGTCTATTTGTGGGTACCTTATATTCTTTTCCATTTGTTTTTATTTTTATTAGCATCGGTACAGAAAGGGATACTACAGTTTTGACTCTTACACAAAGATGCCCCCAAGGGGTCCATGTGATATGTCAAATCATAGAAGACACGAGTGCCTGTAAGATTGTCTTAAGTTTCAAACAGCCTCTTCAGCTCTTTTACACTTTAACCAGTCTTTGTTTGGGCTTTTTTGGCTTGTGGAGCCATTTTAAGGCTATTGTATAGCAAAGCATTACATTTAAAAAGGATAAAACAAGGTGGTCACTTTCTATAAAGGACACTTTTATATCTGTGAGGTTACATTAAAGTCATTTTAGTGAAATTGTGATCTAAGACTCATGTTACTTTTGGAAAGGAGGGCTTTCTGTGTCTGTTTTAGCCTTTTAAAGCCTGTAACATGGTCTGAACATGCAATACAAACACTATGGTTTAACTCAAGATTTCTTCAAATATTCTAGCAGCTACCAGCAGCATAATGGGTGGTGAAGAACTGAAGTACACGTACTGATACTGTACACAATTATCGCTAGAATCTGCTATGAATTATTTTTGCACCATTTTTATGTTTTTATTTCCCCTGCAGATTTGTATGTATTGTTTTAAAATTAGGTCAAGAGAAAACATGTAAATATATCTTTTATGTTACCCATGATCTCAAACCAATTTGTCTGTTGTGTTCTTTTGTAAAAGGATTGCTTCATGCGTTTTCATGTGAATGTTTTGAACAACACTGAATGGTCTGTGTTAATACAACAACGATGTGAAGATACTGTAAGAAGCCCAGAGGGCAGTTTGCAGAACAGGATACATGCAAGGGAAATGTAGTGTTACTGGTACCTTGTTTTTATCATTCTACTACTTTCTCTGGCAACTGAATTAATAATAAAACATGTTAAATTAACTGAATTAGAGTTTGTCTCTGTTTATCATGTTTCATTGCAGCCTGAAAGATATTTTGTGGAACCTTGCTGACAAATTGTAAAGCTAACGTACCTCTGCCTCGGCTCCCTCCTTGAAATTATGAACTAATCTGTTTTAAAAAAAAACAACATATTTGTTCTTGATAAAAAAGGTAATTTTCCTGCTATATACCTGACATTTATTAGAAGGTACCTAGAAAGCAGACACATTTGGGCCTAATCTTTTCCACTGATGGCTCAGTTACCACTTTGGCACGGGTCGTGTGGGTCAGCTGTGGTCCAGATGTCCATTGCTAGCCTGAGCGTTTTAAGGGCCATGTGTCCAGATATCAGTTCTTGGCTTGGATGTGGATAATGGCAAACTCGAAGTGGTCCAAATATGAGGAGCCAGCCTGTACGAAGACTACAGCAAGTTCCTTGTGTGCCACATATGGCTGACTTTTGAGCCACGCTTGCATGGAGTCAACACTGTAAGTCAAAGCCAAATATGAACCAAACATGTCTGCAGATGCACTGTAGGCCAAATGATTTTTTTTTCTCTCTATCTGGGTATCCTGTTTAATCAGATTGCTTCTTTCTCTGTTATCAGTAGTTATGTGCGTCTTTGGTCCCATTTTTCAACAGGAATAGTTATAAATGTAGTTATACATGTAGCCTGCATCCTATCAGCAATAGTTTCAGACTCAGTCACTAACTGGATATGCTGGGCTTTTATCTGGATGGATAAAAGATTAAATGGATGAAGATGATATTTTCTTAAGAGAGATAAACTAATCAAAACTGGCAAAGGATGTAAAGTCAACAGTGCCGTTTCATTTCAAGGGAGAAGTAACGGAGATGGCATAATGAAACGTGTTGTTCTTCATCAGATGATGCATTCACCATTTCAAACCCAAATGTGTTGTGCACAATGGGATCTGCAAAAATAAAACAGGAAAACAGGAGAGTACTTAATTATTTGGTTACTCAGGTTAGTGAGGCTGAAAATGCTGGAAATGATCAGAAAAGACCACCAATCACAGTTTTCACCACTATCCTGTTCATAAACAGAAATTTTGAGTTTGAAGCAGCCATCAGATTTAAACTAAATGAACAATTATCAGAGATTTTAGATCAGAGTCTGACATTGTCATCAAAACTTTTGGATTCTACAAACTCAACTTATATAAGCTTCTCCTTTAATTTGTCAGCTGTTTACTGCAGCAGGTTTTATTGGTTCACAAACATCTCAAATCAGTCATTTAATTTTCTTCCCCCAAACTGATCTTTTTGTACTCATTCCACCCTCTCCAGTGCCGTCAAATGCAATCAACCAGTTATTTTCGAAATACGTCTGAAGTGCTCTTTGTGCTTTTCACTGATTCATTAACCCTTCCACTATTATGATTCACTGACTGAACCTCACGCTGAGGGCCAGGTTTGACTGTGAAGTGCAAGAAAACATTTCCCCCTGGTTTATTAGTCTCAAAGCTGCTCAGCGGGGAAATTCCCTGCTCCTCTCATTACACAAAGTCCTTCACACCATCTGGTTTTTATGTCATCTTGTCAATTTCTCCAGTCCTCTTTCCAATAATTCACATGAAAAACTAAAAAGAAACAAGCAGTGGGGGGTGGAGGAAGCAATAGACATATAGCCCTCTGGTTTCGACCCATGACAAACCAGTCACTCCGAACTCTCGCTTTGACTGCAGGGACAATACCCACAAGTGTTCTTATTGGTTTAAATGCCAGCAGATTTGAATATCTTACATTATTTGGGAGCTTCCTGAAACAATCTTCCCTCTTATCTTGCAGAGCTGCCGAACAGGTGGAGGGCTGAAGGTTTTCTCAAAGTCATGTGTTTAAACAGTGAAAAGCATTCTCAAAAAAATTTGCTCAATTTTTGTGCTATTTGATGACTGATACACTTCCAAGTCTGTTGGCTAAGGAGCAAAATACCTTTAGTAAACAGCAGAAAACCAAAAAAAAAAATTGTAATAACTTAAAAAAAACAGTAAAATGCTAAATATGAAATAGATTAGAATTTATAAAACAGCAAAATTAGATTAACACACAATGGTTAGCATCAACCTTTACTTGAACTTGGTCATTAATAGCATCTTATAAGCTGATAAGTTCTGAACAGATGTTACATGAAGCTGTAAGTTGTTCCAAAGATTTGGAGCAGCCACTGCAAAAGGACAATCACCTCTATTTTTATGTCTGGCTTTTGCAACCTCAAAAAGCATCTGGCTGGTTGACCTCAGAGTTCCATGTAAAAGTTCCTGTGGATATGGGGAGGCCAGACCAGAAAAACACCATGAGGACATGACAATCGCTGCATGTTTTTCTTGATGTTAAAAAAAAACAAACAAGCAGCTGCAAACAACAGAGATGATACTCCCACACAGGGAATTATAAATCTGAGAAAAATGTCTCAGGAAATGTAATTATCTAAATTTCCCAAAAAGTTAAGTAATAGGAAGCCAGAAGTTAAAGAACGTTATTAGGGTCATCTGGCTGTATTGTTTTAATTAAGATTAATAAAATTTAAATTAGACCATGTTTTCATGCTTATTAAACAGCACGACAAAGGCTACAATTAGTATCTAGTTTTTCCTAAATGGACAGATTTATATCACCTGTAAAGTGACTAAAGTAAATTTCATAGCTACAAAAAAAACTAGACCCCAAGATAAATGTATAGTGAAGCATTTATTATCTTATTAACTGGATTATGTTAACACAATACACTGGACTCATGTGGACTGGATTACAATTGGACTACAATGAATCGACTGTATCTTAAAAAGTGCTAAAAGATATCTATTGAATTGAACTGAATATACTGTATAATGAAATCTGGAGAGATCTAACACTGAGCCTTGTGGAACTCCACATGTACAGCAAATTTGGATGAAAATCGGTGCAAAAGAGAAACTCCTGTCCCTAAGACATGACTTTAATCACAGTAGAGCAGCAACTTTATTGACCTCACATGTTTACAACATTATGAGGATGCTGTGTCTATTATAGCAGGACTTTAAGCACCACAGCAGCAGAGCTCAATGAAAAAAACAATTACAATGAAATTGTTTGAAACTCTCAAAAGAGCCATTTCAGTAATCAAAAACTTTTAATAGGATGGGCTTAAATTTGACTTTTGCTAAGAGGAAGCCTCCTTAAAGGCAACTAAAATGCCACTGGAAATATTCTTTTATCCATTTTTTAATCAACCCATACATTGAAATATACTAGAGGATAAAGGAGTGTAAGCATAAGATAATGTTAAGATAAAAATGACCTCAGTCTGGTAGGAAACTGTTCCAAATACTGTTTGAAGTAGGAAAGAGCCCACTGAGCAATAAGAGGGTTTAATATATTCTATAAACATCACAATAGTTAAGACATCTCATTCAAATTTAAAAAGTGACAGTTTCAAGAAATCTACTGTTGTCTTAACTAAGATGTGGCTGCAGATTCTCCATCATCCAGGTTTTTCAGGTTGAATCCTTTCACGTGAAAAACGAGAAAAGATTAAACCTTTTAAACCTTTGAGCCCTTCATCTATTTTTAGAAATTTGCATTGTATGACCACAATGATGTGATTAAATCTTTGCAACTGCAAGGTCTATTTGAATACTCTAGAAATCACAAAGGAAGATTTGTTAAGATGTGTAAACCTATGTATATGTTACTGGTGAAGATGGAGTGAACATGGTACACACCTCGAATGAGAAAATTTCCAGGCTTGCCTAAAGAAAAAACATTGCTTGGATGAATATAGATATCCCATAGAAATGCAGCGGTTGCCTTATTGTACAATATGTGAACATTATCTCTACCGAGGCCAGCTCTGGTAACGCTGACCACAGGTTTCACTGCTGGTCAATTCCTCTGTGCGTTATTTAATTTCTACGCTGTAATGTTATGAACCATTGCTTACTTAAATGGTCTGTTTTTTAATGCTGCTGGATTTACTTCCTGTCAGATTCCTATTTCAAATCTTGATATTATATCGCCAGTCTGCTGGCTTTCAATGAGGCATTTACAGCAGGTCGGGTTTGTCTGTGTTATGACTTTCTCCTGTCACTTGTTTTGGTCTGTAATCCTCATATTTGTAATTCCATGCTCTGATTTAATTTATATTCTAATTATTCTTACCTCTTGCACCCCCCCCCCCCCCCCCCCCCCCCCCACACACACACACACACACACACACTATATTATTTGTTTTTACTTCCTGTTCCCCTGTACAGTTCTGATTTCCATCAGCATAAATACTCCTTTCTTTTATTCATGACCAGATTCTTGTCTATCCTGACCTTGTTTGTCTTGTAATCTGGCACTTGTACTTTTGTTTATCCCATCTTTGCTGTGCCTTACTTTTCTTTGAAAATATCCCAAAAATTAGGTCTATGATTAGCTGGAATTCTTTCAGTGCAAACAAGGAAACTTCCAAAAATTAAAAGCTGTCCAAAAGCACTTTATGTTACCATGATATTACTTGTCAGAGCTTAAAAGCTACATTATACTGGAATGGTGACAACTGGTCAGAAATGTAGCAAGTCACAGTCCTAGAAGATATGGAGATTGTAATCAGGCTGAGAAAAAGGCTGGTTTCCTGTGCTGATACTCCAACAGGTCAGAGCCACTTTTGTGTCATAACCTCACAATATTAGTCAAGTGGTTTAATGTATGTGATCAATTTAAGCCATATTTAAAACAAACAAACAAACAAACAAACGAGCAGATTCTGGTCAATTTGATCACAGAACTTTCCAGAAATAATGAAAGATGCTACATTAAGACTGATTTAGAAATAAGTTAATGCAGTAACAGAGACTTCATCGTGTTATTCTATACTCCACAAATTTACTGGCAACATTGAAGATTGGGTCACCACTTCTCATTTCCTGTTTATATTTTTAGTTGCCGAGAGTCTTCTGTGTTGATGAATGATATTTTCAGAAAAAAAAAGTAGACAAAGACAGACGAAAAATACAGCTCACACACAGATAGAACCCAGGATGCTGGAACAAACATCTAGAGATGCACACGAGCAAAAATGGAACAAGCCTCATGCAGATGCTCATCCTGGAGTCCAAACCTTAAGTCAATAAGATCTTTATCAGCTCAATATGAGTTCATAAAGATCCCAAGTGAATCTGAATTTCTACATCTTTTAAGTGAGAATATTTAGCAATTTTTTTAGTGTTTGAAAATAGTTTTGTTAGTTGTAAACAAAAAGACTGCAAAACTTTTATTTTCATGCAAAAATGTGAATGCATCACTTTTAAGTGTTGAATATTTCTTTTAATCTGCTACCTGGGTTCTGCAAAAGCATCACGATGACCACAACGATTTCAACGCCACCACACACTGTTTTACAGTACAAGTGGAACAAAACAGCATGACAAAACGTATAATTCTCAGCCTTTTTACACCTAGTCATAAAGGTAATTGTGGGTTGTTGTATTTCGTACTTCAATGTAGAAAGTTTTATTTTTTCAGGTTGAAGCCTTTTATCAGTTCATCTTGCTTCCGTCCCACTGTGTGGGTGATAATCCTGTTCCTGTGTAGTAGATACCAAGTGCTGTTAAATGTGAGAAGTAACACCATGCCTTATTTGTGTAACCAAATTATTTCAGAATATGATTAACAGTTATGTAGTCACTAGTTTATTTTTTGCTTTTTGGAATTTTGCATCTTAAATGTCAAGGAAACTTGATTGTGCACAGGCCTGCAGGACTGTGTGACTAGAGCAACAAAATGTCACTTTCAGCTCATCTTAAGATTATATTCATGCATCCGTGTTATCGCAAAGGGACAAACACATCAAGATATCTGACTGATGTTAGCGTTAATGCAGGACCAATACACTAAGATGCACATAAAAGCAAAACATGTCAAGATGCCCCTGAACTGTCTGTAACAAACCAAAGAAAGTGTTCAGGTTTGCGTCAGTCAACAAGAACAAGGACATGTGGTCTAGTAGCCAACATCTTTTTGGACATTTTCATGTCATTTTTGCACTGACTGGATGTGCTGGAACGAGATTCGCAAGCAGCAAAGGTCACAACTGTGACATTGTAAGCAAATGCTTTGAACCGCAGCCTGCTGACGCATGAGGAACCTCCGAATTGATACATTCAGCATTTGTGGCTTGAGGACAGATTTACACGAGGGAGTCAAATGTTTCCACAGGAAGTCTTTTGTTTAAAAAGAAAGAAAACTACTAGAGCAGACTACATGCAGCTTTTAACCTAAATGAGGGAGGCTTGTGCTGACACTTGACAACTCTCACCAGGAAATTTCCAGTAGTGCTCAACCAGACAGATTTGTTACATCAATCCAAGACTTCCCTTTTATGTCAGCTGACATAAAACTTCCTGTTTGTCTAATTAGCATATTCCTGTTTTTATTCTGTGCTGAAAATGTCCTCCTTACCACAAACTGAAACTATAAAAAACTTGAATCCAAAAGAAGAAATCACAGAAAATCCATGGACATAATTAGAAGATAAAAGGTTCAGAATACTAATTTATGTTCCGACCGGTTCCTCTCTGTCTCAGCTTTTTTTTCTTTTTTTTTTAATTCAACCAAATGTTCTGTGGAGATATGAACAGACAGGGACAGAACTGGACTTTACACAGGCAGTGAAATCCTCAGATTTTTTGTTGGATGACTGGTCATGCTTCAGATCTAAATCTGGGTGATCAGCAGCCTGAAGGAAAAATGACTCAGTTATTCCCTGGAGGTCCTAACTTTTGAGAATGTGGTTTCAAGATATTATGTGACAATCAGAGAATTTTCCGGGAATGTACTGTCAAGTTAAACCTCTAGAACTTTTCCCAAAAGTCATCTAAAGGACCTTCAAAGAAACTTCCAAAAGCTTTTTGATATTTTTCCTTAAAAATTTACCTGAAGGATATCATGAATTTTTTTTTTACTTTTTCCTGTTTTTTTGTTTCCCTGAATTTTTATAGAAGGATGCTGGCAGGTTGCATTGCTATACTGAGGAAAACACAGCACATACTAAATAAAAAAGCAATAAATGCAGAAAAAGGGACATTAAATTGCTGAATAATATGTTAAGATCACAAAAAAAAACCCCACAAGTTTTAAATTTCAGATTTGATTATTTAAAAACAGCATGAATAATATTTGGAGCAAGAAATATTTTTCATCTAAACAAAATAAAGTTTGTTTCCAGAAAGAGAGGGGGAGAGGGATGATTTAAGGGGGGAATGGAATTTTAAACAGTGTGTCAAAATGACCTTAAAAAGTATGTTTCAGTTACAGATCTATCATTAGAGATTATCTGTTATTTTAAATCTTGTAAATGTCAGAACATGTTTGAATTAAAACTGTTATTTTTGTAGAACATCCTTCAATATTCCCTAGCCCAATGAAGGCCTGACCTGGCGCTCTGAAGATTTCCCATTTGTCACCATGTGAGGCTGTGGAGAACCCTCAAGTAAGGTCTTCAAAGGTTCACCTTAACATCCCATTCACAAAATATTCCCCAAGGAACATTTAAGGAATTCCGCCTGAAACTCTGCAAACCTTAAAACTTATTATAGTATGTTCTTTGAAAGTTCTTTAAATGTTAAAACTGTGCCTGACAGAACTCTAACAAGCAATATACCCTGATTTGATTAATTTATCTAACTGCAACAGACTCCCACTGAAACCCTTCGTCTAGAAATGTTCATCTTGTTCTGCTGTCTCAAAACTATGTAGCTACCATACTATGTACATTTTGTCTGGTTAAGAGAAATTTAGTTTGTGATAATCATCACTTAACAGATTCTGACCAGAGCTGACTTTTTCCATCAGATATCAGCCACTTATATTGTGTCACTCATGCAGAGTGCATGGTCAGCGCGTGCTGCACAGTGAAATCTGTAGGTAGGGGCTTGTGCAAATGCAAAAAGCAGCATTAAAAGGTGTTTCTGAATGACACAGCCCAAGTTCCCCACTATCACTTTGAGAGGAGTAAGAGTTACATTTGTCAGAGGGAGAGACACCCACACATTTTACCGACAAAAGCAACCGAAAAAAAAAAAGGTTCCTCCCGCCCCCCTCATGAGCAAAGCACAACTTCCAGGAAAGCTATGCTTTTTACATTTCTTATAAAAGTTCAGGTAGTACCTCAAATTTTCGAGAAACCCTGCCTTTAGCACCTGCAACTGTTCATACGACCACGTGCAGTTATTTGTAACACTCATTACAAGAACAGCAACTACTTATGTCTGTCTTCACTTCCCTCAAGTTTAAACACCTTGTAGTCCATGTACTGGTACTCACGTTTTTTTTTCCTGCAACAAATATTTTAAATGTGTCAACGCTGTAGAAAACATGAAATATTTTGTATAAAAAAAAAAAAAAAAAAATTAGGTGTGCAAATGCCAAGGAGTGGTTGAACTTTGTGCTCCTTTATAATTAGCTAACAAAATATAAACTTAGACATCTGGATAAAACCAGGTCTTCTAACCCTTCTAAGGGTGGGCAACTCCAGTCCTCAAGGGCCAGCATCATGCAGGTATTCAGAGGTTCCCTGTAGCAACACATCTTGTGGCCCATCCATAAGCTCACACCAAGCTCTCCATAATTACCCATTGATTGGAGTCAGGTGTGTTGCAGCAGGGAAACTCCATACACCTGCAGGATACAGACCCAAGGACTGGAGTTGCCCACCCCTTTCTAAGCAATGGGGCTCTTATCAGTCCTAGATTTAGACAGTAGATGAAAACTATGGCATGCAGAAATTTAAGCATACATGTTAATTTTGTCAACATGACGAGCTTTGTCTCCACCTGGTGGCCAGCTGATGCAAGCAAGTCAGTATGATAGACTGCATTAGGTTTATACAGAAGGTCTGGGTTCCTTCCATGATTAAGGCATAAATACAAAAGACAAATAAGGTAATACATCTTTAATTTTTTTGCAAAAACAATGTTGAATACAGACAAGCCTGGACTCAGGCAAGGGAATCGTACAGTCCTCTCTCCATGCAGCGTGCAGAGTTGCACATGAACAGAACCTCCCCAGCTCACAAAACCAATCCAATAAGGAATGTAAAATTCCTGCATTTGCACATTTACCACTCCAACATTTAAAACTCAGTGCAACAGGGTACTTGTTAAAACAACGTGTGGCCACCATGAATGTACAGCAAAAGAAACAAAAGCTGCTTTTAAGGGTCTTGCAGCGCAACGCTCTGGCAACAAGAGCAACACTGGTCCACCACACAACTGGAATGACTAAATTTTGCAGTTACTGCACTTTTAAAGGATAAACTATTGGAAAGTAGGGCTGAAAATGTTTGAAGTCTGGGAGGTTAGTTTAGTCAACTTCTTCCATGCGTGAAGCATCATCATCACCATCGCCTTCCAGGGGCGGCATCTCTTCCGGGGCAGATGTAGATGTGGCCTCCTCTGTAGGAACATCGTCGTCATCGATACCTGGTGAAAACAAATGTTTGTTGAAACTGGGGGCTTTAAAAAAAAACACCACAAACACACTCTACAAATAGAGGCAGTTTAATGAACTAAAGCCCTTACCCAGTCCAAGTTTGATCATTCTGTAGATGCGGTTGGAGTGGGTCTGAGGGTCATCTAGGGAGAAGCCTGAAGACAGCAGGGCGGTTTCAAACAGCAGGATGACGAGGTCCTTCACAGCTTTGTCATTCTTGTCGGCCTCTGCCTTCTGCCTGAGAGTCTCCACGATCGGGTGGTCGGGGTTGATCTCCAAGTGCTTCTTGGCCATCATGTAGCCCATGGTAGAGTTGTCCCTGAGTGCCTGAGCCTTCATGATCCTCTCCATGTTGGCCGTCCAGCCGTAAGTGCTTGTCACAATGCAACAGGGGGAGGACACCAGTCTGTTGGATACGGTCACCTGGAGAAGAAATGACAATGTTTAAGTACAGTAACTAGAGCAAACTCAAGCCAGTGCATGCATATTATACAACACCAGCAAATGGAATGCAGTTCATTCTAGAATGCACTTCAAATCAGGGCATAATTTACATATAAAAAAAAAAAAAAAAAAAAAGACAAAAACACAACCATCTTGTATGTTAAGCAAGAGTTAAGACATCTTCGGATTCTCAAAACACAAATACAAGCATCTGTTAGAGAAAAACCATTCATTAGTTGTGTTTTTGGAAATCAAATGCAGCATTCATTCAGGCTGCACTTCATACTAAAAACCGAGCGACCACCCCACCATGAACTCACCACAACATAAAGTTGAGACCACTAGGGAACCTGTTACCAAATAAACTATCAATTTGCTGTCCAGAATACTCCTGCTGTATGGTTGAAGTTAACTCCCAAAGTCACCAACCTTTTCTACTTTCTTGTCGAGGATCTCCTTCATGAGTTTACAGAGGTTCTCATACTTTGCTTTGTCCTCTTCCATCTTTTTCTTCTCCTCCTCATCCTCTGGCAGCTCCAGACCTTCCTTGGTGACTGAGACCAACGTTTTGCCGTCAAACTCTTTCAACTGCTGGACACAGTACTCGTCAATGGGCTCAGTCATGTACAGGACCTCGAAGCCACGTTTGCGGACACGCTCAACAAAGGCAGAATTGGCCACCTGATCCTTGCTCTCACCTGCAAGGAAGGAGGCCCTCAGTATTAAAAAAAAAAAAAAAAAAAAAAAAACACATGCATGCGTACGCACTCGTGCTTCAATTTTAAAAAGCAAACTTCAAACATTTTATAAGAGGATATTACCAGTGATGTAGTAGATGGACTTCTGGTTTTCCTTCATGCGGGTCAGGTACTCTGTGAGGGATGTCATCTCATCTCCAGACTGGGAGCTGTGGTAGCGCAGCAGCTCAGACAGTTTCTTGCGGTTTTGAGAGTCCTCATGGATGCCCAGCTACAGAATAAAACAAAACTGTTCAGCAAAGAACACCAGATAAGCTTTCCTGGCAGTCTGAATGGAGGTAAATAAACCTTTTCACATTACACCTCAATTTTGCCGGCGGTTTAACGCCACAGCAAATTCAGGTGCAATTCTCACCAATAGGAGGGAAACTGAGTGGTCATATGCAATAAGCAGTCAAAAGCTACTGCAGCACCCAACTACAGCACTAATGCACATGTTCAGCATAAACACTGTACCAGATATTTTATGAAGTCGTGCCTTCAATGGGCTAAATATCTATGTGGCAAATTAATAGTGTGCAGTTGTTAAAGCTAAAACTACTGCTTTAGGATGCTAAGAAGGGTATAAGCACTACAGATTAATGGATCAAGTGTAAGGATAAACCTCATAAATCCATGGATATGCACTGGAGACAAGGAGTGGAAGAAGATCCTTAGTTTCAAAATGTCCAAGTTTTTTTTTTTATCCCCTTTCCACATTTAATTTGTGTATCCTGATTTATTCGAGATACCTTGATGTTCTTTGAGAAAGCCTCATAGAACTTCTTGTAGTTGTCCTTGTCCTCAGCCAGTTCTGCAAACAGCTCCAGACACTTCTTGACAATGTTTTTGCGAATGACCTTCAGGATCTTGCTCTGCTGCAGCATTTCTCTGGAGATGTTGAGGGGCAGATCCTCTGAGTCCACAACACCACGGATGAAATCTGGAGCGATCAAATATAGTTAATATTTGTGGATTAAATTCCAAACCTTTGCCTTTTAAACAAAGTCAAAAGGATGTTTCGCACCTGAGCAGAAAAGATTAACTTACTGAGGTACTCTGGGATGAGCTCTTCGCAGTTGTCCATGATGAAGACTCTCCTGACATACAGCTTGATGTTGTTCTTCTTTTTCTTGTTCTCAAAGAGGTCGAAAGGTGCACGGCGAGGAATAAAGAGCAGGGCCCTGAACTCCAGCTGGCCTTCCACTGAGAAGTGCTGTAAGAGAAAGACATGAACTTTAACCTCATTCTCTGCTTTGACGACCACTTTAAAAAACAAACAAACAAACAAACAAAAAAACCCACAACAGGCTAAGAGATGCATTAAAGAGCCATATCTCCCTTTACCTTGACAGCCAGGTGATCCTCCCAGTCATTGGTCAGGCTCTTGTAGAACTCGCCATACTCTTCGTTTGTGATGTCATCTGGGTTCCTGGTCCAGATGGGCTTGGTCTTGTTCAGCTCCTCCTGGTCAATGTACTTCTCCTTGATCTTCTTTTTCTTCTTCTTGTCCTTGTCTTTAGAGTCCTCTTCATCATCTGAGCCCACATCCTCAATCTTTGGCTTGTCCTCACCCTCTTCCTTCTCCTCCTTCTCCGCCTTTTCTTCCTCTGCCTCGTCGTCGCTGATCTCCTTGTCACGCTCCTTCTCCACCTACAATATAAGTCACCACCATTTAGCCACTTTTCATGAAAAACTTGGGGGGAGAAAAAAAAAAAAAAACAAAAAAAACAGGAGAGCACAATCTGGGAAGACCCTTACAAACAGAGTGATGGGATAACCGATGAACTGAGAGTGCTTCTTGACAATCTCTTTGACCCGTTTCTCCTCAATGTACTCTGTCTGATCCTCCTTCAGGTACAAGACAATCTTTGTTCCACGGCCAATAGGTTCACCTTTAAGAAGAATTTTCAAACCATTAGATCATTTGTCAAGGAAAGAAAAACCTTACAACTACCTCAATGAGATCAGATAATCACCCTTGAATGCAGCAAGCACAAATTCTGAATAATTCACAGATGCATACCATTGTCAACCTTGACTGTGAAGGAACCTCCAGCAGATGACTCCCAGGCATACTGCTCGTCATCATTGTGCTTGGTGATGACAACCACCCTCTCAGCAACAAGGTAGGCAGAGTAGAAACCCACACCAAACTGACCAATCATGGAGATATCAGCACCAGCCTAGAGGGAACAAGTAGTTGTACCTTTAGGATAAAGCTTCCCCCTCTTCCTATAAACAGAACCATCGTTACAGCCTAAGAATATGAGGGCAGCCCTTGTTTTACAGTCTAGGCTGCTCTCCCTGTGGTACCTGCAGGGCCTCCATGAAGGCCTTTGTGCCAGACTTTGCGATGGTACCCAGGTTGTTAATAAGGTCAGCTTTGGTCATGCCGATTCCAGTGTCAACAAGGGTCAGGGTGCGGTCAGCTTTGTTTGGGATGATGTCAATTTTCAGATCCTTCCCACTATCCAGCTTGGATGGGTCAGTCAAGCTTTCATAGCGGATCTTGTCCAGAGCCTGTAAATACAAGTTAAGAAAAAAATACGAGAAAAAAGTTTTACTACAGGGAAATAAAATAAATCTGGAGGCAAATCAAAATAAAATACTAAAGAATCTGTTTAAAGCAGTCACCAACTTTACATCACAGCTCATATCAGGCAGTGTCAATCCCCTGTTTCCTTACATCAGAAGCATTGGAAATCAGCTCCCTGAGGAAGATCTCCTTGTTGGAATAGAAGGTGTTGATGATCAGGGACATCAGCTGAGCGATCTCTGCCTGGAAGGCAAAGGTCTCAGCCTCCTCCTCTTGGTGCATTTCTTCAGGCATCTGTACTCAGAAGGGGAAAAAGAAAAAAAATAAGTCAGATTTAAAAAAAAAAAAACAAACAAACGTAAAAGCAGTTAATTTCCAGATATTTGATGTGCATGGCAAGAACAGGCACATGCGGTAAAACGGAAGAATTAAGGTCAATTCAAGAAAATTCATTCTGAAATCAGACACTGGCGTCGGTAAGAGGAAGGTTGTTATGGTGTTATTATATATGGGCGGAAGTGCCCGGCAGTCAACATGGCGTCGTCGCATAGACAATGGACGCTGCAACCACGTGCTCGAAACGAAAGAAAAAAAAATGAACGAGATGGAAAAAAATTGTGTTAAAATCCCAAATGGAGACGACACAGTTAAATATGCCACCAATGAAACATATTTTGTGGACCCAACAACTTGTCGTGTCTGGCATAAATCAAACCACGAGCGCGTGCATTGATTACGTAACGCTAAACGAACGTTAACCTACGATGACCGGCGTTCAACAGAAGTCAACCTTTTGCCAGTCTACGTTAAAATGGTAAACGCCTAAAAACAATTATAAGATACGTTTATCCATGTCAACCGATCAAGTCAGATGGCAGTGCGATTAAGTGTAATTTTAATGTGTTCCCGTAATGTCACGTTCACCACACCTGTCGGTCCTGGCGGTGCGGCAGTGCCGCATCTCTACTGCCCAGCATCGACACTGCTCTACACTACGTTACATTAAAATCCCCTTGTGAACAAAATTGAGGTTATACATCGGCTATGCAAACCATCAAGTTACCATAGAAATACCCAGCCACACACAAGAGCACAAATGATAAGGCTATCCCAACCCATGAGGTCTCATTCAAAGAACTACTGCCAAATACTTGAGAATAGCGCAAAGACAAACGCCATGTGTGCGTTAGGAACTAGTTACACACTTGGATACATACCTTGTTAATTCTGTTTACGTTTCTTGAATAAAATGCAACAAAAGTGATGTCCCTTGTGCTCCCTGACGCAGGAAAAAGGAAAGGAACTTCCTTATGGTGCACAACGAATCTTTATACACATGGGTTTCAGTGTGAAGCTGTATCCATCCGCGGAGCACATCAACTACCAAAACTGATCTGAGTAAAAAAAAAAAAAAAACGTGATAAAACAGCAGCCCTCAGAACATTTCAGCCCATTTACTAGAAGTTTTATGGGCTTTTAACGTGGATATAAAGTAGTAGTAGTAGTAGTAGCAGCAGCAGCCGTATTGAGGTCGTAAATAACACTGTCACCAGATAATTAAATTTTCTAAAATCTCCTATGGTATGATTCCTTCTGTTATAATACTGGTAACATATACAATTGTTATTGTATAATACAAAAGTATTTAATTTGGGCCTCTCAAATGATGGGAATCCCGAGACATATTCCACTAAAGTAAATACTGAAAGACTAACAATATCAACATCTAATTTCAGGATATTTATGCTGCCATCTCGTGGCAGTGTAAGCTATAGCAAAGTATTTATTCAGCAGCGCCGAGATCCAAAAGACGAGGCTTCACAAATGCCGCCATATATTATTAAAACAGAATAATTTGAGTCAAATAAAGATATATGCTGGATCAAAATTTCACGCACACCGTTACTTTTCTAAGAAATTGACAAAAACTGTTAGCTCTTTTTAATCTGATGGAAGAATACTTAGAACTCTGAGGGTGTGCTTCGATTCTTCTAGCACTTTCCATGAAAAACCCGCCTTAAGATGACGTCACAAACTTGTCAGATGCAGCACTCGCCTCGCCTCACATCTGTTGTCATACGAGTTGATCTACGCTAAAAACACCACAGCACATCATAGTTTTGCACTCTTCATTCTTATGGGTTTACAGTCGCAATAAACAAATATGTAATATAGCTATATATATGTCACATTTTAGCAACCAACACTTAGATGTAATTCAGAGTAGGCAGTTTGCAGCTTAAATATCAGTATAGATTTACTCCATTTTCTATACTATTTATACTTTTTCAGGGTCACAGGACTGCAGCCTAACCCAGCAGTTACTAGGCAATGACAGGACAGGTTCCCAGTCTATTACAGGGCCAAAACAGAAAGAAACAACCACTCACACACTCCTAGGGACAATGAGTGCAGTTAACCCTACGTGTCTTTGAACCATGGGAGGAAGCCAGAACTGGCGGTCCTCAGCAAACTGTTGTTTTCAGGCTTACTTGTGATCCAGCTTCAGAAGAGACGTCCCTCTGGGATGACAGTCATGCAGACTGACTTGATGCAGTTTGTATGGTCTAAGCACTGACAAGCCTTCCACTTCTTCACCCTCTGTAGCAGTGGTCACAGCACTCATGACACTGTTTTCCAATGCCAACTTGTGGGTATGATGTGTAGAGGATGAGTACTCCATTTCTTCAGTTAACCTTGGTGAGGCCATTTCTGAGTGTATGAGCCTGGTCACTATGCAGTAGCTCAGTTTCAGTGTGTTAACCAATTTTCATAAAATCTTAGCCATATTTGTGGAGAGCAGCTATTCTATTTTTCAAATCCACAGAAAGTTCATTGCCATGATGTGTCAGGTTGGATATCATGTGGCCATTATGAGAAAACTATACGCCAAACACCAAATTTAAGATCTCTAATCCATATGTTTGTACAGTCAAGCAGGTGGAAACATGAACATCATGAATAAGAAAGGTTGCTTTGTAATTATCAATAGGGGTGTACCTGCTTATGTTGCCAGCTATTTTGACAAATATTTATTAATTTCCAGAACAGGATCCAAGACAGTAAATCTATAATGCTATTCAAACTGTAAACTAACTGCTCCAGTTAAATCCAAGTTTCATTTGATAGGAAAAATTACAATAAAATTGCTGAAATATGAGGAGTGTACACATTTATATAAAATATCGTGTACATCATTTATATATATGGAAGAGGATTAGAGCCACTGAAGAAAAAAAATTCTGAGAAAAAATCAGAATTCTGACTTTTTACCAGAACATTTAGAATGTTTTTTCAGGATTTTTTTTTAAAATTTCTGAAAAAGTCAGAACTGACTTTTTTTTCTTCTAAGAATTCTGACTTTTTCAGAAATAATAATAATAATAATAATAATAATAATAATAATAATAATAATAATAATAATAATAATAATAATAATAATAATAATAATCCTGAAAAAAAGTTCTGGAAAAAAGTCAGAATTCTGAGATTAAAGTCAGAATTCTAACTTTTTTCTCAGAATTTTTTTTCTTCAGTGGCCCTAATCTTCTGTATATATAAATACAGAAAATCTAAATTTGATTTCATTTTCTCCAGCGGTACCTCCGTCCGCTGGCCACAACCCGATGTACAAAACAAGCGTCCTTGTACCGTGGTGCGTAAAGCGCTTGCGTCAATGTTTTCGAAGGCCCGCGACTTGCTAGTGTGCTAAACGAACATTCGGAACGTAAGCGAGGTTTCTATAATATTTAACCGTTTGATTCTAGATTTGATCCATTTATACGCCACCTGATTCGGGGTATGTATACAAGGACATTTTCACACTTCTTCTGAACACATATTTGACTCTTAGAAGTCAGTTTAGGTTCTTAGGTAACATTAGCTCTAGTTTATGTTAGCTTAGCCCAAATTTAGCTGTGCCGGGGTATGTTCGAGTAGCGTGTTCCAACTAGCATTAGCTAACTAAGCTGCTAGACTGTGGTTGTAGTTTAGCTTATTTTCTGATAGCTGGTTGTTTATACGTGAAATTCGTGGGTTTCGCGAGCTTAAGTTGAAGCCAAACTACAATCAAGCGGTGTTGCACTTGGATAGTTAAAGTCAAAGTTGGCAAAATGCACAATGCAAAAGAACCGAGACAACATGGCAGTGTTATCCTTAGCGTGCTCTTATCCAGCAATGCTAAATGTTTTTGAATTACTTTTGTATGGAGGAGTTGTTGAAATTGGATGTGTTGTATCTTCATCAGGTTACATTTTCTCTCAGAATGTCGTTCCCTCCGCACTTAAACCGGTCGTTGTTGCCCCCTCCTGGGATACCCCCTCAGTATGCTGGCTTCCCTTCAGGTAAGAGAATACACGACCCACGTAAATCACGTTTTCACTTATGAACAAATTGTGATCATAGCAGTAATTTATGAGGCACACAGGCAGCCTTTTGGTTAGTTAAATGCAGAATTGTTTCCAGATAGGCATTCTCATATTGCATAGAAACCTACAGCGTTGACGAGGTACCACATAAGGTTTTCACATAAATAATTTAATCACTAACTTTTTTTTTGTCTTTATTTGACTATATTTCCTTTTAATTGTTGTAGGGGCGCCAATGATACCAGTCCACATGGGGATCATGGCCCCTACTCCTGCTGTTATGGTTCAGTCTGTGCCAGTGGTCAGCAAACCTGCAGTTCCAAAGAAGGACATTTCCTCAATGAGAGCTAAAGATGACGAAAACAGCGGGCCCACCACTACAGTGTTTGTGGGGAATATATCAGAGAAAGCTTCAGATATGCTCATCAGACAGCTCTTGGCGGTAAGATATATAAAAAAAAAAAAGATGAAAAAGTACACATTTTTTTTACTGACATTGATAACTTAGAGTTAATCAGTGGATTTTTTTTCTTCTTGAGATAAGTATTGTAATATTTATAAAAACATACATATTTGATAAAAAAAAAACAAATATTGCATTGTTGCACTTAAAAAAATAACACTGCTTATAAATTGTTTTTTCCTTTGTGTTAATTGTACAGAAATGTGGAATTGTTTTGAGTTGGAAGAGAGTCCAAGGAGCATCTGGCAAGCTTCAAGGTAATCCATAACACACAGTTTGAGCATCATTGGCTATAATGATGCCTACATTCTTATATATCTTGGATGGCCATCTCTTGATTTGTGCTTTCTTCTTTAAGTTTGTCCAGAAATAGTTCTAATGGTATGTTTTATCATGGCAAACCACAAAGGACAATATTTGAACCTGCATCTTTAATCTGTTTGCATGGAACCATCTGTTGCAGCTTTTGGATTCTGTGAATACAAGGAGCCAGATTCTACATTGCGAGCTCTGCGGCTGCTTCATGACTTGCAAATCGGAGACAAAAACCTGCTAGTGAAGGTGGATGCCAAGACTAAATCTCAGCTGGATGAATGGAAGGCCAAGAAGAAGACTGCAAATGGGGTATAGAGATCTTCAGAAATTATTCTTTCTTATTATAAGTTTGATTAATTCTTTCAAAAATTGTTTAGAATCTCAATAAGGCATTAAATGATAAAGCTTGAATTGTAATTTATTTTTATGTACTGGCAGACTAAAAAGGCAGAAGATGGAGGAGATGATGAAGAAGAAGTCCTTGATGAGGAGACAAAGAAGAAAGATGAAATCGTCAAAGGTGCCATTGATGGATTGATGCGGGAATATGCGGCTGAACTTAATGCGCCTTCTCAGGATGACGAGTCCCAGCGACGGAAGAGAAAAAAAGAAAAGAAAGAAGAGGTACATTTGCGGTTACTGTGATGTTTAACAATGGCCATCATTTATCAAACAATTGTACAATGGAAATTGGTCAATTGGAAATTCAACCATTTCCACCCAAGACTCGGCATTTATCAATTTGGACGTGAGCTTAGGATACGATCAAAGCTAACAGGGCTCAGATATGGCTATTATTAAACTCAATAATTAATAAAATGGATAAACCATGTAAGCCAGGCCTACTGATTGAGAATTTTAATAATGTCTCAGCTAGAGTCCGTTCAACAACTTGTGCATGTCTTTGACTCCGGTTTCTAGGCTGCCAAACAGCACCTCTTCATTATTTCCCACCTCACAAATAAGGATTTCAGTCTTGAACCCCCCAAAGTTTTTTTTTTTACTCCTCTCTGTGGTTAAATCTTGCTGGGTGAAGCCTCTGAATTGTGAATATTTAAGGGCGTCACCATGGGCCTAACATGCAAACAACGATGGATTTCAGCCGCCTGATTTGTTAAAACCGAAACGTTTGTGCGATGAGATTTGGCGGATATGAACGTTTCATGAATGACATGTTGATCCAATTGTAAGATCATTTGTACAATCAGATGTGCGGTTATTTTCATGCTTGTTTGATAAATGAGGGCCATTTATCAATGGAAATTAATGAATGAAAATGAAAAATACTTTATTTATCACAGGAAGAAAATTTAATCAATTGATTTTTTAAAATTGATTTTTGTCTTCAATTCTTTCCTCATAGGATGACATTAACACTATTGACATGGAGGAGGACAAGAGAGACCTGATTTCCAGAGAGATTAGTAAATTTCGTGACACTCACAAGGTAAAGTGGCTTCTTTAATCTTGTAGTTGACATTACAGGTTTTGGACAGCAGTTGCTAACGTAGTTCACTCCTAGAGCTTGCACATTTAGTTTAAATATGTCACACTTGATCAGTTATTGTGCATACTGCACCACAGATTGGCTGTCTCTAAAATATATACAACAAAACATATTAATGAGCCCTATATTATATTAAATATTTCACGTTCAATCACTACAACAGATGGCTAGTATTCTTGTCACCTTTCTCAGGCCTGATTTGAAACCTGTGACCACCGTAGTGAAACTATTTAGGTGTGACTATTAGAGATCCATTTCTTCATTCATCACACAAAAATGCATGGAGACGATGTAAAGTTACTTTAAAGCTAATCTATTCATTAAACCCCACCATTATGATAGTGATCATATGGTGACTAAAGCAAGATGAATCTCAGAGCTTTGGAAAAAGTTGCCAGGATAGGATGTAAGTATCAGCCTTCTTTTACTATATACATACACTGGGCGTCCCCCTCTTGAGGACTTGCATTGGGGCAACTGCGCTGCTCTTTTGTGACCGGGGCAGTATCCTTTATTTAACCAGCCATTTATCAGTACATATACTCCCATTCTTTTATGTTTCTGAATGTACAATGACATTGGCAGTTCCCTGGAAATCTGCAGAGTCAGTCAACCTGTGCGAGTCCTCTGTAAATTATGGTCTGTCTTAATGGTGTTCATGTTGAAGCATAAGGGCTCAGTAACCACTGCAGTGACTCTTGCTGTAACCTTTATGATGCTAGTGTGGAGTGGGGGCGCCCTCTCCACAGCAGTATGATGATCTGAAGACTGACAAGGTACGTGCTCTCTGTGTGTGTTGTGGGATCTCTCTCTTCCACCTCCTCCATCTACTCTGTATCTCACTGTCTCTGCCTTAGTTTTTCTTTCTTGCAAAATGACTCACTTGAGTTCATTTATCTATTCAGAGGCACAGGATGAAACTTGACCACAGTGTTCTTATTTTCTTTAAGAAAAAGCCTTAGGAAGAAAGACAAGTCTGGCCGCTAGGCTATAGATTTAATATGAAAACAGTGAAGGACAAGTTATTGCTCTGACTGTTGGGAATTAAAAGTCTGAAGAAGGCCCATTTAAAGAAAAAAAAAAGATGAAGAAAGTGGGGGAAATAACATGCTTTAGAGACTGTTGAAATAACAGCAAAATAATTGTTTGTAATTTGCTCCAGCCAGGAGGGCATGTATTTGTTTAGTAAGCCCTGGTAGACACTTTGGAGGTAAGTAAGAAGCATAGACTGTATATAAAAGATGACCACAGTCGAAGAGCAAGCTGCAGTCAATAGTAGCTATTTTACTAAGTGCCTGAAAGTGCAATGCAGTACCATTGAGGGTTTAAGGTATGGAGTTGAAGAAAAACAGCGGGGTAAAAAAAAAAAAAAGCGAGCTGGTGGTCTTTTGTTAAATGAAGTTAACAGGCCCGAGGAAAGTTAGTTTTAGGCTAATCTGGCTTGATTTAAAAGCCTTTCATAAACCAGCCAGGAGGTCCATTTACTGGTGAAGTTGAACACATTGCTACTTTTTATATTGTTGTGTCTGGTTACTGGGATTAGTTATACATTTACCTGTAATTTTCCGTGGTTGTTCCTAAATTTGTCGTCTGTTAAGTATGCATGGCTTTTTATTTGTAATTTTTTCCCCCTTAGTGAATGAGGTAATTATGACTTGGTCTATCTTTAATGCACAGTCTATGTTTTAAAAAGTCACCTCACACCACGGACGTTTGACTTGAGGTCAATTAAACATTGGTCAGATCAATAACTAGTGATACTTGACCAGAACTCCCAAAGTTTTGAGGACATTGCTAACATCCCCTATATATTTTTTTTTGTTGTGTTATGAGATTTATTCTCTTGAGTTGCATTACACCCAAGGCTTTTATAAGCCTGTGTTCCTGCAAACCATTTGACAACCTGTGATTGTACTTAAAATTGAGATTATGACAACAAAAATGTCAGAAAATGGAAAACATGTTTTATTATGAATTATTATGTATCCCAGCATATCTTTATTGGATGATTTTTTACTATGAATGTTACAGAAATGCACTTGAAGCCATGTGTGTAATGCGTATAAAGGCAGAGTTGTGGTGTGTGTGTGTGTGTGTGAGAAATAAGTCAAGAAGAGCAGCTGAAGACTTCTCAGGGGTAAGACAGCTTCTACAATTTCATTTATCTGTGCAGAAATGTGACTGACTTTCATAATGTCTATTTTATGACTAAGAACTACACCGATTGCCATGTTATCCATTGACATGAAAGGTTATTTTTGATTATGATGATGCTAAAGCAAGACAGAATCCCATAACATTTTTCCCTTGTATACCATGTGACCTGCTTTCCTCCCAGGCCTAACTTAAAAGGCTTGTAGGGGCAGCGAAGGGCTGAGTCCGTAGTTCAACACCTGTAAGTCACAAACAACTAGTTCAACAAAAGACTGATGCCTGTTTTCTGTTTTTGTTTCCTTGTTCTGAAAGAAGGCCTCTTAAGGAGAGAAAAAGCATTGTCTTTTGCCGCGTTATGAATGCCTCAAATTGAACATGTTCCACAGATCTTAACAACTTTTTAAGTGGTTTCCAGTCATGTTCTTGCTAAACTGTAATTGTATTTGTCAATTTTGAAGCAACATAATGCACCATGTTGCTTTAAGTGAATGAAAAAGTTCTCTCTGTGAAGGAGAGCCTTTTGAATGAGCTGGGAATTCCCAGTTAGGATTACAGCTTTGAACTTATTAGGATAGGGCATGCTCCTCTGTCAGACCTCTCAAAATCTGGAAACCACTTGATCTGTGTACATTTGTCTGCTTAGTGCAAATGATCTCATGTGGCAACAGCTGAACCCGTCTGTGTTTTGCTCTGCAGAAACTAGAGGAGGAGAAGGACAAGCGGGAGAAGGAGCGGTTGGAGTTTGAGCGTGAAAGGAGGGAGCGCGAAAAGGAGCGAGAACGGGAAAGGGAACGGCGGGACCGTGAGAGGGAGAAGGAACGAGAACGGGAAAGGGAGAGGGAGAGAGAGAGGGAGCGAGAACGCGAGAGAGACAGAGACAGAGACAAAGACCGCGAGCGCAGGACCAGAGAGAGGGAGCGGGAGCGGGACTGGGAGAGAGACAGGAGCCGCGACAGGAGCGTCAACCGCAGCCGATCAAGGTGAACTTCTTAAACTTAAAACATAGTCTTGTGTTTTAATCAAACTAATGAATTTCCAGGATAAAACTAAATAGAATTTTACACATCAACATCTCTACACTTTCAGGACTTGCATCTTATTTGTCATTATTCTCTGTGTTTCAATTTATATACAGAAATATGAGCTTATTTTCAGTAGTTATTAGCAAGATGAAGAGGGATGCAACATTTTAATGTTAAAACTGAGCTATGTTACACTTGGTAGTTCTCAAAAGTCCTGAGGTTCATCTATAAGTGGACAATTCCACTGAGTGGTACTGCTTTTTTTTTTTTCTGTCAAACTATAAACTTCATCATAACGTCAAAATTGTAAGGATTCCAACACCGAACCCTTGGTCTAGAAAAATGCAGACTCATTGTTTTATTTATTTATTTTATAGAAATACAAATAGCTGACAAATTGGTATGATCCACAAAAAGTTTATAATGAAGTACTAGTCAGTGCTGTTCTGACTCTAAAACGAAGCAGAAAGTTACACTAGATAGTTTTTTTCCCCTCACACCAAAGTTTAGTCCTTTCAAGCCCAGACAGGCGTTTGTGCACATTTTGGCTGAGTGAAACTCCTTTGCAGGCAGATATACCACACTATAAGCCTCTTAACACTGTATGTAAATTTGTCATGCAGCTTCTGTGTCCAAAAAAGAGATTTAATACATCGATAACTTTATCTTTTATAGGGAGTTGAGTCGAGAGACCGAGACAGAGAAAAAAAAGCGGGATCAAGAGGATGAAGAGGAGGCGTATGAACGCAGGAAGCTGGAGAGAAAGCTCAGAGACAAGGAAGCAGCCTATCAGGAGGTAGGAACAACAGACATAAAAGTGCATAGTTTTTAAGACCTGATGATTTAATGTTGTATATTTATTTCCCAAACACATATTTCAGGAAAAATATTGATAAATCTCAGTGCAAAGTCAGTTATTGAAAGGATTTGAGATGATTTTAAGTTTTTTTAGAAAAACCCTCAGGTTTGAAAAAAACTGTTTTAAAGGAAGCTTTTGGTCTAATTGATTAAATTCTATGTTATAAAATGCAAAATGTGTAAAACAAATTGTAATGGGGTTAGTGCTCCTTCATCCTACATTTGTTAAGAACAAAATTTGTTAGGTTAACTAATTAAATGGAAGAGGTGGGTAATTGTTAAATACTTAAAAGATGATTTTACGTTGTGTCCATTTGTTTCCATATTACCTAGCCCTTGTTAAGGATGTGTACGTTCTTGTGCCTTACCTTGCGCTGTTTTCATTAAAGCGCCTAAAAAATTGGGAACTAAGGGAGAGGAAAAAGGCTCGCGATTATGCAAAGGAAGCAGAAAGGGAAGAGGAGCGCCGACGAGAAATGGTAAGAGATAACTGAATGAACATAAAAGTCCAGAGCTGTACGTCTTTAACAGTTTAAATAAACTCTTTTTTTTTCTTCTCATTTTTGGTTTAACCACAATCTACATCTGAGTTATTTTGACTCAATTATCCCAGTGGGATACATTTGAGCCAATAGCACTATACTTTAAGTTGAAAATTAGCACCACTCACTACTAGTTTTGTGTTAGAATAAGCAGAATAATTTTTATAAAGAAATTCAGCTTGGTCTGTGTTTTCCTTGTTTTTTTGTAGGCGAAAGAAGGCAAACGGTTGAAAGAGTTTCTTGAAGACTATGATGATGACAGAGATGATCCCAAGTATTACAGGTGGGCAACAATGAAGGAAAAAACTTATGTCTTTATCCAAAAGCGAGCGTA
The DNA here is from genome assembly GCA_023101725.1 of Atherinomorus stipes. Taxonomy (NCBI): domain Eukaryota; kingdom Metazoa; phylum Chordata; class Actinopteri; order Atheriniformes; family Atherinidae; genus Atherinomorus; species Atherinomorus stipes. The sequence goes on from JALJCO010004779.1 coordinate 285,219, forward strand.
TATACTTCTGTAATGAGGGTGAGCATTTTTTTAACTGTTATGAATGTACAGATGTGTGATATCTGACAAATGACCTGTTCAGTGATATTTTAGCAAACATAGATTGACTAGTTGAATATTAAGCTTAATATTCTGTGTGATATGTGTGAGCTTTTTATGCCAACTGAGAATTTAATAACACTTGTGAAATGTTGCATATGTTCTGTGACCCAAATCTAACTCAGCAGTTCATGTAACACTGCAGCTATTCCCATTGTTCTGAAGGCTGTCATTTTCACTCTGACCCGTAGGGGCAGTGCGCTGCAGAAGCGTCTCAGAGATAGAGAGAAGGAGATGGAGGCGGACGAGCGTGATAGGAAGAGAGAGAAGGAGGAGCTGGAGGAGATCAGACAGCGGCTGTTAGACGAGGGACATCCAGACCCAGACGCAGAGCTACGCAGGGTATGCCTGTCTGCTGTAATCATAATAATGTCTGTTTTCCTGCATCTGTCTGCAGTCTGGTGGCATGCCTGTATTTTTTGTGAAGGTCACTTTATCATTTGAGTCTCTGCATCTCTGCATATTTGGAAAGCCAAGATATTAATGTCTGCTGCTGAATATCTTTTCTATAAAATGCTGTGATTGGATGATATTTATTGTTTATCTGTTTGTTATTGGTCTAGATGGAAGAGGAAGAGGAGGAGCGTCTAAGGCAACCTCCCATTATCCAAGAGCCTGAGCCCGAGGAGCAACGTGAACGCCACAGGGGTTCACGAGACCATCAGGATCGCAGACAGGAGCAGGAAAGAGTAGAATCCCGCCCACGGCCCAGTCACTCCGACGACGAGGTGGAGGAGGGTGAGGAGGATGATTATGACAACGATGAAGATAACCCTGAGATAAAACCATGCTTGAAGCCCACAATGAGGCCCATCACAGCAGCGCCTTCAGTGTCATCAGCCAGTGGGAATGTGTCTCCCAACACCCCTGGAGACGAGTCGCCCTGTGGCATCATCATCCCTCATGAGAATTCGCCCCCCGACGCTCTGCCACAGGAGGAACACCGTCCAAAAATCGGACTCAGCCTCAAACTGAGTGAGTTCAAAACCCTTTTTTCCCTTCTTCCAGTAGTGTGGTAAGGTAGTGAATGAAAATGAATCCATTGCAAATCTAGCATCACAATTTCAAGCAAATCACTTAGGCATAAAATCTTTAATTTTCAGCCCCTCGAAAAAATTGTAAATATGAAATAAAAAGCATTTAAGCTCTTCAGTCTTCAGATTGTATTATACTGACTTAATCCCTGTTCAACAGTTTTTCTTGTTAATAATTACAGTACATTAATGTAAATAGATATTCACTTCAGAAGATGCATGAAACCCTGTTTTATGGAATTAAACAAATAAAGCATTTGCATTACTTGATCAATACAATATATTTTTAAATGAACTTTAACATCTTTGACTGCATCATGGTTCTCTTTCTGTGCATCCTTGTAAGTAGAAAAGCTATCAGGAGAAACTCAATAGTTTCCTTGGTAAAGACCTTTATATTGTTTAGTCACAATAAATAAAGCAGACAAGTGTTGCAACATGATTAAGAAAACTGCTTAGCAAGCCGTGTTCTCATCAGGTGCCACAGGGAGTCCCAGTCAACCCAACGCAGGCAAGAGGAAGAAGCTTCCAGTGGACAGTGTCTTTGACAAATTTGACGATGAGGAGGCTGATGAACAGCCACGCAAGAGGAAGCTGGTGCCTCTGGATTATGACGACGATAAAAGCCTTGGAGTGGACGGTGCTGGGCTCTCAAGCATCAAGGGAGCCAACGCCGAGGAGAAACGAAAACACATCAAGAGTCTGATAGAAAAGATTCCCACGGCAAAACCTGAGCTGTTTTCCTATCCTCTGGACTGGTCCATGGTTGACACGGTGAGGACAGATGTGTATATATAAAAATCTCTTCTTTAATTTAACTTTTGTTTACTTTCTCAGTGGAAAAGTCTGCTAGGAGCATTAGATCATGTCTAAATGCTTTCATCTCTTGTTCTGTAGACATTAATGGAACGTCGTGTTCGGCCCTGGATCAATAAAAAGATCATTGAGTACATCGGCGAGGAAGAGCCAACATTAGTGGACTTTGTTTGCTCTAAGGTACCGATCATGGGCAGCCATTCAGTTTACTCTGAAGAAAATTGGAAATAATCCTGTTTTTTTCCCTCTCTCATTCAGGTGATGGCTCACAGTATGCCACAGAGTATCTTGGATGATGTTGCCATGGTGAGTAACACCACAGACAAGGTCATGTTATGATTATCAGTGAGGCTCATCTGTCTTCCATCTTGGGACCAAACAATGCAAGAAAACCAAAATCAAGACAATGGCTGTCTTCAAATAGCAGTCTTACATTTAAAATGCTGCCATTCATGTCAACTGCAGAGTTGATCGAGTCTTACATCATCATGACAGTTCCTCAACCTTGTCCTGATCTCACCATCTTCTGTGTGTGAACCTGAAGGACAATGCTAGAGTCCTTCTGTCATTTAACTGCTTTTCAGATGAACTTCATTTCATGTTCTTTTTATCTGCTCAGGTCCTTGATGAAGAAGCTGAAGTCTTCATAGTGAAGATGTGGCGGTTACTCATTTATGAAACAGAAGCTAAGAAGATTGGACTGGTGAAATAAGCATAAATCACTGAATGAAGACGACCAAGCCCCCCACCTCTTCCATTCATGTATAATAGTGTAATGAAATTATGTCACCCAAACAAAGACGGACTGAAACTGCAGTATCTGCTCACTCTAATATGTGCGACAGTTCAAGACATTTTTGTTCCCCACTTCTTCCTACAAACTCAGGCTCCATCTGCCTTCTTTCTCTGTTTGCAGGTGCTGATTGTCCATTTTGCTTCTGTGTATAAACTGTTATTTGGCTTTGATGAAAGAATGTTGAAAGGTATCTGCTGTCAGATATGCACAACAATTGAGTTGCAGATGAAGTCTGTTTGTCCTTTTCTTGTATTTGTAAACATGCAAATTCAGTTTTGAGAGATCTGAAGGGTTGCTGAAAGCAGCCAGCTTACAGTTGAAGGTGATTTTCACATGTGGACATGTTTTTTCTCTTTTATATAGGGGTATTTATTTATGGTTTGACACAATTGAAATTCATTTCTGTCAGTTAAACTTTCCCCCTCATCACATTCCTCATAGTTCGACTTGTTCTTGTCCATATATCAACACAAAACCAGATTTGTCATCTGGTTTTGAAATGTGTTTGACAAGGCCCACAAGCTCTTGGACGGTGATATCCCTGAAGCTGTAAAGCACATATTGTAACCACTATAAGCAAGAAGCTACGAACAGGAAAATTTAAGTTGTAAAGGCACTCTTCATTCTAGTTTTTTTTTTTTTGTATTTGTGAACATTTGATTAAAATTGTTTTATAAGTTTTGATTCTTTTTTTTAACCTTCCATGTCGCTTTACTGCCATTAACTGTTGAGTTTTACAAATTAAACCAAATTCTAGCTGGTGTGCAAATATTTGAAAATGTCAGGTTACCAGTTAGCACTTGTACATTGGTAGGTTTTTGTTGCAAAGACACACACAAAAAAAACCTTAATTTAATACATCTTTAACCAATTTATAAAGCTAAAAAAGAGACATTGAAATCAAAACTTCCAGAACTTTATTGATGCCATGTGAGCTAAATAAGAGCAGGTTTTGCTGGTACATCACTCAGTAACTGGAAGAGAATCAGCACAAAGTCACCACTGACTGCTTGTAGAGACAGACGAGCCTATGCAGTTCCATCTGTCGGTCACATCCAGCGACCAGCCAAAGAGGAAGCGCCACAGATACTGAAGACACTGGGCTCTTTAAGCAAGAGGTGAAGGCCACTGCTTGAATCAGCCTTTTGTTATTCAAATCAGTGTACTTAAAAATAGAAACTATGCTGATGCTTAACTTGGAATTAAACCATCCTTGTGTCCATATCTGGGGAAGAAGACACTTTAATGTTTACTTCTGAGACAAAACTCACTAATAACCTCGGACGTTTGCCAATCAATTAGTAAAACGGCAGTAAAATGTTTGTAATGTGAAAGAGCGACTGTCCACATTTCCCCCGTCAGATGTTTCATTTTGATTATTCCCCCCCACAAGCATTCCTCTGAAGACCAACTAATCTTCTGCCTTGGCCTCCATCTCCTCAGCATCATCATCTCCATCCACCTCAGCATTTTCTCGCTCTAACCTCTCCAGCTGCCGAGCCAGCTCCGTCTCATCCGTATCTGTCACTACCTTGGGCTGTGGGGGACAAGAAAGGTTCATTAGTTTATATACAAAAAAAAAAAAAAACCTTGGGAAATGAGGAAATGTATATGAAGATTGAGAAATGACAGAATAGAACTATGAAAATGGCAGCATTCTGCCATTCAAACCAAGTTAAAGTCAGTTTTCTTGAAATGTCATAATATTAGCAGGTCAGATTTATTTGTATCCTTTTGGAGGAACCAAGGAGGAATCTAGCATTTAAATATTTCAAAATAAACTATTTCACCCACTACAGGTGAACCTAACTACATCTCAAACATTTCTGAAAACAAATGCCACGACAGCCAGGCTGCAGGACCTGTCACGCAGTAACACTAAATGCAACTCAATGAATCTGCAAGAGAAACTTGATAAAACCTTACTAATTTACTTTGATACAGCTTAAAAAAAAAAAAAAAAAAAACATGCACAAAACAGATTTTCTTGGTTTGGACAAACAACCTCTAAAATAAATTAAAATAGCTTAAACTAACATCTGTAATGGGCTAAACTCCAACTGATTGCATTAAAACACCAAAAGCAGCACAGGATCAACTTTGTTTTACCTCTTTAATTCATTACACCCTCTTTCAAAATCACCCTAATCATTCTCAATTAATTATTTCTATCAAGTCAAAGACAACTCCTGAAAACTTTTATCATGATGCATCAAAGGAGAAAAAGATATTCCCAGTTTTCAATGACATGCTTCCAATGAAAACCAGTGACTATCGGAAACTTTTGTTGCCAAAGAAACAGAAATCCCTCACCTCCATTTGGATGTTAAAGACGCCTCTTTTCTCCTCGATCTTTTCCTTGATAGCAGCCATGGCCTGGTTTAGGACAGACAGGCCCTCTGTTCGCTCCAGGGTGGTCGTTGTCATCACATAGCGAGGGGGAGCTATCAGGTTTATCTGACAGAAACAAGACCACACAACACTATTAGTTACAGAGACAGTAGTTAGAGGAGAAGACATCCAACCAAAGCAGCAGGCTGCACTTTGTAACTCATTTTAACCTCAAAAATGCAGCTACTGGTTAAACAAAACCTATAGTTCATGAATGAAAAGACAAAGTTTGGTCAAATAGAGTGGGTGAGTCAGTAAGATTACCTTAATGGGCATAGCCTCTGTGGAGCAGCCAAGCCCAGCCCTCAGAGCTTCTTTCACTGCATCTATGCCTTCATACCCGTAACACGCCACTTCAATGTCTGTGGAAAGGAAACAAAGACATCAAGGCTACTTCTTTACCCCGTGATATTTTTAACGGTGTGTTCAGATTTTGACGCCCAAATCGCGCCTGACGCCCAAAGTTGGACGCTTGGTCATTAAACAGTCAGACGCTTGATTTCCAGCGTCTTGACGCCCCTGTCGCGCGGCGAGAGATGTCCAGCCAAGCCGCGCTCGCCGCGCCGTGGGAGGAGGCTCTCCTTTCTCTTTTCCCTTTCACTGCTCTCTCTGCACCATGGCAGGTGCAGGAGAGAGAGCGGCTCGGCTTTATGTGATAAATAAAGCAGGGAACGTCGTCGCCGGACATCTCTGCTCAGTGTCCGGTTCACCAAATGATTCCAGGTGTTCTGACTGTGATGAGTTTCATCATTTACTCCAGGAGCCGCTGGCGAGCGGCGCTTTCAGCCGTCTGATCCGGCCCAGTTTAACAACCTGCTGTCCCGATGCGGGGACACAGATCACAGATCCGGACACAGATCACAGTTTATCCTCCTCTGTCTTCAGAGAGAGAGGAGATTCCCCTGGTTTTTCTGGGTGTTTCCTCTGCTGTCAGAAAAAGTGTGTCTGTGTCATGACTCGCTCTGATTGGTCGACGCCCCGCGTCAAGACGCCAAAGTTCAGATTTTCCAACTCTGGCGTCTGACGCCCTTGACGCGCCTAACGCGCGTCAAACGCTCAAAATCTCAAAACTCGACGCGCGAAACGCGCCTCGACGCACCGCGCCCGACGCGCGAAACGCGCCGCAGGTTTTTCGACGCCTCCTCGACGCGCGTCGGCCATTGACTTTGCATGTAAACCTGACGCCCTTGACGGCCAAATCGCGCTTGGTCTGAACACACCGTTAGAGAAAGAACTTTTAAAAAGCCATAATAACAAACCTGCTCTGATTTTAACAGCCTGTGGAGTGAGTCGCCTGTTGATGTTATCAATCAGCACACTCCTCTCCTCCTCTGTTAAATCCAGGCCATCCAGAATGGAAGGATCTCTTAAAAAAGGAAAAAATTATTAAAACATGACACAGTTGTTAAGATAGCGGGGTATTGTGTCATTCTTCATCAGACTCACGATACAGCCTGTTTGAAGACGTCATAGGCGCCGTATCCTGGCCGCTTGTATTTTTCATCAAAAACCCAGGCGGTACGCTGGTACAAGCTCTCTAGCTGCTCGTCCTTGCTGTAATCCAGAACCTCTGCCACGTGTCGCAGGATGCTGTACACCTGCAAACAAAACACCTACAATCAGCTCAGTGCAAATAATTATGGAAACCAAGAACTTACTTTTGAATTAATTAATTTAAAGTAAGTTATGAAGGGAAATGCTTCTTGCTGGCAGCTCCTCCCATAATTTGGATTTTATAATTATGTTTGTGAGAAACAATAAAAAAAAGGAAAAAAAAAAAAAAAAGACTTACAGTTTTAGATTTGGTGAATTTATCCTCGCACTTGATGGCCTCCTCTGGTGAAACTCTTCTTTTTGATAAATCAATGTATCCTGCAGGGGAAATAAAGACTAATTTAGTGACACAGTCTTGTTTTTACAATGATCAAAAACATCTGCAAAAAACATCACTTGTTGGTTCTTGAATGCAATAATGATTAAATCTGCATTCAGTCCTGCACTAAATGACCAGCATGTAATGTGGATTTTAATCTGCTCTAGCTTGGCATTAATAGGATCATAACATCGTAGTCGGGACAACAAAATGAGCACAGCCAACTTTATTTTCTCTTTATCTGTTGTCAAAACAGCTGGAAGCTTTTTCCTCTGTCCAGCTTGATTATCTCAGAGTCAGAATCAGAATTACTGTACATGCCATCCCTTACTTATAGAGCCTGTCTCTGAGTGGTACTGGACAGCAAATTTGGCCCAAAGGGCACTGATGACAAATCTGCTAGTACACTCAGCTTGTTTTAACATTTAGGAAAACAGTGTTGACAAGATATTTTTAGGGTAAAAGGGTACCAAAGTAAAATGCATTTGCTCATTAGAAACCTGAATAAATCTTAACAAAAATCTATTCAACACTGGCCCACTGTCTGTGAAAATGGTCAACTTATCAAAAAATTTACATTATTGTGATCATATATGAACTGTTGATTTGCTTGCATGAAAACAAAAAGATGAAACAAATGTCATTTTCACACTGTTTTCCAACATTTGATGGAGTTGACTCACTGATGAACTTTATGCCCTTTTAAGTACATCATCTTCCCCTCTTGTTCTTAAACATGATACATCTGCAATATCTAATTTTTTATAGAAATCCATAAGAGCAAACACACAAGTACTTTTTTAAGATTGAGATTCATTTCTCATGCTCAATGACTGACTTTATTCATCATAATATGGAATCATTACTAAAAGGGATTTATTCAATTACTAATAGGTTTATACAACATTAAGGGTGTAAGATTGAAAAGAAAGCTTATAAAAGTCATTAATGCCATTATCTGTGTGACATTAATAGATACTAAAATGTCCAAATCATGACAATCCTAACAGACATCAGTAATGTACAGTAGGGGGCTGCAGTGGGAATGAGATCCTGTAAGGCAAACTTACAAGAGGTGCAGTGAGGAATTAATCTGGGTGTCATACACAAACTATGGCTCCAGAACTCAGCTGCTTAAACTACAGAGCTGAAATTACCAAAAGAGGTTAATAGGAAGATTAAAGCAGGATTTTAAAAGTCAAGTCAATTTTATTTGTATAGCGCTCTAAACACAGCAGCAGTCGATACAAAGCGCTGAACTGGTCAAAAACATAAACAAGAAAAAAAAAACAAAAAAAACAATGCCACCCACATCAGAATGACTATAGGAGCAATCAAAGTTTTTTTTTTTTTTTTTTTTAACCTATTCAGTTATGGATAATATATGTTCAGTCTTTTGTGCTTACAACCATTCTTAAAAATAAGGTAAGTTTCATGTTAGCACTGAGAGTTTAAAATATACGATTGATTACAACAGTCATGTTGTTAAGTAGGCTGCAGATTTAAAAACACCTGCAAAAAAAATTATTCACAAGTTGTTTTTTTCTTTATAAATAATTTCACAAAGGTTATGTTTCTATACTTGATATCAAATATGCAAATGACAACTAAATGGTCAACTGAATATTGAATATGAACTGATGTTATCAAAATGGAGATCAACAACAAGAAGTTGAACTTAACCACTGTAATAATCTACACAACAATCTATGAGACCCTTGTGCAGGCAGAAATGTTACCCTTTAGGTCATTCTATCTGCCCAAGCAGCATTTTGACATTAACAGTCAGACAAGACAAAATTTTCTTTCTTTCGAACAAGTCTTCATTCAGATAGCTTTTAAATGACCTCGGTTTTACTCAGCCCTCAGTCCACCAGCACTCACCCTTCTCTTTGTCTACTCGGATGACAACCACACACTCGTTGCGGCCTATGCGGATGAGCTTGTTGATGGAGCGGATACGTCGACGTGACAGCTCGCTCAGGAGGATCATGCCCTCAATGTTGTTGTACTCCAAAAGGCTGACGTAGGCGCCCATCTCAGCGATGGACCTAACGTTCACCATCACAACATCATCCACCTCTGGGAACCGGTGCTGGTAAAATCTACAGCTGAGCCCCGGCATCGCTGTGAAAACACCAACAGCAGAGGTAAGTATTTACAGCAGCATATTACAGGTAAACACACAAATTACATGATTCTTTTTAATCTGAAAAACACAACTTGGTCATGAACTATTTGGCCAATTATTTGGTGCTGAGCAGTCAAGAAATCATTGCTTCTGTGCTGCTTATAGGAAAAAAAACAACTTTATTAAATCTTAGAATAATTTGTATAAGTTTCCTTTTTAAACAAATATTTCCTCTCTCCTTTTGAATAGAGTTGAACTACATACTGGATAATTTTCAAAGCAAACAAAGGTTGGTAATAATCTGCAGAAGGCCCATCATATCATTCTACAATTATCTGATTGCAATCTTACAACCAAAGACTAAATTTACATACTCAGTAATTTCTGAATTAGTAGAAAAAAAGAAAATACTGGGTGGCATTACCACAAATGCAGAGAATTTGGTTGTTAAGTCCAACACTGTTACAGTGGTCACCTTTGATTTGGATTTTTTTTTTTTATAACAAAATGAGAGGTGAGGTTCATCTGATTGAGAGCAAAAACTAACAGTAAATATCCCCATCTCTTATCTAAACCATTACGGGTTAGCTAGAACAAAAAAACAGTTAAAACAATTATATTTATGTTTGCGACTGCCATCATTCACTGCACATGGGTAGTGAGTAATGAACATACCCTGGGACTTCTAACATCTAAGGCTACTAAATGTGAGTTGTTGAGCATATAAAATACAGTCTGCATATAAAAGTTAAATATAAATATCAGGTTAAAACGTCTAAACCTTGAAGTCATACACTGTCAGTTAACTTACATCCATCTTTGCATTATCATCTTAGGGTACTTGATCTGAAGAACACACCGTTATGATGTAAAAATGTCTAAAACTGATTAGATTTAAGACAGAAATGATCCATCCATTCGCTTTTTCCTGCTGCTAACTCATATTAATGGTAGATAGAGGCTTTAACTTGTGGCACTGCTCACTGTAATATGCCTAATTAATCTTTCTTTCTACCCATTTAACACCAACATTTACAAACCATGATATGAAACGTAAGTATGTGATAAGGACGGAATATTACAAACAACCCCCAAATACACGGTTAAATCCTTTATCAAGCATGTTACGTTTATCCCCTTTTGGGATGCATATTTCCACTGAAATAGCCAAGTTCGTGTTTGAAGATAATCTCATGGTAAAGGCACGGGTGGTGCTTCGTATCGTACTGCTTTATTTTACATTTTTGTCTTTCAATGGGATGATGCAATGCTGACAAACGACAATATGCTTACTGTTTAAGTTAGAATGGGAAAATGCTATAACGACAATAGACACATAAAGGCCTTCTTCAAATAATTGAAACACATGGAAAGCGTCAGAAAATACTTTAACTACCAGTATTAAATATCCGGAGACAAAATGGTAATGTAAGGGGAAAACAGTTACTTCTTATCTTTTAGCTTCCCCGCTAATAACTCGGCTCACAACTCACATGCGGCACATGCACCGCTGCCGCGGCTAGCCATTAGCCAGCTAGCTTGCAGCGAAATCTGTTCACCGCTCCCCAACGAACATCTTCCCTATCAGTTAAAAACTCACCTGTGTCATGGGGTTACAGAACGGTACACTGGAATGTTCTGCCCTGGGTGTGTTCAATGTCAGATTATATTTTCTTTCAGTTTATTTCTAATGAAGAATTCGGGCCCGCTAGCTCACATTCATGGGTGTGCTAATTTTTCGACCCGGAAAAGATCGTCAGAGCTTTGCGACACGCGCATGCGCAGTACGAGCTCGGTACCGTCACATGACCACAGGCCAGCTGATCATCACGGACGGACAAGATCACGACCATTTACTCGGTCTGTGCGCCTAATCCGTCATGAAAACCGGTTCTTTGCTATAATATAAAAAGAATTGTTAGATAGAATAAGAAATAACTTTGAGAAATTTTATTTTAGAACGCAGAAGTAAACATAGGACGGCCATCGTCGACCAAAAGCTGCAACGATGTCTGGAAAAGACAGGATCGACATATTCCCCTCCAGAATGTAAGCAGCTTGTTTTCTTGCTAGTTGCTAACCAGCTATAGCTCCTTAGCTAAACGATATAACGTCGTTTTCTTGAGTTGAGCTTTTCAGTCTTGGAAATTTCCTGTATGTCTCTCCGTCGAAGGGATCGCAATCTTTTTTACTTTAATTCAAACATAATTGTTGATATGAGTACTAGGTTACTGTTTAAAAGAGGAAGATTCTTGTGTCATGTGATGTTTCTAACATCACATCTAAATGTGAGCTGTTGACCAGTGATTTCCATCTCTAGTTACAAAGTGGATTTATGAAGACTGTGCAATTGTTTTGCTGATATAAAGTTGCTGCAACCACTGCATGAAATTGAATAATGAAAAGTCTGACCAAATATCCTTAAATAAGTGGGAAATTTAAACCAATGTAATAAGGAGGTTACCCTCTTCCAGATAGATTACGATGATGGGGTTAAAAGTGCTGGAGCTTTTAAATCTTGTATGACATAAAACGGGCACAAGACCAGTAAAGAAGACAAATACACAAACACAAGACACCCAACTAAAGGGCATGGTTCACGTTCGTTAAAGCATTTGGAGGTTGGATTGCCATAAAATGTACACTCAAATGTGGGAAACTTTCTGATAAATCCATGACATTATTGAGGTGAGTTAGTTAAGTAAATACACAAACCTTTGTCTGCCTTTCAGTGGGTCAAAATCAGTTAAATCAGCAACTAAAGAGTCGGTTAATAGAAACTTTGTTGCATTAACAGCAACCTATGAGTATTGCAGCGTGCATATTGGAAATCTGCAATAAAAATGTGTGTGTCCTCTGTCTATTTGCAGGGCTCAGACCATCATGAAGGCTCGGATGAAAGGAGCTCAGACTGGCCGTAACCTGCTGAAGAAGAAATCTGACGCCCTCTCCATGCGCTTCCGTCAAATCCTTCGTAAAATAATTGAAGTGAGTTCACTTTACTCTGCATTTTGCACTCTGTTTGAGTTCAATTTGATGCACCTATGTAAAGGCAGTGTTATCTAATGGGACAACAGAATAAATCCCTGCTGAGTTCATCTCAATCCTCAGGTTTTGTTAAAACTCAGAGGCTTTGAGTCAGTTTTTGCTTATGATGTAATTTTTTGTGCTGTTGAATCAAAGCTGTATTGTTACAAACAGTATGGACAAAAGAGAAGAGCAACTTTTAGGCTCCAACTAGTAGGCAGTATGGTGCATGACTTAATTAATTAGAGGCATCAATCGCATAAATTAAATTGCCAGAATATCAGAAAAACTTTTAAGGTAGACTTTCCCCCTCTTATCTCTGTTCCTATAGACTAAGACCAAAATGGGTGAGGTGATGAGAGAGGCTGCTTTCTCTTTAGCCGAAGCCAAATTTGCAGCTGGAGACTTCAGGTAAGAAGATTGCTGAAATGTCTCAAGTTTAGTACATGTCTGTCTATAACTTACATCTATAGGTTGGTCAGTGGCAAAGGTTGTGAAGAAATACAATTTAACACAACTTTTTTTCATTTTTAAAAAAAAAAAAAGTAATACTGGAAATTTTAGACCAATGAAAACATGCAAACACTTTAGAAGTTTTATGTCATGTTTAACACTATAGGCATACAAAAACAAGTGTCTCTACATTGTCCCAATTCTGTCTGCAGCACAACTGTAATCCAAAATGTCAACAAAGCCCAGGTGAAGGTTCGAGCCAAGAAAGACAATGTGGCAGGTCGGCTTAGAAAATATCTTCATATTTTATTTTCATCGCTGTGACTAATGAGAGAAGTTATTCACACATGCTGAATTTTTCTTTCAGGTGTCACCCTTCCAGTTTTTGAACACTACCAAGAAGGCGGAGACAGTAAGTGCTGTCCAATTTTTTGTTTCCCATAACCCTACATGTGTCGGGATACATTTTATTGCATTTTGAATCACAGTGAGAACTCATTGTCTGTGTGCCTGTTAGGTTATGAGCTCACAGGTCTGGCCCGAGGAGGAGAACAGCTCTCCAGGTTGAAGAGGAACTATGCCAGAGCTGTTGAGCTGCTGGTGGAGTTGGCCTCCTTACAGGTAGAGGGTGCTGTTACAAACATCCATGCATCTTAGCCTTGTTTCTTTCTTTAAAGATGCAAGGAAAGATGTTTTAGAAGAAGTTTAATTTAACTAATGTTGACACGTTTGATTCTGGTTTGTAGACATCTTTTGTGACTCTGGATGAAGCCATAAAGATCACCAACCGTCGCGTGAATGCTATCGAGCATGGTAAAAAAAGATCATACTTATCACAGAGTTTTCCTCAGAGATCTTAAGAAATAGTAGCTTGAATCATCTTTGTTCCACCCTGCAGTGATTATTCCCAGGATCGATCGCACTCTCACCTACATCATTACAGAGCTGGATGAGCGAGAACGAGAAGAATTTTACAGGTGAAAACATTTTCCTCTCTGCATCACAAGTTCTCTTTTTTTAACCTCTAACTGAAAGTTTTGAAAGATTGTAATTGTAGTAATAAGTTGTGATGTACAGTTCTGGGTCACCTTTTCTAAAAACAACCTGGCAGTGCATTGAGATCGGAGTCTGAGATTATGCCCAGTTAAAATCCCGCAGCTTGGAATTTCTTTTAGAATTACTCCAGATTCTGCAGGCTGCCCAGCCATGCACTTATGACTTTCTGCTCTGACAGGCTGAAGAAGATCCAAGAAAAGAAGAAGCAGCTCAGGGAAAGGACGGAGCTGGAGATTGCCGCCCGGCTGGCTGCGCTTGGCCCAATCGCAGAGCCCGCCAACATGCTGACAGAGGAAACGGATGAAGACCTGCTATTCGAGTGAAGCGCTGTCTCTATGTGACTTCACTCTTCATCCTATTTATTCTGTGCCTCTCAGGCCATGTTAATGTCCTCTTATAAGTGATGAAAGTTGGTTTTTGTTTGTGTGCGTGTCCACGTCTGTGATGATTTCTTCTGTTGTTTCAGCACTGGAAACTGACTGTTTCCACATGTGTAACTGTACAGGAAGTAAAGTGTTGTCTCGTGTTGGGGGTTACCCACAAAGGAGACAAAGATTATAAAAATTAAGTATCACACAGAGTATAAGTATGTTTACATGTGGTTTGCGAGCAAAATGAAAGCATTCCATGTGACGGATCCACCTGTACATATAGTTTTATCACAACAGTTAGAGCCGTTGCATGCTGTAAAGCTCAACATAGTTGTAGATTTCAAGAGTGTGTGAGTTTGTGTTGTGGAGGCCTGTTCCACTTCTATCGTGGGGTTACTTTTACCTCACTTGAGGATGTTTACCATTTCAACAGAATCCCCTCCCCGATGTGACCCTGTTGTCAAATGCGAAACCCAATAAAGATGCTCAAAACATCCAAATGTCTAGATTTCTTGTGCTTCCACCACCAGCTTGACTTGATAATATTGCAGTTGTTCCAGTCGGTCTTCTGTCTGCACTGTTTTGTATTTATAGTCTAAAAACATGCAGTCATTTTTATTTAATAATTTCTCAGACCACTAAAAAATTGACATCGTTCAAACTTTTGATTTTATTTACACATTCAGCAAAATTGGGCTTATGCATAACTTTATGCCTCATAATGGAGCAATAGTATCTGCTGGACTTGAACTAAGTGACAGGAAGTCTTGTTCATACTATACTGGTAAAAAAAAAAAAAAAATCTTTTTAGTATTATACAGCTAGACACTGGAAGTAATGACACCAGCCAGAGTCTGGTGTTAACACAGTACAAATCACATAATATAATACTGACACTGGTGTTGAGAAAGTATTCCAAAACTGCAGATTTCTCTGTTCTACATCTGAATGGAAGACAGTTAAAGCACAAAAACTACCCTGTAGTTTGGTATCTGATGGGATTTTTGGCTTGCTGCTTTATCAGGAAGCCTTTTTAAAACTCATTCTGCTGGATGTACTGTTTTCTGAGTGACATCCAAATGTAATGATAAAATATTTCACCCTTCTGTCTAAAAAATAAATATTTACAAAGATAAATAACTATTTAGAATAGGATAGAAATATTTCTATTTGTCAAATAAATGATTTTGCATCAAACAGATCATCAGACCTTAACGAAACAGAAAAAGAAAATAAAAAAAAAAAACACACAAATGACACAGAAACAAAAAGAAAATAAAGAAGCTTTGAGTCCATCCCTGCAGCAAGCCGTAATGACCGCATCCTCTACAAACGAGGAAAATGTGCAAGTGAAAATCCAGTGACATTTCACCACTGTCTGTCCTTCTGTCTTCAATTTTGCTCCCCTGTTTTACCTCCCTCAACTTTCAATGACCTAACGACCTCTAGCACAGCCACGACGTGGGCACCCACTGTGGCTCGGTGTCCAGTTTATCTATCAACCTGCGGAGCTCATGGAACGCCTGGTCTGGATCCATGTTCACAATAGTTGCATCAAAGAAGTGGCCAAAAGTGTGCTCCATCTCGCGGGCCTTTTCAATGACCTCCTTCAGCTCCTCCGGCTGCACGCAGAAAAATGGAAATTAACAGACATGAAAGGTCATTTCTAGATCTGCCTCAGAGGTCATGATCAGTGTTTCCTTCTGTTAGCTTTTACCTTTGGTGTTTTCCCCTCCGTGGCCAGCAGGGTGCGTAGTCGTTCTTGAGAAGGAGGGGCGATGAAGATGACATATGGTTTGAGGTTGGAGGATCTCAGCACCCGTAGTGACTGACAGAAGGAAACCCAAGACACATTCAAACAAAAGAAAACATAGACCAACGTTAATACAAAATTAAATGTGCTACAGCAAACATTAAGGGAATGCTCTTCAGTGACAACATGAATACCATAAGTTTTTTTTTGTTGTAATTAACCAAAAAGCTATTTAAGATTTATGTTCAGGATATGAAAAGTTCTCATTGTGATCTGGCTGGGGCACAGTGGTTTAGATCATAGATAACAATGGGTAAAATGGGCTGTGATTAACATGTTCGACAAAATATTGTCTAAGCAGCCACAAATATTCAACATCTTACCCTTGTGTGTAGGCAGAGCAAACATATGCGTCCAGAGTTGATGATGTGTCGGACAGAGTCTGTGCTGGTGCCGTACAAGTTCTTCTCATACTCCCCTGATTCAATGAACTTCCCTGCTGCCAAGTCTGCTTCAAAGGTAGAGCGGCTCACAAAATGGTATTCACGTCCATTACGCTCGTGTATCCTAGGGTTCCTGGTTGTGTCTGAGACATGAAAGGGGACAGGTGCATCTGAATCAATCTAAAAAATAAGTAGGCGTGTTATTTTTTGTTAGTGCAACAGTAGAAATTAACATAAGTGTTGCAGCTACAGTTAAAAAAAGGCAAAGTGATTGTAATTCTTCACTGAACCTCAAATGTGTGCTTTCATCCCTTTTTTGTGTGGAATCGGTAATCATTGTGTGATGCTGTGATGTCCTGCTGTTTGACAAAGCATGGACTTACGTGGAACAGCGACGGCGAACTTGTCTGGTTCGATGGAGAGAAGCCTCCGACGCAGCTCATCATGACCGCCGTTTGCTGGGCCAATCAGGGCTATGGGGCGTTTGCGGTTAGCAGGCTGATGGTACAAGGACATCTCTTCATAGGTCAGGATGTCATCGTAGTCTAAAGAGAGAGTTTGGGAGGACTAAGTGAAACATCCCTGACCTACATACCAAATTACTTTGAGCTCTTGAGCTTCTGCCCCGCAGCTACTTTTCACCTCTCAGAGGACGTGTGAATCACGCAAGAGATTTTCGGGATCAATAAATTACTCTCTTGTTATCAATCCTGTTTGTATTGAACAAAACCTCTACAAAAAGTCTTTTCTTCATGTCCAACAATCTCTGCTCTCAGTCAGCCACTGCTAGCTTGATTGGATCCGCACATATGCCTGTATTTTTATCGTAGTAGAAGTGTTTCTATGTGTGAACCCTAAAACCTCATGTCTCTCCAAGCCATTTAAGCACCTGCTGATCCCCTCTGTGAAGACAAGTCTAATCTGACCAGTGACACAACAAGTCTGGACAAGCTGCTGTGAGAAAGACAAGGTGTGGCAACTTTAGCTTATGCGTGGGCCTAACACTGACAGTGGTTGACATTTGGCAGCTGCCCAGTAATGAAGTGATTTCTACACAGGTGGTAAATGAGGAGTGACGGTGAGTTCAGTATGCAAATAGAGATCAGTTCTTACCCCACAAAAGACATTCACAAAACAAGTCTTACCTGTATTTTTGTTCAAGTTTGATATGTTCCTCTTCTTCTGTTTCTTGCTCTTCTTTGAATACCACACTTTCCCTGAACACATAAATAAATCAAATCATTTGATGCTGTTGGAACAGCTTTAAAAATCACGTCTTGTTCATGAGGGGAAGACTATACGTCTCAACTCTTCTAACCTTGCTGCTCCTGACTTCTGTCTGTGATAGTTTTCTTCAGGGTCTCTCTCTGTTGCTGGAAACTTTTACCTGAAATTAAGGAAAACATATACACACACATTAAATACACTGTACTAAATGCAAATTAAAATAATATTTCCAATTTCTTATAAGTGAACCCTTTTAAGACATGCTGAGGAAAAAGAAAAATGAATGCAAACTTTCCATTTCAAGCACTTAACCTTGTTTTCTTCCACCCACAACAGACTGAGGTCAGAAAGTAATTACAAATAATTCTTAGGTGTTTGTTTTAATCTGATGGACGTGGCAGATGGGCAGCGTGTCTTGCAAAGATAGTAGTACCATAATATTTAGTACTTCCAAGAAGTACTTTACTTGTTTTTTAGTTACTACAAAGGATAGAGGAAATGAACAAATTATATTTTTAACAAATGATCAAATAACAGTTTTCCTGTGTATCTCATACATTTATCACACTCTAGCAAATAGTGTTGGTTATTTTATATAGTTTGAATTTGACTTAAGACATAATATGAACATGTTTTGATCACAGATGTGCTTTTTAGGATACAACACGACTAAAGTTTTTTTGGTTGTTGTTGTTTTTTGTTCTTTAGAAATTGTTTACTGAGTCTGAGGGCAGATCTGGTCCCTAAACACAACATTTTAGTCTACTTTCTCACCTAAGTAAAGGATAGGTTATCTTGTGCTGATAAATCTGCAGATGACTGTTATGTTTTTTAAAAAGGCCTACAGACCAGTGACATATCAGCTCACCAACCAAGTTCACTATAAGCTCTAATTAACTTTGCCACAACAAAATATTTAATGTATTTAGACTGAACAATAATAATCCCCTCTGAACGGATACATTTTCTCCTCCATGATTCCTTAGCACAGTTATCACAGAGGATGAATCATTTAAAGCTTGCTTTGAAATATTCCTATGGGCTGATTAGTGGATGAGTCACGTCATAAAACGGTCATCCTGAATTTCTGACGTTTTCCAAAGATTTTCCTCGTGAATTTCTTTGCCAGCACGATCAAAACAACAGCCATCTTTCAAGCTCTCTAAAAGTGTGACAAAGGACGGACAGCAGTTATGAAGCTATAACCGATAACACCATGATTCCTTTTTGTTGGGGAGCCAAAAACTACAGTGTAAATAATTTCAAAATCAAAAGTAACATGATACTGCCCTTGTGAAGCAACAGATAGAACACTGATAATCTGGCCCGTCTGATTCCTACCTGGAATTAGTCCAGCCAAGGGCTGATTGTCTTCATCTCCATCCCTGTAGGCCTGCCACCAGTTGGGGTCATCCTGGCTAATAACATGGAGGATGTCTCCCTTCTGGAAGGACAGGCCAAGCTCCCGACACGGCACGAAGGGGTCATCGGAGGGATCGTAGTCAAAGTAAGCACGTACATGAATCTGAGGAGATGGTTTACAACGGGGTTGCTGCTGCACGCTTATCATCAAGACTTCTCACGCACATACTCCTTCAATTAAGACTTACCACAGTCTGTCTATGAGGGGCAAGTTTAATCTGAGAGCTTGGGATGAGGAGGAAGGTCAAGGTGCCCTGCATTTGTTGCTGTAAAAAAGGTGGAAATCAATTATATAAACTTTCAGGGATACAGTTCCATAAAATATTAATATTTTTCTGACACTAACTGTACATCAAAAAATATCTTATTACTTTGAATATTGCACTTGAAGTAGTTTTTTGGTGCACCATAACAAAGCAAGTTTCCCTTAAAAATGAATTTGCATCAGATTAATTTCCAATAGAATACTACTTAGAACATGAGCAGGAGAAGTTACTGAACATCACATCCAACAATGGTTCTCACCAGCAAGTCATGAACTTCATTGATGTGTTTTCCACGAATAGGAACCCCATTTATCTCCAGGATCTCATCTCCTTCGCTGAGGAGGCCACTTCGCTCAGCTGCGCCACCTTTCACCACACGACTCACAACCACACTGTCCATGTCATTTCGTACTGTTGCACCCTGATGACCAGATATATACATGTATAAGATACTCCCAACACTGAAGACACACAAATCTAAAAGCAGGAGGAGAGGAATAATGTCCTTCACAGGGAAAGCCATATACAATTATATGCCTAGCATTCAGACTCAGAAGCATCTTGCTGCTATTTTGGTATCTAGACACTCCCAGGTGAGAATTGTGCGTGAGGTGGACACTGGATAAGGCTAAAAAAAGAATAAAAAGAGCCTTTTCACTAGAATTAAAAATGTAAAATCCTTCCATCCATTTCTATATCCAATTTATTTTGTTCAGGGTTGCATGGGCGCTGGAGCCTATCCCAGCTATAATTAGGCAAGAGGCTGAGAAAACCCTGGACAGGCTGCCAATACATCACATGTTCAGCACTGAGACAACACTCCCACCTACACCTGCAGTCAATTTGGGATCGCCAATTAACTTAAATCTGTTTTCAGATTTTGGGAGGAAGCTGGAGTAGCAAGGAAACCCCCAAAAGATCCAAGGTGAACATGCAAACTCCACACAGAAAGGCTACAGCTAAGTTGGGGAATAATAATGGGGAATATTTCCAGGGTTTCTGATGAATTGCACACTTAAGCTTCAGTGACTAACTTATTCCTGGTTTTGTTCCTGTTCATTTAAACAAATCAAACCTTTTTTTATTAACTGTGCTCAGTGGCAATTTGAATCTTTGACGTGTAAGCACAACTATTTTAATTTCTAGCAGACATCAAACACTCATACGGCATAAAACTGACTGAATTGCTGGAATAGTATGAAAATGTAGAAAGAGACAAAATAATGACATTTGATAGCAGTGGTGAGTCAGAGCATGATGATGTCTCACCAGCGGTGTGTCTCGGGCCTTCTCCAGTCGCACTAATTTAACCGTCTCTCCAAGATACTGGGTCACATTTTCCTCTGCCATTTCCTGCCCTGCCACACTGTCATGAGCCTGCATCAATGCCTGTCACATGAGCACAAACAGAACATACAGTATGGACACGGGTACCCACAAACAGGAAATACATTCAGCAATTTACATGCAGCAGGAATGTGGTACAAGTCCAGAGAATGAATGAGGCATGATGTTTTAAAGCGATGACAAAGCTAGCAAAAATGATTCAAGAGGAATGATTTAAGTTTCCTTAGATAAGTCACATCTTTTTTTAACAAGGACAATCAGCAAGCCCACTTCCATCCACTAATAAGACTGAGATTCACGTCATTTAATGTGACAATCACTGTACACCTAACAATAACTGTCATTCCAAATGTGTCTCTTTGTCCTGCAGCAAAGAGGATCTGAGGGAGCAGAGGTCCACTAAGCTACGGTGGACACACAATCCATCTTTATCTCCCTTTGCATTCAAGAGTCAGAATCCACCACCATCAATCATCAAACACCTTTAGCTTCCCTGCTCCAGAGGAAAACGTGTCCTACAAAACAATGAAGGGGATGCGGTTGGACTCGAGGGGGCCTCGTCCTCTCTCACATACCTCCATTAGTTTAGGCTATGAAGTTGTTTACCTGTGCAAAAGGGTGATTCATGTGAAGCTCTATTCCCTGAAGAGAAACTGACATAATCTGTTCCAGTTTCTGTGCCACAAGGTAGGCTTACATGTCATCACACCACCCCCGCGGGCTACACGGTTCCAACTTAGCGGACAGTTTAACAGGCCAGCGGGGGAATTGGTAGTTCACACGGTCACATGGGTCAAACATTAGACCCCTGGTGCTCCACTGCCAGGGCCCTCAACTGTAAAATTATAGAAGAGTCCAACACCTGAGGACTTTTCTCACCTTGCTGCCTCACTAATGGATGGTGGTAGTCTGATACTGTGACTCCAATTTTCCCATAGAAGAATCACCGAAGCTTAAACTGACAAAGGGAGAGTTTCAAGTCACTTCAAATAAGTAAATTTTAGTTTCTGGTTCTTTTCATGCTGACACACACACGCACGCACACACACGCACACGTGCCACACACACACACACACACACACACACACACACACACACACACACACACACACGAAATGCTGAACAGATGCCCCACTGAATAGCTGTACAGTTATTTCATTTGAATAGTAGTGCCAACAGCAAACTTTAGCAATGTGCTCTGAGATCATCACCAAACAGGTTACAGCCAAGTTTTCATGAGACTCAACTATTGGCATGTCCCAACAAGTCAACAAAAAGTTGTCTTTATGAGCAGGGCCCTTCCAATACACTTTGATAACACATTTGGTTGTTGTGTTTACTAATGTTGCTCATGAGTAAAAATGTATTTAGGTAACAGTTTTTGTTTATCCATTTCACAGGTTTGGAATAAACAAAGTACTTTAAACCTACCATGGTTACTCCACATGCAAATATGCATATGCCATGAAGGTACACTGTTCAGCTAGGTTTATTTTTTGACATAATTCCATGGTGCCTCGCAGATCAGTCATCAACATTTTTTACTTATTTATTGTCTATATTTCAGATAATTTGGGGTAAAATTTTTTACTCATTGGAGTAAACCAAGACCAAGTACTACTACTCTATACATCTATGCCAAAGCTGCAGGCAAAAATCGGCAAATTCATGAAAGACAGAAATCTGCACCACCAACTGCTGCAAAGAACAAACCAGTCATGTTATTTTTAATTTCCACAAGCAATGACTGACATCACCATCTCGTTAAAAAACCTGCCTTTTCTGAGAACTACAATAGCTCAATCCAAGAAGGAAAACCTTGCAATAATCAATAAACAGACTGCTTTTTCAGAAAAGATTTATTTTGCCATGCTTAAATATCCTTGAGCAAACTAATAAATTCCACCTGCATATGATGAATGATGACCTCGTGACTGTTCTTATTAGGTACATATGATGTCAACAGAGACATGAAACTGTTCAATTGTCTTTGAAACATCAAGCTGTTATAACCCGAACCTTTTGACCTCCCAGTGGAAGGTGCAAGAGAGACAATTACCCTTTTGGAAAAAGTCCCATGTAACATTAATTATATTTCCAGCTCTCCAATTACCAGAATACTAACTAAATTAATGAGTTGGTCTGAAAAGCTTTGCTGATTTGCTGAGTAGCACTGGAGCTAAATTATAATCAAACTGTGGGTCAAGAAGAAGTCGCAGGAGAAAAGTCGATCTCTGACCTGCAGATGGGGATTTGTGAGCAAGGCTCGGAGCTCCAAACCCTCCTTTTGCTGGCTCGACTGGAGAATCCTCTGAACCTAAACACAGAGATATTGTGGTGAAAAAAATGTGCAAAACTTACAAGCTAGTTAAATTAAGACCTAATTTTACAACTTTATACTGTCTTACCTCAGAAATGCAAAAGTATGTGGAACCCTTTGCAGTTCCTCTTAATGTACTTCACTATATTCAGCTATTTTATTAAAATTCTAAACAAAAACAAAACAAAAACCTGCCTAATTTGCCATCTTATTGCTTCACTAAATGTTACTCCCACTTTGCAAGCCTCAAGTTACAAGAATTAGTTTAAATTAGTTTTTGTGACATCTTTTCCTTTTTTGTATTTCAGCTGGATTTGAGTCAACACTCATGTATTACGTCTGTGAAACTGTAAAAAAAAGATTTAAAAATATATGAATAAACGTAAACATTTCATACATGTTTTAATTTCTACTTGTGATCAAATGTGTGATAAAGAAATGACATATAAACCAAACTAATGAGTGGACTGCAGCTAAGTAGTGGCATCACCTTCGCTCTACTTTTATTACGCTATTTTATGTAAAAATATTCTACAAGTAGTAGTTGTAGATAACATCTGTAGTACCGTTTTCGCTCTTAAAACTATTTCACTTATTTTTATTGATTAGTTTGTTTATCCTCTTTTCATAGCATCATGTTTATTTTTTAAAAATCTAAAACTGATGTTATTGGCCCATTTTAGTGATGAGACAGTTAGTTTGGACTCTGATTTGTGAGGGGACGGACACACCCCCACACACACACAGTTTTTAATAGACAAGCATCTGTGTACACATATACAGGGTGCTTACACAATGTTTGTTTGGCTACCTTCACGTAACAGTAGGATTTCCATTCTCCAGCTCTATCTAGCACTAACTGTGACTCTTGGATTTAAAAAATATTTTGAAAAACAATTGTTGACATTTGTGCCATAAATGTTGTATTTGTATTTCATAAGTCTGACAAGTATGAAGTAGCAAAGCACTCTGAGCAACATCAAAATGCATTTCTAGCCTATGGCTTTTGCAGATTGTCCACTCTGCTGCTCTCATCTGCCTCTCTTCTCATTGTTGCAAGGCTCTACTTTAAACAATTTGGTTGTTGCCTTGTCAGGAGGCATACTGTCATTCCCTTACTCTGCCCTTCTGCCTCTTCATCTTTCGTTCAGGGCTTAGTTCATCCATTACACTAATCAAAGCTCTCACTAACAAGGTGACGCACTTTCCCCTCCCCCCAGCAGTGCGGCACCTCAGTCCACACTGCTGTAAGCTGCTGGAGTTTCTTTTTCTGGCCGCCCAGATCCTGGCCTTCGTCTTGCGGTGTGCTGCGCTGCTCAGCCAGTACAGAGGGCTGCTGGGAGATTTGTTTACACAATGTTCAATGTGAGAGTCACACAGCACAGCCACACATTGCAGCTCAAACTCTCCACGTCTGCTGTATGAGTGCATACGCTGGTTTACTTTGCGCGGGAAGACAATGCTTCGTGTGTTTAGGAGAAGTAAAGCAGATCATCACACCCAGCCTCTTTCTTAAAACCAATCCAATCATGACTGGAAATGCAGCTCTGGAGCACTGCTGTTTACTGGCCTTCGAATGAACTCATAGCTCATAGCTTGCTTCATAAAAAGATGAATGACTATATACAACTAACAACCAGCTAAAAATCCTTCAGTAGCAATCTGACTACGATGAAGTAATACACTGAGTAGACGTGGATTCTAATCTCAACATAGTGCCTATTGTGGGTGTAGCTTGCCAAAGATCTACAAAGCTTTTTGGTCACTCATAGAAAACCATATCACAATTTCGTTTTTCCTACAAGGTGTGTGCAGTAAGACAGACTGCACAATTTTCATGCAGATGCTCACTTCATAAGTCCAGTCAATTAGTGTTGCTTTGTTTCAGCAAAGACAAGTTGGCTGGTGTTTAGTCAACAGGAAAGTCAGGTGTGGCAGACACCCTGAAATGGTTCTTTGCTTTCTGTCACTTTCTGTGCTAGAGCTCTGCAGGCTCCACTCTAAACCATCATTTAAATAGAAAAGAACAATTGGTTTATTGGAAATGTTTCTGTTTTTTTAAATTATACCCCCTCCCCCCCAAAGATTTTTGCTTCTCTTCGTAGTTCCAGCTATCTTTTCTTTTCCCCTTAATTCTCTCACGCTTTCCTCTTTATCTATTTTTGCCAGCTCTTTCATTTTCATCCATGGCCAGATTCCCACAGATCTCTCCTATTTGCTTTCACGCACCTTGTTAAACACCAGATAATTTACATGTCATAATTATTCAGTATGTCTTCTGAGCCGCTTTGTTGAATTAATCATCACCTCAAGCAAATATCTTTCAAGTTTTTTTTTAGTTGCTTTTCTCACAAAGATGCATCCAAAGTAAAAAGAAACTAACAGGATCCAAACCAGTGGTAAGTTCAATGCGATCACCTTTATACCTGTATGTGCAAACTGACACTGTGGAGATCACTGCTTGTCTCATGAGGTGTACAGCTGGTTTTGTGATGTGGTCAAAAAACCAACAAAACAAAAAAACCAACAAAACAAAATAACCACATCGCAAAAAATTCATTTCTATGAGCCCAGTTAATATAGCTCTAAACTTCCTTAGAGCTGTGAACACGTTCATCTACAATATTAACAGACTCACCAGTATAAACTACATTAGCAAGTGGGGTAAAAGTTGCTGGAAAATGACCGTTTTGCATACCTCTTGGCACAGGTCCTGTGCTTGTGCTGTGAGGGGTGAGGTGGGACTGACTTTGTTCATCTGCTGGGACAGAGCAGTGTAGATCATGTAGGCAGTCTTGAATTCCTCCTTGGCTAAGAGCTGCATTATCAAATCCACATCCTGCTGGCTCTGAGGATCATTCAAGCAATGCTGCACCCACTTCAGAGCTTGCAGCAAATCCTCCAGTTCTGTCAAGGAGGCAGAGACAGTAGAGAGAACAGAGGGTCAAAGATGTAAACAATGTTTCCACAGGCTAACCTACCTGAAATTGGTCCATTAATCCCAGATTGCTGATGGCCAATTACACTTTAATTCCATCAGAGCAAAAGTTGTCTTTTAAAATTAAAAGTGTTACTTTTAGTAGAAAGCAATTTAATATACTGTAATGGATAACCATATTTGAAATATCATTGTTCTGACCTCTTAAATAAAAAAATGTTTTGACTTTAAAAGTGGAAAAGTTTAAAGTGGTACTTGACTTGTCAGGATTTTGTACCACTGCTGTCCAAGGAAAAGCTGCTGCTTATTCAAAAAAAAGAAAACACTGTGGGCCTGATTTACAAAGACTCCAAATTGCGAGTCTAATGTCTTTGCCTCGCAAAAAAAAAAAATAGCGTGCGCTGTCATTTTAGCGTTTGCGGGTGATCTACAAAGATTACACGCGCAATCTGTAACAGGCGCAAACAGCAGGATTTAAATGAGGATTTAGCGTGCGCTCTCCCTGCGCCACGGAAAGTTCAGAAGAGCATGTGGTAAACGCAAAATGAAATTCATCCTGATAGAGAGATGTTAGTTTCAGAGATATAATGAGGCAAATAAAAAACAGAATATAAGATAAATATGAAGAGTTCATTTGCAAAAAAAGACAAACGCCATTTAGAAAAAACGGAGTTAACTGCTTTTGCAAATAAACTCTTCATTTACTTTTCGAATATTTTCAGAAAATCAAGCTCACGTGAAGTAGAGGGTTTTAATGATGTAAAATGGAGATAGGACGTTTGTACCCGACAGCAACAAAAGCAGTTAACTCCGTTTTTCCACAGTGGCGTTTGTCTGTTTTTGCAAATGAACTCTTCATAATAACTATAAATAAAAATAATGCAGCAGGTTTCCCTGTGGATCGTAAGAAGAGGCCAGTTTAAGGACATGGATAAGGACACGCTGTTGAAGATGATCTGATATTACGCACAGACTGCGCGCTCTTTGGCACAATGCCAGGCGCTGGACCTGCGTAATTGCCCCCCACCCCACGCAAAACTAAGTAAAAAAATAGTATCATTAGTTTGTGCGACGTTACTGGTTATTTTTACTGAGTTTTTTGTGGGGTGGGGGCCAACTTCACGCAGGACAGCAACCTCAGAGCAGCAGCAGCAGTCGCTGCGGTGTGGAGGAGCAGGAGATGATTTTAATTTAAAAATATGCCATTGGCAAAAAGTAAAAGAAAATAAAAAGACATAAATAATGTCAGCTTTAACTACCATGATGCTGCAGCTGCAGATGTTCTGGTTCACGTCTAGAATAACTCGTGTTTAACAGTGATGTTGATTGTTATTTAATTAAATAATGAAAACTTGACGTGTCGCCTGAACACATCATGAAAAATGATTCTGACCCGATGTCTGCAGTCCTGTGTGCAGCATTCTTTCAGCCATCAGTGCGTAAAGCTGCCAGTTATACCTGCTTTTCAGACGTGCTAAATTACACGCAATTTTTTGCCCCCGCTTTCCGTTGAACAGTTGATAGATCACATTGCGCGTGTTAAACTGAGGTTTTGCATAGTCTCCTCCCAATATTTTGCGCCTTCTGGCAGAAACGCCCAGTTTGCATATTCATCTGCAGCAGATGCGCAAAATGGACAGCGGCGCTATTTTGCCCCTTGACAGGCGCAAACCTCCTTTTGCCCTGCTTTGTAAATCAGCTCTGGCGGATTATTGCGTGCATAATGAAGATAGCGCCTGTTTTAACAAGCGCAAACCTTTCGTAAATCGGGCCCTGTTTCTTTTAAACACAGTTCTTGACTCAGTG
This sequence comes from Atherinomorus stipes, assembly GCA_023101725.1. NCBI lineage: Eukaryota > Metazoa > Chordata > Actinopteri > Atheriniformes > Atherinidae > Atherinomorus > Atherinomorus stipes. The sequence goes on from JALJCO010004779.1 coordinate 312,788, forward strand.
CAATAATAAGGTATTGAACATCTAAATATAAAAGCAAACACCAAAACAGAATTCTAAATGAAATTCTTCAAAAAGGGATAAGAAAAGACAACATTTTGTGTGCGATGTTTCTGGATTGGACAAATTTGCTTCTGAGCCACTTGCACATCTATTGCTCTTCATTTGCATTTATTTGTTTAAAAGCTGCTACAATATTTAAAATCATATCTTCCTGTGGTGACAGTGTAAGGACAATTTCTCTTTTAGTCTTTCTGTAGTAACGATATAATAATTCACAGTAATCTTTAACTTATTTTGCATGCAAATAAGCAAAAACATGCAGTTAAAGGGATAAAAATTGGCTTGAAATAAATATTTTCCCCCAGTAATTCTACAGTACAGTAATAATACCAATGTTAACAAAGATTGCAAACAATTACGTTGTTATATTTCATTTTGTTGAGTTATGTCAATAATTTTTCATGAGCTACAGTGTGCCATATCCTGCAAAATGCACTCTTTATATATCTGCTTTCTTTTCATAAAATATGTAATGAAAGATTTTTTTCAACATGGGCACTATGTCGTTTTGTTTTGGTAGGAATTGTGGACAGCCCCCCAAAAAATCCACCACCCTCTTCCATTTCCGCCCTCTGCTCTGCCCCTTCAATGGTCATTGTGTTTACTCTTTGTTTTCAGTCTTCTTTGCAAAACCTCAACTCTCTATTCTCCTTTGAGTTTCTGCTTTCCTCCTCCTGTTCCCCTGTTCAACCTCCTTGACCCCTATAAAAACTTTTCAATACTTACTGCCCTCCTTCTCTGAACTCACCGACAACAGGGTCCAGGGAGCTTGAGTCTTTGGTCGCACTTTCCTTCCCATCGAAGGTGGGATTGTCGATGCCCACCTTAGGGTTCTGTGACAGCTTCTTGAGCCTCAGAGAGGCGTTGGGGTCAATGTCATGCTTCCCTTTGGCGTCCTCCTCTCTTCTCTTCCTTAACTCTTCTTGGTAATGCTGGATTCTCTCCATGTGGGCACTGCAGTGTGGCGCTTTGACAAGGCTACTTTCCTCTCCTGGACAGTCCACAGCCCTCTCTCTGTGGCTCACGGCCTTACCAGAGGCCTCTTGCACATAACCGTTCATATGGGATGCAATCATCCCTGTTGCAGTGGCATACAGCTCAAACCACCCCAGTGTTTCCTGGGGTCTGCTGGAGTGTTACAAGTCGCTATTGCCGAGACTCAACTCATGAGTCATAGCACATTGATGTGAGATCAAGTCCTTCGTCGTCTTTCTTTGATCTCTCATCCTGGAATGCAAACAGAGAATTAAAAAGGATTTTTTTTTTATGCAAACACAATTTAGTAAGGATTAGATCATATTTATTCTTGTAGACAGTTATATCTATTACATTCTTTGAACAACACAGACTGAAGCTCATTTATAAATGATGAACTCTACTTTGTTTGCTGCCAAGACATTCATATTTTTGCAGTATTTCAGACTGAAAGTGATCAGCTTTCCACTATTTTCTGTCCACAAACTAGCGATATTTTGTGTCTTGAAAGAAAACAAACAAAACATCTCTTGTGACAATCCACAATTTCACACATTTTCGCATAAACAACTGAACGATTCAAAGAGACTAAAAAAATATATACTGCAAAGTTAAAAGGATTTGTGGATATTTTTTTCTCATATTTACAAAAGCAGGGATGTTTTATAAGTTACTAACCAACTGCTCAATGAAATAATCCACTCATTAAAACTTTCCAAGCATGTGGATTCTGTTTGGTGCATTACTGATGCTAGCACTTTTTTTTCCCATTTGAATGCATAAAATAAGTTTCTCTTTTAACAGTATGAATAAATCACCATGATAGCCAACTCGCAGATGAAGAAATAAAATACTATATAATTTATGATATGCATGGAAAATATTTTATGTAAAAATCTCAAATAAAACTGTAAACAGGTGAATCAAATTTTTTACAAAATTATCCTTAGCTATAACATGTAGCAACATCTGCAGTTGCCCTCCTCAATATCTGTCCAGTTTGATTGGTTACTTGCTTCCTAAATGACAAATACAGTAAGTTACATTTTTGCTCACATGTACGTCATTATGTGTGCAGATACATTACTCACAAAAAGGCATATTTGGCTTTTTGTATGAATTTAGAATGCACCTTGTTTAACAAACTAACTTTTAAAGATAATTTAGTTAGGAATATTTAAGAATTAACCGCATAACTTGCTGTTAATTAACAAGCTGATTAACTGCAAAAAGTCCGAAAGAAGTGTCTGAACCACAAATTGACCACTAAATTTTCTGGTTTAATGACAACTTGTACTCAAAAAGTTTTTTTCATCACACAGTTTACATTTTGACATCATCAGACCAAGACGACACCTAACAGATGACAGATTAGTAATTGTGCTGTGGTATACCCATCACTGTTGTTTTTGTTTCAATAGGACTTAAATGTCCTACAGTCATTATATATTATCAGTGTTACATTAACTTGTTGAACATTTTGTCGATTTGATCTGAAGTTTGAAAATCCTAACTTTTTGAGAGTAGTGCATGTTAAAGTCTCAAAAGAATAGATTGTATTTTACATCTTAGCAGACATGCTGGATCCTAACTTTGTTGTAATCACTGAAAAAGACAAAGAAAAAAATCACTGTTGTTTAGTCTTCCTTTAAGCAGGTTGTGTGCTTGAAGACCTGTGTTTACTCCATTCTGTTCCTATCAATCCTGCCACTAATCTACATCCTAACACGGACAGCTTTCTGGCCTCACTCACCACAAATCCCATCAGTTCAGCCTCCCCCTGCCATTAGTTGGACACACCTGTCCTTTACTGTCCACAAGAACAGCTTAATGAAAATATCCACCTGTAGCTCACTGACTGTTTGGATGCCCAAATACATGCATAAATATGTTTCACATATTGTGGTGTACTTAATGAGAAATGGCTATCAATTACTGTCCATGATGTGTCTGTTTCAGATTGTATTGTATTCTTATAAACTTCCATGCAATCTGTTAAAGTTATGATAGCAAATACTGGTGGTACCAGTTTTCAGATTTTAAAGATAATATTCACTTTTTAACGTTGTTATTGCTCACAGGTAACAGAAGTAAACACAGCCCACTTCATTAAAAGGGCACCTCTGACGTCCACGTGATAAAGTCAGCCACGTCCCCCACCACCAAATGGCAGCCCTCCCCTTCTTTAACCAACTCTACATGGCTAATTACGTCTGGCAAGTCTATCCCTGTGTTTCCCAAACCCCTCCCCCTCCCCTACAGAAGCATTTAGCTGCGTTTAGAGAGGCAGCGTACTGCTGACAAACAGCAGAGACTGCCAGCAGTCCATCTGTTCCTGCGGGCTTAATTAAGCTTGGGATCTCATGCTCCTTACTCAAGTGGCCAAAGCGTAACTGGGAAGGATGCTGGGAAGGGAGAGGGGTACCTGGGTAGAGGAGTGAGAATGAATGGAAATGCACACACCCACTAAAACATAAATAAACAAAACAATGCAAAACGTTTGGCTCCACTAATACTGTATGCGAGCCAGGTTTCAGGTCTCTGTAGGGTCATGGACGTGAGTCTGTAATCATTGTCACATGCTTAGAAACTGGACAGATAATAATGGCTGCCCCACTATTAGCACAGACTATGACTCTAGGGACAAACCTTATAAATCTATGAAAATAAATAACTAAAGTAGACGGTTAGGCGTTTTCCTACACAAGTGTTCAAACTACTCTGTATAGTTCACAAGAAAATTGGATGGCAACCCACACATTTTTCGCTTTAGTGATGCCACTCATTGTCTTGCTTATAAGAAGTAACCTTGAAATTCCTTTGAAAGTAACTATAAAGGGATTTTCATTTCGTTATGTTCAAGTTAGGGTCAATGGGGGAAAAAATCAGATAATAAACAGCTTGATGATGGATAAGTTGATGACGGTAACGAGTGTCGACGGAAAGAGAAAACAACAGAGGAATTAAAGCGGCTCACCTGAAGCATAAACATAATAATGTTTTGAATTGCTTTAAAATAGATTAGCACGTTCATACACAGTACCGACAACAGAAGTACCGTGCACACTCCGAATATATTCGGTTCTTCTTTTAGAAAACGCAAAAATGGGTTCAATATTGGTATTTAACGCTAACGTGACAATAGCGGTGGACTTAGCTTAGCTGCACTGTACCGCTAACTGCGTAGCTTAAAGGTAACTGTCCCGAAACAGACTGCGTCTACTCACCACTCCAAAGTCGGTGCGATTAGTTTTGGGAAGAAGTTTTACAATCCAGTCTCCAAAGAACATGTGTGTTGTGTGCACACATACGTAGAGAAAAGCACAACTTCTTTCTTGGTCCTTACCGGACCGCGTGCAGCCGCTGCAGAGGGCTCCGTCCAAACTCCGTCGGGACACTTGTAGCCATTGCTGTCGATTTAACTGCGCCAGTTGTTTTGAGTCGTCTCCCTGGCAACACCGCGGCGCCATGGCGCCCCCTGTCTGTCAGAACCACAATGACCAAACATTCCGGAACATCCTTCACGTGGGATGCTGCGGACGCATATCTTTTCTCGTTTGAATGTTTTAGTGCAGAACTCCGGCATTTGGGGGTCATTGTTCTGCAGATTTGGGATGTTTCTGTAGTGTAACACACATGACTCTAATTGACAGGTAATGATAACGGAATTATACTTCAAATCAGGTGTGATGATAATTGCTGAATTATCAGCTATTTAACAGCTTGCCACACAAATAGACAAGCTTATATGGAACATGACATAAAATATATATAAAATCTTTCCCTATGTAAATATAAATGTGGTTCATAGCTGTTTCCTTTAATTTGTTATATTGTGATGACTGTATTGCATTGTTATTATTATTGCTATGTGATTCATTATAATTGAATCTGAGGGGGAAAATTTAATATACTGTATGTTTGTATGTATTTATGCTTTGGCAATATGTGTAAAACTGTCATGCCAAAAAAGCTTATTTGAGTTTGAAGCTACTGCATGAAGCACTGGAGTTTGAGACATCCCCTGTGAGTTCTTGCCTCTTTTTTACTTTATTCCACCAGCCACCCTATGCACAATGCTACCTGGAAATAAAGTTTAAACTTTGAGCTGCATTTCTGAATGTCACCAAGGGCCCAACTAAACCAAAAAAAATGTTAAAAATACAAACAAAACAGCAAAACAAAACAAAAAACAAACAAAAACAAACAGTTCACATCCTGACAGCTGTGGTGACTTCTTGACCCAATTGTTGAGAGAAACAAAAGTACTTTTAAGGCAAACTTGTACAGTAGCTACAATCTTCTGAATTTTTTTTCCCTGTTAATTGAACACTCCCACATTATATAAATACAAATTACACTTTTCACATAGTTTCTTCAGGCAGGCTGTAGCTATTCACTAATCATCTAATTTACCTTTTTATCCCAATGGCCTTAATTAGTTCAGTATATTCAGGAAAATTAGACACTCATGGTATCCTTTAATAAATACAAAATAAAAAAAATAACACACTTACTGCACTCAAGGGTATGAAGAATTTGCTGTTATTTTCTACAATCGTCTTCACAGTGATTCCCTTACATTTACAACACTTTTTGCATATCCACATAGATGAATGTCTACGTTCTTTTCACGGCACCATTAATCATCTCAAGCTAATGGGATCTGCTGTCATTTTACCTTGCAGAGAAGAACAGAAACTGCCTAATCTTGTGTTGCCTCTAAAAACCTTCACCAGAGCCCAGAGCTGCTTTTTCCCTCCTGCATTTTCTATTAGGTTAATCCTTTCTGACACCCCTGCGCTTAACCTCTTTTCCTCGTTAGACTCGCTTCTGCCAGTTCCCAGATCTTAAATACTTACCTTTCTTGAGAGGGAGATGCAGTGAAAAGCTCTAAGGGTTTGAAATGATTCATTCCAATGCATATGATTTTTCTTGCTCATCTAAACAGCAGCAGCAGAAATACAGTATTTAGAAGCAAGGCAGGTGCAACAATCCAAAAATGAATAGTTTTAGTTTTCTTTGAGTCTTTGCAGTTGTTTGCCAATAAAGTATGTGGACCAGCTCTCGAGCCAAATAAAGTGTGAAAAGTGCAACATTTTGCACTCAAAGCATCAGATATTGAGCAAAACCATGTTTCCTAAAAAGTTGGAATGGGATATAAAATGTAAATTAAAACAATACAACAACTTGCACATCATGTACATTCTTCAGTATAATTAATCAAGAATACAGTCTCATAAAGACAATATAATCTAAAATTACAACTTATTTTTCAGAAAATGTGTTTCATTTTTAAGTGAGTAATACATTTCATAAATCGCGAATGGGGGAAACAAAAGACAGGAAGTTCAATGTAATGCTAAAAGAATAAAAACCAAATCTCAAATCTTTTACAATAATACTACTGTATAAAAACAATTAAATTAATAATATGGCTGGGTGTAAAATATCATCCAGCATGAGATACATTATTCCAGCATTAACATCAGGCTCTTATGGATTAAAGTGGAAAAAGAAAAATCACAGCATGGGTTTAAGAACCCCTCTGAAAAATATCTCCACAGTTTTTTCACAAGATCCACAAATTTACAACAAACTGAGAGAAAGTGGAAAGTTTCCATGTGATGCAAGTCATGGGTTTTAATTCCCCTGCACTAAAGAGGTGAGGGACCACCCAGTTTGTTAGTAGTCCACATTCCACAGTTTAAGTAAAACACTTGTGTACCATCCATGAGGGATGCACGATAATTATCGGGCCGATAACAGGAAATTATTATGTCATTCCGATAAGTCCGATATTACAACAACTTGTCCCAGTAACTTATACCCCACACAGTTGGAATTTTTAAGATCCAACATACAGAAGTTGAAAATCCCACTTTTAAGCTTCCCTCGCTGAAATATTGCGTTCGGGGAAAGAAAGCTGCTGCTTCACAGGGGAGACTGAAAACTGCTTCCAAACCACCCCCCTTCTTATTTTAGACACAAACTACCCCATGCAGTTGGAATTTTTGATTTGGTATAATTAGGTATGTATGTATCGGTTTAGGAGCTGAAATTGATCAGTTATCGGTATCTGTTTTAACAAAGGTTATCGTGCATCCCTACCATCCATCCATCCACAGAAAGATGACCTGATCAAAATATAAAATTTCCATTTCATATGTAATATTTTTTTTTAAAGAAAATATTCTCACCAATTCTACAAAGTGAAGCATGAACTTTCAATTATTTTAAAAAATATATTGGGAAAAATGATGGCATTCATATTTATTTTTTCAACAATATTGCAGAAGAAAAGCAAACATTATAAAACTGTCCAAACAGTGAAAGTGAAAAAGATAAATAAGCATATATAAAACCCCAATAATTGCTTCATTATAACTTCTGTTATCAGTGTCTCTGATTCAATATTTAGTGAGTAGAAACCGTTTTATCACAAATAAGTGCTGTCTGTATCATCAATGAGTATTCAGAAGAAGCTTTCCATTGTACATTGAACACAACTGTCCTTGTTGGCTAAAAACAGTGATAAATATATCCGAATGGAAGCATCTTTTGCTCTACAATCTGGACCTACACCAACATATGCTGCCATCAAAACACAAATGAAACGAGTCTTGGTATCAAACTGGTCTGCTTACAGTCCAGAGCTGATGACATTTGGTGTATTATCAATCAAAGTCCCCAAAACATTTTACTATTAAATCAAAAGAAGTTGCTCTCCCTGATTCCCAAATATTTCTTAGTTTTGTGAAAAGAAGATGAAATGGAGTATGCATTTAAAAACATCTGTTTTCAATCACATCAGTATTTGGTGGCTGCATTCTCATCACTCACAGTGCTGCTTTCGGGGCCATCGTTCATTCAAAATTCACACTTTAAGCTTTGCATCTTAAGAACTTTAGGCACAAATGAAGAAAAATCACGTTTTTTTCTTAATAGATACATTTTATTAAAAAAAGGAAACCCAACAAGAACTTTTTTTTTTTTACATAATGATCAAGGATTTTTATTATCTTAGTCTCTTTCATCAGTTTCATATCATTACAGAAAATGTTATAGTACAGCATTTATCAATGTCTCCTCATTGCTTAATAATTTCCTCAGGAGTGCTGGTCACATATATCTGTACAATATGGTTCTCATTTTTTCTGTACATTTTCTGTGAAGTTGGTTAAAAAGGCTGTCAGCGCTTAAAGAAGCTGTTTCTATTCTTTATTCTTTTCTTAAATAGCTGATCAAATAAAAGATTATTTCTCACAGGCTGGGCTCGCCCCTGGTGGGCTTTGGGGCTGAGCTTTCGCCCGGTCACCGTGAATATAAGGAAGCTTCGGGGTTCTGGGCCGACTGGGGGTGTGCCCCATCCCCTTCCCCACCTCCCCCTCCCAACACCGTCTTCCCCCCTTTGCCCAGGCATTTGGCACTGCACACATAAACAAGACTCACAAGATAAACAACAAGCAAAGCTCTTTGTGAAGCCATTATGATGCATACTAATGAGAGAAAAACAGAAGTGTCACCTTGATGGGTGCTCGTAAGAGGAGGCGGCCTTGATGTGCACCTTTTTCCTCTCAGCTGAGCACCGTGGGAAATCGGAAGCCTTCCTTAATGTTTTCTTCATTTTCAAAAAACAGATTATTTTTTTCCACTAAAGATGAGAAAATAATAGTTTTCTTTTTTTTTTGTCCTGGCAGGCACCTACAGCTCTCTATTAAAATGCTACTGCTATAGATAAGATCTAGCATTGAACACACAAAGCAATTGCAATGAAAGGAACAAAGTTGCCTTAATATAATAATGATAATAAGAAGAATAATGATAATAATAATAAGAATAATCATAATAATATATTACAGAATAAATCTCTTTTTATAATTAGATTTTTTCATTAAAAGTTATATTTTCTTTGTTTGAAATACTATAATCTTTTTAAATGAATTTTTTCATATGTATCTAGGTTGTGATCAAGATGTTGACTATACCTCAACGTTATCCAAATCAATAAAAACTAGCTGTGCCGTTGCATATTACAGAATAGTCAATGATATGTGGACATGCACCGTGAACCACCCATTCCAACCCTCGCTATATGACGCCATCTTGCCGTCCCTCTGTGATGACATCATAGCCGGCCGATGACCATGACGTCAACCACCTCGCCCTTGTGCAGCTCCACGTATTGCTCTGTTTTTGGAGGTAGCATCAGGAGCCCGTTAGCACTTCGCATACTCATCAATCTGCTGCTCACCTGGTTCCCTGCAGCAGAGGAGAGCAAGAGCAAGCGACCAGCAAGCTTTACGTGATCAGCTTTTCTAACTTTGATCAATCAGTTTTTTGTTTTTTTTTCATGTGTAAATCTGGCTAATATGACTGCTTTGGTACAAATCTTTATCACACCTGTTTAAATCCAGAGTTGCAGAAGATTAGGGGAAAACAGCAGACTTGAAAGGATCTTAACTTTATATCCACTATTAATAAAAATATTGAAAATCATGTCTTTGTAATGTTTTCTTCATGATCACTCCCTGGCATAGTTATAGAGTTTGTTCCTCCTTCCTGTCCTCTCCATCCCCAACCAGTTGAGACGGGTGGCCGCCCCTCCGAGCCTGGTTTTACCAGAGGTCTCTCTTTCCTGTTAAAGGGAGTTTTTTTTACCCTTCCACTTCCCCATGCATTGAGGATGGGGGATTGAATTAGAGAGATCTTTTTTTAAAAAAAAATTTAATCAATTATTATGAATTGGACTAATGCGGATCATACTAATTGATTTGTTTGAATTGGATTATAATTTGGCATTCTCTATAAACGTGCCTTGAAATGACTTTGTTGTGAATTGGAAATATATAAAAAGCTGAATAGAATAAAACGTGATTTTATTGTCAAATCTCTTGCACAAGTTTTAGACGGGATTCATATTTTGCTGTTTATTGTGTTGTATTTTATGTATTGTACAGCACTTTGGTCAGCTGCTATGATGGTTTTAAAGTGCTTTAGAAATAAAAATGGTATGGTAGCGTATGGTTTATGTTTTCTACTTTACTTCGTTTGCAGTCTCTGTTTGAATAATTGAAGCTACAGTTGATCTCCTAGTATTCAGCTCCTGCTGACCAGCTTAAGTCACGTGATGCCCCGATTTAGAGCAATGTCCACAACCGGTATGAAACTGCAGTCTTTCATTCCTCTTCAGCTGTTTTGTTTCAGGACCTCTGTATTTTACCATCCCACCCAGACGTACTCTTTATCTTCTTGCCATGAATTTGGCTCTTTGTCTAAGTACTGTACATGTTTTCACATTGGTTAATTACATCACTTGTGTTTCTGGGAACTTTTGTGCTCCCTTGTTGTTGTTTGCTTCTGCTGTCTCTTTTTTCCCTGTTAGGTGTCTGTGTCTCTTACTCTATATCTTCTTTTAGTGTCTTTTGGAGGATCCAAGCTTGAATTCCTCACTTTTTCTTTATGTATTCAGTGTCCTGCATCTTCATTTTTGCAGGATTATATATTTGTCATTTGTTGATCTTGGATTCCGATTGTTCCTGCACACAACGATTAAAGAGTAACAGACTAAAAAACTCTTTTGTTTTCTGAGCAACAACATTTTCAAAAATAGTTAAATGTGATCTGATTCTTTTTGTGATTTTATTGTACGATCATATTGTCAGCTGGTTTTATTCCTTTGTGTTTTTATTTTGAGAATTTTATTTATTGAAGGATCATTTTGAGCATCGTTTTAAATTTTGCTTCAATGGTTTTTACGTCATTTTTAGTTTTTTTTTTTATCATTTGGTAATTTTACTGAACAGTCGTGTTTGGTTAAGTGAGTGGAGATTTTATTGTTTGATGTTGCATTTTTTCACCTGTCTGTAAACCAACTAGTTTCTTATTAGGAACAATAAATAAATGAATAAATGACTTGACTCAAACTGCCTTTGGTCATCTTGTTCTACCCAACCTGTAAACTGAATTAAAGCTGACCTTTATTTTTATTGTGTCTGCATTTGGGCTGGAATTCTGTATTTCTTGTTACACTTCCTAAATGCTGGTCCTGTTGACTTTCTGGTCCTTCTTTCAAGTATTTTTTGTTGTGTGTGAAAGGAAATATTTAAAAAGTAATGCGACTCTAGTATGACATCTGAAGTTTTCTCCATTGGTCCACATGTCCAAAATGTAAGGTCACACTCATTGATTGCAAATTGTATAATGGTGAAGTATTCCCAATGCATTGTTGAATGAAAAGGCAGCATTTACATGACACAACTGGTTTTGCCACCTGTGAATATAAGAATATACAATAGTGCATTTTGTAAGATGCATTTCTAACCATTTACATTAAATCAAATCATGCACATTTACCTCATTACCCTCACTTTTCATAGCTGAGATATAGCATAAAAGGAAAAGTGGGAAGGGAACTAGACAGGGGTAAAAACCATTTAAAATATTGTGCAGGACTAGATTATGGATTAGCATCTTCTTCCATCCCCTTCTCCTCTTTATCAGCCTCTGTGGCTAAATGAACACCAGCATGTAATTGAAAGTGGAAGTCAAAATGTTGGAAAATATATGGAGATGTTGAACATTTGCATGTTAACAACTAAAAATTTGGGTTTTCTGTGATGAGATCAGGTTGTTATTACAAATATGTGGCAGGTGTGTTTTGTACCTGTGCTCTGTGCCCATGGCAGAGGCTCCTGGTGATGCCATGTCAAAATGCAGCGGTGGTATTCAGGGCGAGGGTCCAACTTAACATCGCAAGACAACTAAAAGCAAGCACAAAACTTAAGTTGACACTTTAGTTTCTTTTTTATCAGAAGATCTATCTATCTAGAATTTTACACCTGCAGTATAGGATGTTTTTCTTTTAACTGCATTAAGACATTTCTCACTTTTCTTATAACTAACAACTGACTTTCAGGTAATTTCCTGAAATTCCTCTGGCACTTATTTCATTATCTAATTTTCCACCCTGCTGTTCTGGGACTTTCAAAGTAGGAAGTGGATTTTTCTTGACTTCAGGCGTTAAGGGAATTTGCTGGCAAGTGAAGGCCTCAGTAAAAGCCACAATCTGAAACAAGTTTACATCATATCAAATTATTATTTTACTGGAGTTCAAACTTTAGATTCTAAAGTTTAGAAGATGTTTTAAAACTCTTCTATGCACCTTAGAATAAGGTGAAGCTTTGCAAGAAGTCTATATTCATACTTCTTACTTCTTATTTAGTGTGAATCTACAAATAGTGATTTTCTTCTAAAACTAAAAAGCTGGAATTTCCTTAATTGTAACAAACCTTTTCTAATAGGCAACACTGCAAACAGAAATAAGTGAGAAAGCTCCTTTAAATCTGCTTGTAGAGGTAAAGGTTTTATGCAGAGTACTATTTGACCTGGGTCTGATGCCATCTGCTTAGAGAATATATCTGGTTTTATCTGTGCTTTCAGGCCATCAGTTCCTCCACTAAGTGGCACTAATACATTCAAGTTGATTTCTAACTGCTTAATAACAGCAAATGATGTAGTATTGCACTCTGGATGGTACCCATAATGACAGAGTACCAGATCCTTTACTTAATAATGTTAGTTGGGGGACATGGGCTGTGTCTGCAATGTGTATGACATTCCAATGATTTTATTTTTCCATTTCAAAGTTGTGAATATTCATGACCGAGTAGCAGGCCTTTGGGCCAGTGTGGGCCATAATGCCTCTGCCAAGTCACAGCAAAACAAACAGATGATGAAAATGGTATCAAATCATCAGTTTCGATGCAATGCACTGCAACAATACACCATGGAAGTTTACCACTAATGTTAACATAAATATTCTCATGTTTTATATTTTCTCTCCATTGCCGTTTGTTACATCTATACTCAAACATGAGATAAAACTTTTTGCGCTTCAAAATGTTGCTCTGCATATCTCCTACCCTTGCTTTGATGATGGTAGGCCTTGGGTCCAAAATGCCCTGCATCTTCCTCAAGGCAGGGATGACAAAAAGATTACAAGTGACAACAGCGGACACGGGGTTTCCTGGGACAAATGGGCGGACAGGGAGAGGAGCGCAACAAGAGAAAGCAGAGAGAAAAATATCTGAGTAACGTGTCTGAGTAAGCAGCAGGTTAAATCACTCTTTCTCTCAACTTCACACACTACCTGGGAGGGCAAAGATTAGTTTGCGAGCACCATCTATGTCCAAGGTGGCAAATGTTGTTGGGAGACTAAAGAAAAGAAAAAAAAAGGAACACAAATTCAAATCAGCAATTACAACAAAGTGCAATGCAACTCCATCTCAATGAATACAGTTTGCACCTGTTAGAAAGCTGAATGAGCAAAATAGTTTCCTTTTCTTACCCTGGCTTCATGAAAACACGACCAAAATGGATCTGAGCATGAAGATCAATGTCCAGCACCTGCTTAAGGTAGTCCTAAAAAGACATTATTAAAACAGAAAGTTAGAGAATACTCAGAAGAAACAGAGGAGATACTTGGAGCATCTAATTCTTGAAGTCAGTTGCATCTGAGAAGGATGGATGAATGCAAAGCAGCTCAAGAATTTTTTTTTTTTTTTAACAACCTAAAACAACATCTTAAATGGGAAGTCAGTGAAAGTATATACCATGTCAGATTTCCCAAGTATCAATGGAAAGAAGTCAATTCTACACATAAATCCATAATATTTCAGTCTATAAAAGACAAAATCCAAGTAATACCCTTTAGTACAAAACAATCATAAATGTACATGTCCGAGGATATGCCTGTGTTAAAGTGAAAGGCTATAATTGCATGATAACTTTAAAACACTTGCCTGATTGCATTAAATCAGCTAAGTATTTCAGTTTACTTTTCAAAAATATGCCATCAAGCCTCATGTGAAAAATATCTGTGACGTTTCCAGTAAAATGTCTTCTGCCATTCTCTTTCCCACCACAGGATGTCAGTGAAACAACATTTTCATCGCTTTTTGCCGCTGTACCTTCTCTCCCATGGACACTCCTCCTGAGGTGATGATGACATCAGCGCGGCTGATGCCTTCATTCAGAGCGTTGAGAAGGTCATCAGGGCTGCAAGGCAGGAAAAAAAAAAAAGCCAAACACATGTGCTAACTACCAACTCACTGGAGAGGAAATAACAGAAGGAAAAAGACAAAAAGAGAGCCAGCTTTGGATAAGGGCAGCTGGAGTAAGATGATGAACAGTAAAGGGTGTGGAAAGACTAAATGTGAAGGCATACTTGTCTCCCACAATGCCCAGGTTGATAGTAGGGTAACCATGTTCCTGGATGGTGGCGAGCAGGGTGGAGCGATTGCTGTCCCTGATCTTCCCAGGATGGAGGTCATCTTCTGGGTTCAGGAGCTACAACGACAGAGAGGAAATGTAACGTGTGACCCCGTCATTATGAACATATTTTTTTAAAGGAAAGTCTTTGAGTGACAAAAGTTTGGTGGATAAAGAGATCAATAATCATCAGAACGCCAAGAGAATTTAATTATTCTTGTGAGTAAATATCCTTTTATCATTGTTGCATAGACACATCTCTGCAAACATTTAGCAAGGATTATAGGGTAGAAATCTATGAACCTTGGTGGAGAGGTGAGGCATAGCATGTATTTTGATTGCTATCAATAGCATTTATTTCTTCAGCTTTGGCTCTGAAGACAGCAACATCTTCCTGCAGCCACTGATTAATGAAAAATGCTGCTTTTATATGCAAGAACATACTTGAAATACAGGGTGTAATATTAAAAGAATTAACTTGCGCTCTGTGCTTAAGAATAAGATGGAAACTGAGCTTGGTTTAATCCACTAAGTCATCAGATAATCTCATCAGAGAGCAGATGGAGACAATATGTCACCTAGTTGACTTAAATGTAACTACAGTATATGTGCTTTAAAAAAAGGTTTGATTTTCTTTTTTCATCTTATTGTCTTGGTGAAGCTTTTTACAAAGTTTTTCTCAACCCATGAAATTTAAACTACAACTCAAAAAATGCACTGATGTGATTGCACCGTTTAAAAGAATTATAAAACAGCTGAATGCACGTTCTCGTCCAGAGCAAACGTTTAATCTGCGTGCGTATGAATGCAGTGATGTAACTTCAGCAAATCAGGCAGAACTTGTTCCACAAATTCACAAAAGGAGCACATAAGGGCACATTCCTTTAAACTTGAATGTAGATTTTTGCAACCTTTACCTCATTTCCTGTGGACATGACGGCCACGACAGGGAATTTCTGGACTTCCACCTCTGTGACTCCCACAGTGGCCAAGAGACCAATTTCAGATGGGCCCATATGGGTGCCCTTTGCCAGTACACACTCCCCACGCTTGATGTCATGACCGATAGGCCTGTGGAGAGACAAAAGCTTTAAAACCTGCAGAAACACTAAACATTGTTGTTTGTTTGTTTGTTTTTTTTCTTGTTATAAATGGGTTTATTCATAAAAATGATTGCAAAAAGTTTTAAGGGTGAGTTTAAGAAAGAGTATTCCTGGATTAACCAAACAGTGCAAGCTAAATTAAAAGTATTTCATAGAAACTATTCTGATTTTGTAAGATTACAGCAAACCGCTCAGTAACAAACCAACCTGATGTCCTGTCCCGGACGAGCCTGTACTAAAATTCGTACTTCCAGCTCCTCTGTGCCCTAAAACCCAGAACAGCTGTCAGATTAGTTAAAGTGATCCAGTTTCCCATAAGGCCTCAATGACAGTAAATCCTGATAATTCCTGGGTTTGACTTAATCATGCTACAATCTAAAGGATTTGCTTTTAATCGATCATGTCACAGGTTATATCATGGTGGAATACAACGCTTACGTCTTCTGACTCGCGGAGGAGTTCAGTATCCTCCACCTGGACCACAGCGTCTGCTCCGCATGGTATAGGTGCACCTGTCGTCACCCTCATCACCTGCCCAGGCATTACTGTATGGGTGGGCTTCACATACACAAAGGGTTCAAATGTAAGACAATTACAGATACGATGAAGTTTTGCTGTCATCAGCCTTTACTAACGGAGTTCTTGTTCAGTTATGGCTTCCAGATATGTCTCAGGTCTGGGTGGAATTTTTCTGGGTTGTACTGTGAATTGGCACAGTTAGCCACCTTCTAATCAATAATGATCTTAACCTGAATTTAGACAAGATGTAGACCTTGTTCAGTGCAAGCTTTCAGACTCTGGACAGTACATTTGAGAGAATTATTATTATCATCATATTTTCAGTCTTATTTTAGCCAGCTGGATTTGGGCCAGTTGCAGGACAAAAATCACTTCCAATTTCTCACAAAGCATCTCAAAAACCAGAGGACAACATTGATCCAGAACACAAAACACACCAGAAAAACATGATTAAAGATTAAAAGTTAAAGATATAGCAGATGTGGCAAGGGAAATAAAGACTTATAAAATGGTGACATGTATTGATCCTATAAAGATGAGATGTAAGTAAGTAAGTAAAATGTATTTATAAAGCGCCTTTCACAGATAAAAATCACAAAGTGCTGTACATAAAAGGATAACTGGTAAAACAAAATGACATAATAAACACATTAAAAGGAAAATATAATAGAAAACATAATAATAAAATTATAAAACCTAGTCAATCACAATCAAATCAACCAAAAGCTTTTCTAAATAAATACGTCTTCAGCTGCTTTTTAAAAGATTCCACACAGTCAACCAGACAGAGGGGCAGGGGAAGGTCATTCCAGAGTCTAGGGGCTACGGCCTTAAAAGCCAGGTCCCCCCGGGTTTTAAAATGGGTCTTTGGGACCTTCAGGAGACTCTGGCCTGAGGAACGAAGGGTGTGCCCTGAAGGTCAATACTAAGATTTTAAAATCAATTTGAAATTTAACTGGGAGCCAAAGACGATTTGACAGAATAGGGGTGATGTGGACCGTTCTGGGGGAACCTATAGAAGCAGTTAACAAATCCCAGAGACTTGGCCTTGCAGATGTCTAACGTGCGCACTTTAGTCCTGCTTTGGTACGGAGGACACTCCATCACCTGCTAGGACAACTCAGTGATGTACAATTACAGCTGATCAAGGCCAGAATTGGAGGACAAAAGTAAAGCAATTTATTTTCATGTAGTCTGTTTGGGTATTTGTGTGAAAATGACTTTGAGCATGTGGACACAAACCTGCTCCCCAGCTTGGGACTCTCCAATGATGAAACGGTCACCAGGGCCGTCAGCCGCTAAGAGAAAAGACATATTTAGCAAGATTAAATGTTTGCAGCTGAAAACATGGAAGTGTTACATAGTTAATTAGATACAATAAGAAAAAATAAAGAGAGCGAGAGAACGAAAACCTTTGAAATTTGTTGTTCTTATATTAAACGTCTTCATAAACTGATACACACAGATCAGACCATAGAGTTAGAGCCTCACATGTATGATTATTACATTTCACACTCATTGTTAAGCAGAACAAAACATCAGTCAAAGCCCCTGAGGACGGATACATAAAATCCTAAAAAAAACCCTGAGGTGTTCTGTTCCTCCAGCAGGAGCCAGCACCAGATGCTTCACAGCAAAGTTTTTGAGGTGCCTGAAGCCACCAAGCTGTCGCCTTGTTCTCCAGGTTAAAAGGGGCATCAGAGTTCTCAGAGACTCCCGGATGCACAATTACAGACCATTATGGTCACAGTCATATGATTAAAATCTCCAAACAATGGTAAACTCTCAAAACTCTTCCCACACATCCACCAGGCTGCTGTGGGAATTAACTCTCCGTATGTCCATCATATAGGTCACCCTGGAAGAAGAAACCCTCTTGGTTCACTGTTATTGATGCAGTCCTTCATTGCTCTTGTGTCTTATTCTTCACTAACTGGGGCAGCCAGGTCACTTGAGAAGAAAGGAAGACACAAAAGCTCTGTTATTTAGGTCAATCATTTCTCTGCCACAGAGGTGGCTCTGGACTGAGTGCACACTGATAGTCACATATACGTTACATCAATAGTCTCATAAAAATCATATTTTGAGGTAAAGAGTTGTATCTATAATGTTTCTTAAAAGTAAATAAGTCCTTTGTGATCTTTATTATTTCTACATAACACTTAGATTCAGCAAAAAAAAGATTCAACTGATGATACTACCACTGCCGTGTTTTAAGAAATGAAAGATTTTTATGATGGAACATTTTTTTCTCTGCAGATTTGTTCGTCTCCTCCAAGGGACACTTCAGTTTTATCCATCACATGGCATTGTTCTTCAGTTGTCTATGTAATCTTTATTAAACTGCGCATGAGAAAAAATATTCTTTTTTTTTTTTAAAAAAGCGGTGGCTTTCAACTAGCAGCCCTGCCATACAGTATACTCCATTTTTGTATAATGTTTTGATGGTTGACAATTAACTGATGTGAGAGGGAGTTTGCAACACAGTTGCAGTGATATCTACCACCGTCAGTTGCAACATTAGTGGGTAAATCTGACAGCGAGGTCAATCAAATAAACTGTTAATACCAATAAAGGTTTATGCAGCGCAGCAGATGTAGCCACCGAGCAGAGACAGGACCCACTGCAGGTTTTACTTATGGAACTGGGTTAGGGTTGAGGATGCCAGCATCTCCTAGCTTTAGTAATCCTACTCACTTGGACAAAGCATGCACACCATGAGGATCTGATTCTTAGACCTCTACAATCTGCACCGTTATGTGGGTTTTGCATAAACCTGAGGTGAACTGAGGCTTAAAAAACAGATCACAAATTGAAACTAAAGGGTTACGTGTCTAACAGTGACACTTTAGATTTGTACCTTCTTTGTTTCGCTTCCCTTCTTGGATGTGAACAATACATGGGATGTGATTAAGACTCCACTTTTTGATGAAGCTTGTTTGGAACAACATATTTTCTACAAATCTATGCTGGAGAAAGAGACCTGCTTCATATCCATCTGTTGGAGCAACAGTCTCACTGAGTAGAGCAATCAAACAGCAGTGTCTTCCCTCAGAGGCTACTTCAGTTCTGCTACATCAAGGACAAGAACAGAAGGCTTTTCCTGCCCACTGCTGTAACCTTCATACAACTGCCCTTTTCACATATCAGTGGCAGTTTTTCTGTCTTATCGGGTTGGTATTATGAAATCAGCTGAGTGATGATGTAACGGGTTAGAGCGGGTAGTTCCATGATGCTGGCTTGCATGTAAATGCGCAACTTGAGGTGGGCTGCCTTCATCCTTTTATCAGAATCTCCTTTGCTGGCTCAGAGGTGCCTCAGCGGTGGATCAACTTTGACCCCACCATCTACAGCTCTGTAAGCAGCTGATCAATGCATTTTCTATCGAAGCAACACACTGTGCAGACACATAGCTATACAACGGAAACAACAAAACAATACAGACTCATGAATCAAACATCACGCAGACCAAATACAGCCTTAGAGTGCAAGCTGGAGTTTCAAACAGGGAGCTGAATCCATCTCCACTGCAAATAATAGTCTTGTGACATTGTGTGTGTCTTTATAGATCAATTTGCTCTGTATATGAACGTGTTTGGGAGGAGATTAAGTCTTGTTGCTGCACACTTATCAAAGGAATTATGAGTAATTATGAGTGTTGGACTTCAACCTTTCCAACCTTGAAGACATGGGATTTCTCAGCTGCGATGATGTGCTCTTTCATCTTCAAGACAATTCAGTAACAAAGAAATATATCTTGGATGCGTAAAAGAAGTTCTGGATTGTCAAAAGACTCAAAAAACAAGTAGTTATTCTTCCACTCAGCACTACGTGCCTGTCAGGGACAGACTTCATAATAATATGAAAAAGAAACATAAACATCACACATAAGATCTCATCCCTGGCCAGAGGTGTGCAAGCTAAAGGGGGGGCTTCATTTTTATCTAATTGGTGGCACTCACCTCTCACAGCATATCCATCCTTTACTGAAGCAGGGAAGGGTGGCAGGTTGTCTTTGGCATAAACGTCCTGAGCCAGGACTCGACCCATCCCATCTGTGGGAGAAGAAGAACACAGATGAGAAGAGGAGAACCTGGGCAAGTGGGCAAGTGGGCAAGTGGGCGGAGTGAGCGACAGCTGGAGAAAGGCAGATGCAAAGAGAGGAAGACAGTGAATGGAACTCGGATGAAGATACAGAGAGATGCATGCAGTCAAGGTGTGTGTATTTCTGTGTACAAAAGAACGGAAAACTACCCATCAGGATTTCTCTGCCCTTTCCAACCCACCAGCTGACCGGCACACGTGGACACACACAATCTCTTTCTCTATTTGACTTTACTGATACAGTAAGCAGAGGCCTGTAAGTATCTTTGTTCAGATTTCTCAACTGTTTCCACCAGCTGACGAGAGTTCAGAGCGAGCGAGGGAAAGAAAAAAAAAAAAGAAAAACTCAGAGGAAGAGTGGGTGGAGGGAAAAAAAAATCCCAGAACAAAAATACCTTAAGCTGCTGTGTGGCTATATATATCATATTTCTGGGCTTTAATGCTGTGATTATGGGGGTGTTAATATGAAGATCTAAGCTTTGATATCAAGAGAGAAAAATATCATACATATATACACACACAGACACCCACACACATGCAGATGCGAGATGACAGGAATAGCACGTTGCTTCAAATAGTTTATCTTAACTGCAGGAGACCCAGATGCTTATGTCCTAAACTCACATGTCTGTGTTTGGTTGATTATTTATCTGCTTCAGTAACAAAAAATAGCGTTGCATTATACATTGTTAGAAAACATGATTTGTCACCTTTGCATCAAGGTATAACTCACAAGGATGGGACCTCTGAAAATGAGCAACACAGTAAAACATGTGGGTAGTGTCCCCCCAAATATAGCAAAATCCCTATGCAACATTCTCCTGTTGATATTGCTGTTTGGGTTGTTTTGTGGATTGGATGATTGCACTCTCCCACTACCCACCCCATCGTAGGTATTTCTACATATAATTCATTTTTAACTGTCATACATAATCTCATATGATATGTCTGTAAATCAATACAGTGTTAATCTCATACCAGTTATACAACTGTGATGGCATACACACACACCTGGTACTGGTTTAGTCTCATAACAAGAGTGAACATCAACAGAGGAATATTGCAGGAGACTTTTGGCATATTTTGGGGGGGCACTTCCCATATCTAGCTGTGTTGCTTCTTCCACAAATGCACAAACCTTACAAGTTATACCTTGTTGGAAAGGTGAGTAATCAGGGTTTCCAACGATGTATAATATAACACCAAATGTCATTGACGGGGAGAAATAAAATTCCAAAGACAGATTTTGTGCTCAAGTATAATAACCAGTTAAGAACAATTAACAGACCTTAAGTAGCCTATTTAACAACCAAAAGTTTTCCAGACTACAATTAGAAAGCAGAGTGATGTTATGTTGATTGTTCTGGGTAAAATGTAGATTAGTATGATACTAAAGAGAGAGACAGAGCAGAGCCTTACAATATGCAAAAATAGTGCATATTCACCCATCAACAAACTGACAGGATGCACTTCACATACACACACACACGCACACACACACACATAGTCACACTGCTCTAAATCCAGCAGGGGAGCTACTCCAGCTGTTGTCTGTCTAAATATTTCATCTCTCCAAAGCCCCCCTTCCTCTCTTCCTTACCCCACTGTCCTTCTCTCAGCTGCATTCATGCAAATTCAGCCGAATCTTCTCCCCAAGAACACGAAACATCACTTTACACAAGGGAAGAACGACTCGTCCCTCTACCATTGCTGATCTAAAGTCATGTGTGCCGCAGGCCATTACTGCCGCCTGTCCTCATCCCAACACTGTTTTTTGGGATGAGTGACTGGTTCACCCTCCAGCCCTGAGCTTGGTTCTATGTCACCCTTCGCTGGCACCCTCAGGTGTTAAACTAGTTTCTCTGTGCAAGTTGGCTTCTGTGCAGGTCTGTTTAGACATGCAAACACACAACGCAAAATACAACCACAATTAACACATTCTAATGTCCACATTTTACTATATCAAAGTGAGTAAGAACAACTAGAGCACAGAAGACTAATTAGCATCCTGCTCACATTAACATGTCAGAGGGAAAAATGAATATGGATGAATTAGTCCGTTTAAATTTTTATGACTGCATTTTTGACCACCAGAGGGCAGCAAGAACAGATTGCTGACACCTTATTTCAATGTTTTCAGCAATAAAAATGATATTTCCAGCTGCCTTAAGTCTTTGTTCTATGGTATTGATATGCAAATGGAATCTAAATATAAAGAGAGACAGCAAAAATAAATACAAAAACATATTTTTATACACTACCTGTTAAAAGTGTGGACACATTTAAACATTTTGATTGACTCAGTGTTTCCAAACTTAACTGGTAGCACATAAAAACTGTTGCAATTCAACTATGTTTACCATTCGCAAATATGTTAACATGTTAATAACAATTCTACAAGGTACAGCTGGAAAGAAACCTCTCTACTCCTTTAAACAGCAAACTACAATAAGCATTTAAAGTGTCATTTTTCACATTCTGATGCCAAAGTGGACCATTTAGACTCCGAGGTTGTCCTTAAAACACTGCGTCACTTAACCACAGAGGGCAACTGCAATATGCAGAAGCGTGTTCTTCCTGCCACTGCTTACAGCCACGCTTTTAACATGATCAGATCAAGTTGCCATGACGACAGTGTCCTGCTGAACTGCTTGGCCCCCTCATCGCTGCTTGCAGCTATATTTAGGAAAGGTTTGTTTATTATGTGTGTGCCCTTGCAGTCAAGAGAATTTGTGCCTGCATGATTGACATCCTGCCTGCGGACAGAGACTGCTGATTCAGTGAGGTGTCCAGTTGTCGTTAGTCCTACACTCATCTGAACGATGCAACATCTCAACATCCCAGCATCCTGATGTCAGCGGATGTAATGAGAAGGTGAATTGGAGTACTGAGAGTTTAAAGGGGGAGCTCGTCACCTCTGTAGTTAATGATCTCAGTGCCCAGGACGGCGGTCATCTCCAGCACAGTGATGAAGGCTTTGTCCATGGAGGTTAGGGGGAAAGGGGACATGCGGTGCCTCCGGGCCACCTTGGTTATGTCCACTGCACTGTGACCTGTGAGGATGAGAGCCCAGGATGTATTTATACAACAAAATAAAGCAAAATTCCAAAAACAGACAAAGTGAACCAGCATATTCGAAGCAGACGGATATTGGGTGTGCAATTACTCACTGTATCAATCATCATGAGGTTCTTACATTTAATCATTTTCTTTTTTCCGTCTAAATGTTCATATGCTGTTACATTTTAAGATTTTAAAATGAATTTAACACTAATAATTTATTTTATAGCAGAGATGCATTTTACTGCTTTATAGTCCTATGTAGCAGTAAAACACATCTGTAAATTATCATTATTCTAAATCAATGGAAAGTTATTTGCACTTTGCATATTTGAAGAAAAATTAGTGCACATCATATGGATGCTCATAAGAGCAATTTACATGCAGAATTTAGATACTCGGAAAATCCAGAAGAAAAGAAATACGTATTAATTTAGCATTAAAGTGAAGCGTCATCAAACTGGAATCCAAACTAAAAAACTGCGTTTAATAAAAAGCAACGCAAAACTGAAGCATGTTATCTCTTAAATGCACCCCCAGTATTTTTCCTCTAACACAGTCCACTCACCTCTTTTAGTATTTTGAATCTCTGTTTAGACACTTTAAAAGCTGAGAGGAGGACTGGAAGAGGAGGAGTGAGTGGAGACAAAACTCTGTTGGGATTCAATCCCATGACAGGAGGAATCAATGTGAGTCCAAATGCAGGAAACTGAATATCTAAAGCATCTCTGGAGACTAAAACTGGATTTTTTTTTTTCGCTTTTGCCAAAAGAAAACTTTTAGAAAATCAACCGACTACTTCAAACTGATCTATGCAGACTGGATGTGCAGCTTTAGCAGCAAAATTCAGTGAGTTGAACATGAAATGTGCAGATGAAAATATGCAAATTTATAAATAAACACAAGTTGTTGCTCAAATAGAAGACAACTGCATTAAAAGGATTACTCTTTTTCTGCATGCAGGTATATAGGTGCTAAAAGACGAATGCCATGTGAAGGGATTGGCAAGACATGCAGCCCTGTTTGTTTGTGGAACACAGCTGGATGATAGAGGTGCTCGATGGCAGCCGTGTTGGTCTAATAATACCCTTCTAATAATTCCAGAGGTAAAAGGAACAAAGAAAGGTGTAACTAATGTGTAATTTGCTTTCTTTCCTTCTGTCTTTATCTCTATCTGCCTCCCTCTCCCTCTGCCTCACAGCAAAGAATAGGCACCATGCTTTGATTTCCCTTGACCCAATTTCCTTCCTTTAAACATACACTTACGCTTCCACAGCATATTCTGATGCTTAACATGAGGCTTAACAACCTCTGGCAAAGCATCACATACACACACATATATGTAAACATAACACAGCAGCCACACACAGGCAAACACATAAATCATGCTCACATTGTCACATCAAATGTACGTTTAAAATCTATTTATGCATTTGGGAGCACGCTCGGTGACACGCAGACCTGGCGCACTGAGAAGGGGAAAGTTAGCACTCACTTGATCTTAGGATATTTTCTTTGCTGCTGCATCGTGACTGCACCTGGAGATGGAGAGAATGATTGGGAGAAACAGACAAAAGGGCAAAAGGAGAGAAAAAGAAAGCAGAGGTGGTGGTAATTTGAGATAAACCAGGCTGCTCTTTTGACATGGCTGAGATGGCAAGCTGTTTATACAACAGTCAGAAGCATTTGCAAGAGCTGTGTCACACTACACTGTGCACTTTGTCCTGCAACTGGGAGATGGCTACATCTCCTGCTTTACATTATGATCACTTACTCTACAGCACATCATTAAATCACAAGTGAGAAATGCACTGATACGTCACACTATTATAACATTTAAAGTGCTTAAAAGACTATATGGACAAAGGCAACAACATACAGAGTGACAATATAGTATTACAAGGTCATAACAGATGTATCAACTGTGCTACGGTGTAACATCAAATGTAGAGGAAATGTAGTGTTGAGTATAGATAGTGGCTGTTCAGATGTGGCGCAGGATGGTAAGATTTCTCTGGAAATCCCTGATGCTGTGCGGTAGCTTCTTGTAATCTATGGCAAGTTGGGGAGGAGAGCAGAGTGGGTTAAAACCAGGCTGAGTTTCCCAAAAACAAGAATATGGTAAAAACACATACAGTAATTCCTCTTTAAGTAATTTATATCTGCCAATTTCATGCAAATACATATTTATAATCATACCATTGTTTTACAAACGGATTTCTTCGAGATTACAAGACATAAGGATATGTTTGCAACCTACAGAGGTACATAAATGTGGTGCTATTTTTATTTTTACAAAAAAAAAAGTTGGTATATGATTATGAACAAATCAAACTGAGATGCCACTTTGCTGGAAACAAAATATTTTTCTTTCCTTTTATTTTCTTAGATGCTGTTTTAACCCAAAAAGGATTTTGTGTTTACATGTGTGAGCGCTTTCTGCATTTTGGATTTGTGTAACCTAGCCTGGCATCACTTGGCAAATGTACTAATGTGAATTAGTCTGCAACATCTCAAGTCAATAATCTCCTGCTAATTGGTGTTGTCAGCAAGTGTTGACCTTGTAGTAATGAACTGCACTATGGCTCTCTTGTGTGCACCCTGTATCAAACCTACTCCACATCAGATTTACAGTTGTAACTGAGTGTCCAAAAGTGCACTGAAAAAAACCACGAGGATCAAACTTTATGAATATATCCAAGTTACGTAACTGACCCTACATGTTTTTTTTTGTTTCTTAGCTCCTCTATAGGTAGTTTGTAACTTGCAAAGAGCTCTGCATACACTTAAATCTGTGGCAGCACAGGAGAAAAAGCTCTTTAATTCTGTTTTAAATAAATTAAATCAGATTTTTTCCCAATGATATCTGAAGCATAATTAAGCGCAATATAAAAGACAAACAGTAATTTCAAGGAGGAAAAAAATGGCTACACACAAGTAGTCCAATGTTCCTGCGTCATCATACTATGAAAATGGCATTTGTGAAAAACATTGATGCAACATCCTTTTTTCAAATGTCCACATAAAGAAAACCTTTTGCTATGCTTTTGGGAAGCTCAGCCTTGGGAATATAAATAGGGAAAGGAGAATCACAGGATGCAGTTTGTTAGGCTACAACTTTGGAAAAGAATTAGTTTGTCATTATGCTTAATACACCTACACAAATACAGGCCCTGTGAAAGTATGCACATCTTGCCAAAAGAGGCCTGCTTGCCCGTCTGTCTACCTCCATATCCGGATGTGTCAATTAAAACAACTCATTATCTAGTTTTCAGTCATTATCTGTGTGCTCTAAGGTGTGCTTCACTCCCTCAGGGCTCTGTAAATCCTCCCCTCCATCTCAGTGGTGTCTGTGACCTGCACTTATTACACAAGTTGGGTGTGGGCGGTGTGTGGTACATGGAGAACCAAAACACCCATGGTGAAGGTGAAGGTCTCTCTACTCACCCACCCACCCCTTTCTCTCTCCCCTCCCCTCCCTTGTGATCTAGGCTAATGCTGCGACACCACTGGGCACCAAACAGCCAAGGTGAGAGGGTGGATAATGGGTGGTGGGGCTGGGCGGATAGGATG
The DNA here is from genome assembly GCA_023101725.1 of Atherinomorus stipes. Lineage (NCBI taxonomy): Eukaryota > Metazoa > Chordata > Actinopteri > Atheriniformes > Atherinidae > Atherinomorus > Atherinomorus stipes. The sequence continues at coordinate 339,454 of JALJCO010004779.1, forward strand.
GTGAGGCAGACGGAAAAGAGGGTTTTGATAGGCAGGTAGACAGGAGGTGTGGAAGGATGAGGATCAGCATGACATGGTCTCACAGCCCGTAAAGAAAGAAACAAAAACAGGAGGCACGGACCAGACAGACTCCACTAAACTACAGAGCTGAGACATAGCAGAGAGGGACGGGGGGAGGGAGAGTGGGGGGGGGGGGGGGGGGTCAGGAGGAAAAGAACAAAAACAATAAAAAACCATTAGAGCAGCCGAAGTGGCATCTATTTAACAGACATCAAGCACACCAGACAGAGCTACTGAAAGCAGAGCATGTTAACCAGAGAAACAGAGACAGAGACAGACGGGCAGATGGAGGAAGAGGAAGAATGACAAGAAAGAAAGAGAGCAAGTGAACAACAATAGACAGAAAAGTATGCGTGGGAGACAGAGAGAGAAAGGATCCTGACAGACCAAACAGAAAAATAGCGAGACGAAGAGTGTCAAGAGTGAACGACAGACAGATTGAGAACGAGAAACGAACGAGTGGCAGCAGACAGAAAGAGAGAGATGTGAGTGAGAACCAGAGAGAAAGCTAGGCAAGCGAGGAGGAAGAAGGAGGGCACAGAGCGGGGCATTTGTTTTTGCGCGCTCCTCTGAGGAGGGTGAGGGAAGGGCAGGGAAGAGGGAAGGAAGGGGAGAGAGGGAAAGGGGAAGGAGGGGGGGGGTCGGGATAGTTACTCGAGAGCTGAAGGTCCTCCTGCGATCATCTTTAAGCCCCTCCAACCTACACTGGAGCTAGTGGAGATAAAGCATCGAATCACAGGCATCAGTGCATCTGTCCCAGCAACCGCAACACCACAGACAGACACGACAAACAGACGCACGGAAGGACAGACAGACAGACAGGCATCCACCACGACAAGCAACCCTACGAAAAAGAGCAATGAGAGACCTCAGACAGACAGAAAGAAATATGAGGAGAGATTAAAGAAAATAAGGTTATCAGGTGGCAGAATGCAGGACCTTACAGGTCATTCAGCTTCCGATCAACAGCTTCTGCCATTTTTGGCATTTATATTTAAGCCTTCTTAAAATTTACAAGTCCATTTTGTATTATTTTGAGTATTTCCCTGCACTTCATAAAAGTTTCCCCTTAGCACTAATGCTAAGCTAAATTAACTCCATGTGAATCTCTTTATATCAATTAAAGAAGCATTACAATCGTAATCCTGTGTTTGAACAATGTGTTGTTTTTAACATTTCTACCAAATCCAGAGGAAAACAGCATTACATGGATTGAAAATGAAGTTTGTTCCTCTTGGCTTACAGTCTACTAGTGTTTCAATGTAAGCGTGATGATTTGGGCTTGTCCTTTTGTCTGCTACAGCAGTGCCACTGAACTACATGTGTTATCTTCTAAGCTCACTTCTTGCTCTTGCTCTGAATTGACTTTAAGAGCTACATCTTTGGGCATTTCTGGGGCAGAAGCCAACAGCTCAGGCTGATACAGCTCAGGTGCACTGTGGTTATCTACCTCACTAATGTCTGCCTCAGGGAATTGTCGATGGGGTAAATCCTCCGCCTGAAAAGAGCTGTCAGTGGCAGATGCCTTGCAGCTCAGTGTCTCCCTTTTTCTGACCTGGGTGACTCTTTGCCTTATGTGTAAATGTATGGGGCTTTATATTGAAGTTTTTTGTCATGCAGTATCTGTCCAACATTTTCTTTGGACATGTAAAAATTTTCATCAACATGTATTGTGGGTTATTTTTATAATAAGCAAGCCTGAGTATGTGTTACTTCTGGCATCATAGTGCAGCCTCACAATATATTTATTACCTCAAAAGGATTCAATCAAGATATTTCTGCAGATCACTGCTGAACCATTTAAAATGAGACACTTTCTTTAAACAAATGTTAAATGTGGCCTGAAAGACTGGATGTGAATATGTTCATTCTGTCTGCATATCTGCATTTAGTGCTGCACTTCTGAGTGGGTCATTCAGGCACATCTTACTTCCATATGTAAGCAAGATTTTTTACTGTCTCTGAGGTCTAAAACCCAATCCTTAATCCAAAATTATGCAGTGTTTGGAATTAGACTAATAGCTGTGGAGACGTTATTTATAAGAGTTGCTCATATGACTATGTCATTTACATTTGCATGAATTGAAATCCACATTGGATACTTCTCTGTCCTAGGTTGCACTTGTGGGTGTTCAATATACTGTAATGATGAAACATTCTGATGCAGCAGCTAACCTACCACAACAACAATCCTAAGCTATCTTGTCTCATTATGTTTTTTGGCCAAAGGGACTTATTTAGTTTGCCATTCGAGCATTGTAGGAGAAAATCCGACTTGCCAGACAGAATCTATCGCTATGCATCACACATGAACACAGCTGAGTGAAAAATCCTGTTTTAAACTTCATCAGTTCTTTGTTTGCACAGTCAAAAAACAGCAGATTTTCTGTGTGAGAGTTAATCTCCTGCATATAACGGGAGATACTTTGGAATTTTGCCTGGTTTCAACGCAAAAGATGCAAGAGATGATGCAAAAAAGTACACTGCAAAAATTGCAGTGTACTGTAAAAAAAAACCCCAAAAGCATTAAAGATGGCAGACAATGCTATCTATTACACGGAAAAAATACTGTAGATTACTTCATTATATACAGTATACATATACAGTATACAGCTATGTATGTATACATATATATATATATTTGTTAGCAATAAAAAGAAGTGAATGGAAAGCAAGCAAAAAATAAAGGAGCAGTAACTCTTTACCACATGCACACTCAATTGCCTTAAATCTTCCACAAAATTACCTGCTGTATCCACGCATGGGCTCATTCTGTGATTTTCTAAACTAATTTGCAGCCACTTTCAGAGAATGTCAGACAATTTGAGGGGTGTAGGGCATATTTAAAAGCTTTTATGGTGCATCCAAGGCCAAAACAACCGAGTTTTGCTCCAGTTTTCAATAAATGTGCCTATTTTTCTGGTATGCTTCATTCTGGTTGATGTGATCACAGAGTTTGATTTATTATTTTTAGTGTTAAAAATGCTTGATGCTAAGTCACTGAAGAGTGTCAAAACATACAGTTCTACAATACAGATATTTATCAGATTGAGTTTATACTTCTTCAAGCTAGCAGTTTGAGACTATAATTATGGTTAAAGGCAAGCCCTATTTTTAGTCTCTTTTTGCTTGTAATTTGTCTAAATTAGTCTGTTTGTTTACTTAAATCTGCATGTGAACATTATTTTGTTTTTATGTACTTAATTTTTTTCTACTAATTTATTTGTTTAGTCTCAATTTCAATCCCTTTTCCAGTGAATTTCCTGTATAGCAACACTGTGGTGACCTGGAGATTTGCGCCACGACTGCACGGCTCATATGCACAAAGTAAAAGACATGATGAAATAAAATAAGAAAATAAATAATTAAAAGACAAAGGTGGGAATTAAGGAAGCTCAATACAACTACGACAAGACATAGATCAAACTTGCACACACTGAAAAGCACAAATGAAATCTAACAATCCACAGCTAGCACATTTTTGTACAAGGCGTGGCTTGCAGTGCACACCTAAATTCAAATAAGTTACACGATTATTACTGAACAATTATATGAGAATCTCACTACCTTGCTGGTCTCTTAAAACACAACACAATAATCAGAGGTTTTCTACTTCCTAACCCAGTTTCACATACACCTTTTTAGCTATTCAATCATTATCTGTCCTGCAGCTAAGGTTAAAGCAGTAAATATACAGTAGTCACCATGAGCTACACAACTAAAAACCTTGATGCAATGTGAAGTGATGACACTAATACTGACACAGGTGGAAAACAAGAACCCCAGCATGGCAAAAATAGCTCAGCAGAGAAAATCATACCATCAGAGAGCCATGGGGAAAGACAGTTTGCATATGGAGATAAACAACAAAGAGATGTGCTGGGAAGTGAGAAGAATGTGTGGACAAATGAGTGCAGAAGCAGGGTGAGATGCTTTGGACATTTGAGAGAAAAAAAAAAAAAAAAGCAGGCTGTCAAACATTCTCACGATTATTTCTAATCTACCCTTAGCTGCAACCCCCCTTACCACTGAGAGACCGGCTGTGTGAGATGAGAAAAGGCTTGTATGAAGGATGCAAATGTTAACAAGCACTCATCACACATACAAGCACCAAAACAACAGCTTGAAAACTTTCTTAGAAACAAAATAAAACGAAACAAAAAACAAAAAAAAACAACCCTCCCCAAAAGTAAAACCAGTGTTTCTAAAGCCTAATCTGTGCAAGTGTATGCATCTGAAGATTTGGGTCTGACAAAGCTTGACCACTTCACTAACAGCAGCAGACTCAAACACACAGACAAAATGGCAAGAAAAAAAACCCTTAAAAAAAACAAACAAAAAAAAACCACCTGCTTCTCGAGCCAGAAGCACTAATCACTCTACACACTGAACTCTGTTGTCACCGCGGAAACAGCCTGACGACGGGTTGTCATGGAGATCTGCCAGGAAGATCAATGCGCTGGGGAGCGGGTGGTGGTGGTGAATACAGACACAGAACAGTGAGCGTGGCTAGGCCAGCATGACACGTGGCCAAGAGCCCTGTGAGCCAGCTGGAGAAGGGATAGAAAAAAAAGATAGAAAGGAAAAAAAAAATCGATAGGGCCTATAAGCAGCCGGCTGAGAAGATGCTCCAGGAAATGATGGGATGCAACTGCTGCGGTGCTGAGCTCAGCACAAAACAAAGAAGCTGTCAGACAAATTATGCAAAAAGAAGAGGATTTATACATCCAACGTGAGGAAGAGAAGGCTATGACAGAGCAGGAAGGCTAGTTTCAGCCGGCTTCGACCGCATCACCCCTTGGGATACAGCAGAGGGCAAAATGCTTGAGGGGTAGCAACAGAGTGGTAGAGGGCAAAGCAAAATGCAACTGTGGCAATCCAGAGAAGAGATCCTCTCTGGAGAGTGGAGGCAGGGGCAACGGGGTGCTGAGCCTGGAGCTCCCCCTGGCTTCACCATGGCTACTGCATGACTCTTCTGATAAATCCAGTATTTCCCTAGCTTATTCTGTGCCCATATCCGGATCACACGCAGAAAAACAAACACATACTCTGCAGAAACAAAGCAGCACCAGGCAAAAATCACACCTGACAAATGAGCTGATGGGTGAAGAATGAGAGAATGAGTGCTTTTGTTGATCTTCAGATAGAGACAATGAAGAGGAAGGATGCTGCTGCTGATCAGTACAAGTGGTGACACACAGGTCAACTTCTGCTGGAAAACAATGTCCAGTTTCTTTTCACTTTCAAGTTTTAACTCCACCCCCCATGCTGCCATGTGTATCACCATTGTACTGCTAAACATTTCTTTGAAAGTAAAAGCCACCTCCTTGATAAAAATCAGAAAGTGGTTTATGTGTATTTGTGCTCATAACACAAGACCCCTTCTACACTTATCAACACATGATCTGTGTCTTCATAAGATATCTACTCCCATTTTTTAGTATTTTAGTTACTTCACACTAAGTTTCCAATGTTCAAAATCAGGAGTTGCATCTCAAGTCAAGGAAAATTATCATTTTTGCTTCCTATACTGTGTATTGGGTGAATATCAGTTGTGAAGCATATTAGCAAAGACATTTGCTAATATGCTTCAGTGCAATAGATGCGTGCTGAACTAAAATGCATCCCAGTGTGATCTAAAACGTCAAGTTTCTCTCTTGCTGCCTCTTTGCCTGTGTGCGTAAGTGCTGATGCATGTCACTGATGTGGTTAGGTGCTCGGTGGGAAGCCAGTGGCCTGCATGCCGGTAGAAGAAGTTGCTAGAAGGTTAGCGAGTTTACCTGGTCCAAGGTAGAGTACCTTGACTTGAGCGTGATGACCTCATCCAGGTGAGCCCTGAATTCTCTCCGTGAGGCCTAGGGGAAGCCACAGGATAGTCACTCACCGTCATACCGCACACACTCACACACAGCTAAACGCAAAACACATGCACACCGACGCTGAAAAATATCAGTTAGTGTTGCTTAGAAATGGATAGAGACCAGTTGCACACAATCTGCTTCTTTTGCTCCCAAACTCATCAAACACACACACACAGCAAAACTAAGCTTCTACCGGCCTGACACACACTCTGCAATCAGATAAAAGGAAATTTCAAAGTAAATGAATGTGGCAAACGCTCGCTCGTAAACAATAACCACCGAAATCACAACAGAAACAAAGATGGATGAAGAGCTGAATCAGTTTGGTAGGTTTATAGTGTGTGTGTGTGTGTGTCTTAAAACAAAAAAGTACTTAAGCAAGTGCTTAAGCACTGGTTCCACCCAAAATCTCACTCTGGCTACTCTTCATCAGCTGGAAAGGGGAGGAAGAGAAAAGACTGTAATCTAGTTATAGTGGCTAAGATGATAAAAATGAGGGATGTAGGGTGATATCTTCAATTTGACATCTGTCAAAAAAGCTTACAAAAAATTAGCATCAGCCAATTTCGAGAATAGGATCAGTTTGCAGTTTTGCATCATATGAGAAACATAAATCAAACTTTCAATTACTTGTGAAACAAATCTGAATTGATCTTTTGATGAGGCAAAAAAGAAAAGTACATCAAAGTCATTTCCATTGACTGGTCTGAAGCTAATTAAAATGGCTTTGTAGTGTTCTCAGAGAGTGGTGGTGGTATATGTTACACTGCTCTGAGATTACATCCAATAGAAGACGTAATTGTCCTAACCAGAAAAAGCAGCTGCAGTGGAAAATCTTGAGGAGAAAATTTATTTTAATCTCTTGGAATATCTGGGATATCATATCAGATCAGGGAAGATGCCAATCAGTCATGTGAATATGCTGCAGTACAGAAACATGCAGTCTTCTGTCCTTCCAGTAACTTCCTCTAAAGATTTTTTTTTATTCTTAGTGGAAGTTCTTATTTTTTATCAATTGCACCTTTACTTATCCACATATTTTAAATGTGAATCAAAAACAGCAATAAAAATTTGGATATATTTTAGGGATGCACGATATTGGAATTTTGGCTGATATCCGATATATTAAAACTAATGTGGCCGATAACCGATATCGATGCCGATATAAAAGCTGAAAAAAATAAGCAGTCATTTTAAATAGCAGTTTTGTTATCTGTTTCCGACACTTTGAAAAACAGGCGTGGGAAAAATATCAATACACTGAAATATTGCAATATTTTCATATGACGATATCAAATCAATATTTAAAAATGTGGTATCGATCTATTTTACTTACAAAATCTTGCGAGATTTTTAATCGCTCTGTTACAAAATCTTATGATATTTTATGAATTCTCATAAGATTTTGTAACGGAACGATGAAATATCGCAAGATTTCATTAGTAAAATAGACCAATACTGCGTTTTTAAATGTCAGCATATGAAAATATTGGATTATTTCAGTGTATCGCTATTTTTCCCACCCCTAGTCTTTATAAGTTTTTAAGTCTGTAAAAAAGAAGTCTGCAGAAGAAGAAGTTTTTTTTTTTTTTTTTTTTTTCTTAAAGACTTTAGAAACAGTGGGCTGATTGGTTAGATATTGGTTAAATATCGGTGGGGTGGCTGATGTCCGATACTCAATTTTAAGGCCGATATCGATAGGGGGCCGAATATATCGTGCATTTCTAATATAATTAAGTTAAAGTAGCTTTCTCATTTACATTACAGTTATTAACAGCTTTGGTCCCAGATTTAACATTCACTAAACTTGAAAAAAAAAAAAAATCAAATAAAAGTGAATTTCCTCAACTTTAAATAATATTAAACTAGAAGCTATCAGAGGCTACAGATGTGATGGAAAGTTGTGTACAAGATTTCTAACATGAGGCAAACCAAAAGCATGACTGTAAACTGGAACTATCCAGATTATCTTGTCCTCCGTCCCTTCCAATCATTGGAAAACAAAATCAGAACTGTTAATCAAGTTGGGTCACTTGCACAGCCCTAATACATGTACATGCCTGCTCCAATTTGTATGGTAAGATATAATTCTATCATGAGTGTAAGTACTATTCTGATTTGTAATGTTATTTGTCCGTAGCGTGCTGTCTATGAGCCATTTTTTTAACTGCTACTCATATTCTGGCTGCTGATTGGATATGGATTTCTATAAGCTACTTTGTATTTTAAAAAAGTAGACAAAACTACTGTAATATCTCTAAGCATATATACTGGATAAAAGTTTTTCTTTAAAGTTTACATACAAACTCCGTACTTTCATTAATGAACAATAACCATGGCTATCTTCTGAAATCATGTCTTTATCACTCATAATGATACATTAAAGTAATTGGACCATGACCAGAGCTTTTTAAATGGGCCTTTTCTCTTTTATGTTGTGTGTGTGTGTGCCACTCATGGTCCTTTGAGATGAACTGAGGTGTGCACAAAAGGACAGAAATGCACTCTGTATGTGCAAGCAATATCTCTTTCATTCAAATACATAATTCAAGCATCTTTCAACTTCAATTTTGAGGTTGAAACGCAGTTGAGGAAACGTCAAAGTGATGAATGTTTTATTTCTGGTAGGGGTGAGAGAAGGGAAACAAGGCAAGGTTAAACACAGTGGACCAGGACGAGACAACATTTTATTACAAGACAAAATCAGAGAGAGACAACAACGAGCATGTGCACAGAAACAGAAAGGGAGAACACAAAGAGTGTGGGTAGATTGTTATAAACACAGAGAGACAGCGGGGGTGTAGCAGGCTGGACAGCACCCACCCCACACCCACACAAACACACACAGGAGGGAAAGGACAGGAAGGCAGGAAGCAGTCATGCCAGGCAGGAAATCAGAGGTTCTGTTGGAGAGGGAAAGAGGAGCAACCGGTGCCATGATCACAGCCGTAACGATGCATTAGAACACATGCAGGAGTACCTCAGCAATGCTTAGGGTGGATGAACAGGAAGGGAGCCGCGCCTGGTGCCGCGAGAGAGAGGAGGGGAGAAGAGAAGAGGTTTAACAGAGCCAAAGCCGGGTTGAGCAGGGGACAGAGGCACACAGAGACTGACGGGCGGAGCGGACAGTGCCCTCTGTCTTTCAGGGGGACATATGCATGACAAGTCTCTGTGTGACTGTCTCAGATGGGCCAACGCAGCAAAGGGCATGACAGACAGGACAGGACAGGACTGGACAAGAGAGGTCAGGACAGCAGGTAGGAGTTGCATGGGGATACACTTCCCACCAGAGGAATAGGAGAAGAGGCTCCACAGGGGGAAAGAAATCAAACACTTTTTTAAACATCACATTTTTGAAAAGTTGGCTTGAATTTGAATGGCAGCATGTTTTGTGGAGTGCAACGGTTTGCATTCAAACAGTTTGACCAGAGAGGATGCTCATACCTGAACATCAAAGCTGCTGCTACTTGAAGGAGTTTGCGTCCTTCCACTACGCCCTTTCACAGGAACCTGAATGACTTTTTTTTTTGTGCACGTCTTTATTCTAATCCAGGGTACTCCAAGAAATAAAACTACCAATATAATCTGCAATTGACTATGTTACCAAACTAATTCATAAATATATGAAGCTGCTAATGCATTCATCACATTGCTCATCTTACGTTTGTAGTTTTGCCCAAAAAAGTTACAGTCACTGGAATTTAATAACTTTCCAGAAGAGCTGAAAGTCACACAAATCAACTTCAACAGTAGGAAGAAAACAAGCTCGATTTCACACAACAACAGGAAGTAAGCCCTGCAAATGGTCAAAGTGTCAGTAACCACACAGAACTACGTTCCAAAGATGACACATGACTAATCTGAACTAAATCTCAGGAGGTATTATCCATGATTGGAGCATTTTAAATCAGATTGCCTCCATCCAGACGATTTAAAAGAACTCCCCCTAAGAGAGTGGGGATATCCTGGTTAAATGCCCTTAGATTATTGTGCACATGCAACTATTTCATCTCATTTCTTTTTGCTTGTAAACCACAGTTATTTTGCTTTTTATGTGCTGGTGGCAAAGTCATTCACTGTGTCCACAACAGCTGCTGTGCAGCATTTCATTCATGTGCTAGTTTGTCAAAATATCAAAAACAAGTTCAGCTCAGAGACACAGCCATCTGTGCTGGCAGAGGTTTCTTGCTGGTCTATAAGCCTTCCAGTTATGAGACATCACTGGGAAATCCATTTAATACCCCCCCCCCAAAAAAAAAAATGGTGTGTATGAATACCTCACTGCTGAGCTCCTTGTGAACCATAAGTAGTCATTTCACAATTCTCAACCTTTCATCATGAGCTTTAAATTTTAACCATTTAACATTTTAAATTTTGTAATAAACACTCTTTGTAAAGCAGAGCTGTCAAGGAGATGAGCATCCCATCCCTCCTAATTGAAAATCTCTACATTCACAGCAGTTGCCCTCATCAAACTCACTCAGATAATGAATACTGGCAGAAAACACAGGAGGTTACAGATTGAAAGCAAGGCAGGAGGTACACAAGATTCTCCCAAAATACTACAGCAGCATGGTAGCGAGAAAAGGCTCAAACCACAAACATGCAGGAGAGTTAATCTGCCTTCTACTGTATGCTTATAAAGATTTTTAAGACACGCTTAAAGTGCATAATTTCTGCATGTCAGTGTTCAATAAAGAAATCCTCACCGTGCAAAGCTAAATCATAAAGGCATTCATTCTAAATCAAAGTAAAGGAAACTAAACATGCATTGCATCACAAGCCACCTCTTCATTAATAACATTTACAAAGAATTGCAAACTGAGTTAGAATACACACAAATGCATTGTAGAGTCACGCTGCTCTCCCTGTTGAGCAGTGACCAGAGCTACAACAACCAATCTCTGCAGATATTTGCTCCTGCACCTCATCATACCCACTAAAAATGTCATCTTAAAGCAACCCTTACCGATGTTGCATTGTTACACTATTTTTTAATAGGATAAAATGCTATGGATGAGGTAATGGAGCTCTGAAATACAAGACAGACCCACCATTAATCAAAACAAAATATTATTCCAATCTCTAAATATTCAATGAAACTCCAACAAATCCTTGCAGTGGGGTGCACACCTAGGATTGGCCGAGGGAGCTGCCTGTCAGACCTTTGCTTCTGCATTGGGAGGCAGAGGGAATGGGGGGGGGGGGGGGGTCTTAGGAGTGAAGCAGGAATGTTTATATTCAAATAATCTTGCTGTGCTTTCTGAAATGCAAGATCAGTAAGGGTTGCTTTAACATCATGTCACCACTAAAACACTCATGTGTACAACCCTGGTTTGGCTAAGGAAAAGGGGGTGGCAAAATTATTTATTTTAACAAAAATCCCAAAAAACAAAAGAACACAACCTGAAGACACAAGAAGAAAAATCAAATCTAAAAGTACATGAAAGAAACATTCTAGTGCCTATCAACAGCTAGTGATTGATCCAATCACAAACTTGTGGGCCAAACTGAAACATTTCAAAAGAACTGACAAAGCTGAAAATCCAAACGGCCCACTTATGTCCTTACACAACCAAGAGCCTTCACAATTGACACTGTTCAACTGGCATGGACCAAAAAAACCTAAGCACATGCTAAAAACCAGAGACCACAAGTGACAAGCTGCTCTAATCTCAAACAGCTGCCCTGACTGATTGTCTGAAGCCCAGTAAAATAGTGCAGCCCCAGCTGGACAGCAGACAATCAGGCCAATCACAGGTGGGGGATGGCGCAGCCAGTGAGTTGCAGTGGGGATCCAGACTGCCAGCCAATCACCTGGTTGCAGTCATTCACAAAAATCTGAACAGATCTGCACAGATGCCAAAGCCTGGGGCTGTGATGATGATGATGATGATGATGATGATGATGATGATGATGATGATGGTGATGCTTTCATCACAGAGCCAAGATTTAGATTACATTCTGAAGACGTATTCATCTATTTCTAAAATGCATCAAAACCCCCCAAACTTGGAGCACTTAAGCTGCAGCATCTCAATCCAAAAGCAAGAAACAGAAAGCTGAAAATTCAATACTGGCTTTTAAAAAATTTTTTTTTTACTGATATATATACGATATTCAAGTCTAGATTTCCAATATACGATATCAACCGATACTGATATATGCAAACAAATGTGAGGTTGCATCTCTCATACTTTGAGAGACACAAATATATTCTGCTCTGTGAGCAAAGATCCCAGAATAGCCTTTACTCAGCCAGAGGAGTTCATTTTGGACATCTGGCCGCCATATATCAGATACTAGCAGTGAGTCAGTCTGTAGCAGCAGCAGCTGCAGTGTAGTCACATGACTGTACAAAGAATGCTGGGATATGAAGTTCTTCCAATATAACAAGGACTTTTTTACATGCTGGACCAGTGCTAATGGAAGATCTTGTGAGATTTTGTTAGAATAAATATCGGTCCAAAAAAACTGATACCAATATTTTCCAACATCACATTTTAATGCCGATATTGTTGGGTCGATAATATTGGACATTTCTAGTCTTATCCTTCCCCTTGTGACCTTATTTGTTATTTATGCAAAAAAAGAAAAGAAAAAAACAAACAAACAAAAACAAAACAGATGAGGTAAGGTAAGACATTTCAGCATTTTCAGAATCAGATTACATATTTTATCGTGGCTAAAAGTTCTACATAATCCACATAGGAAGTATCAAATGACCAGTAACTCCAGCTCACCAGGAGCATGTGCCCAGTGCTTCCTCGACCACCCTCGGCCATTCATCACCACCCCCTTACGGCTTCCTCCATGTCTGCATGTATCAAAAATTAATGAGCTATCGAGTGAATTTCCAGCGTGGCAGAGAGTGAGAGCTAACACAGCTGATCTGACAGGCACATGTTATGCTGCTCACCAGTCTCCCCCGCTTTTCACAGCCCACATGGCGAACGAGCACGCTCAGTACAGCTGGTCAGACAGTCTCATCCATTTCTCTTACTGCCTTTCATTTTCTGTTTGTCTTCTCCTCCTCCTCTTTTGTGTCTGCCTATTCATCTCTCTCTTCTGTCTTGCTATTCAAAGCTTCTCTTGTGCTCTTTCCATCTTCTCTCCACAACCCTCGAGGCAAACTCTCAGAGTCAGCGGGCGTGAATAACTCAAGACAAATATAATATCACATACACTGCATGCAAACTTCACACATACAGATTCATGTGAATCCTGCATGTTCGTGGAAGAAATTTACATTTAAATACTTGCTTGCATGAATGTAGAATTACTCCTGAATATCTTTAAATGTTAAAACCAAAAGCTGAATATTAAAAGTACACATGAGCAAACACTGGGAATGAATTATGTTGGCTTAAAGCCTAAAGCAAGTTGACCCAAATGGTCAGTGGGTACCATGGACCAAACAAAGCAAGTAAGGGTTGAATGTCTGTACATTAAACAGAGACAAAAGTGCATGTTCCTGTAGGCAACAGTTACTTTCATCTGGTCTCTGCAGCAACATATCATGCACGTTGTTATCGATTCTGTCTCCGATATGATCCAAACATCTCAGCAATCACTTTGCATATGACAAGAAAGGAAAGAAGTGTGTGTCTGCCATTCTTCTGTTTCCATCCATTTATAAAAAGTTGTGCCCCCTTTTAACAAGAGACACAGCAGCTTCTTCCCTCAGGCCATGTAAAGATCGGACTGGGCAGACTCATGAAGAAAAAAGCAGAGAAAGAGTCCTTATGAAATCATTATGTTGAGCCTTTAAAGCCTTATTCTATAAAACAAATGAATCAATTCAATAAGATTATTATTTCTATATGATAATCGTTATTTTGTCTGGTTTCAGTATACAAACATTCCCAGAATACTTATGAACAAAGTTGATTTAATTCAGCCTGACTGGGCTTGCAGATCTTGTTTTCTTGCAATAAATGAATATTTCAATAAAACATATTTTTTGGGCTCATTTCAGGATCCAAAAATAAAAATCAATCAACACATTAAACAAATCAATGAATAAATAAATCTATCTTTTTATGAGATTACCAGGCAGTGGTTCCAAGAAGTTACAATTAATCTTAGCTAAAACTCAGTTAAATGTTCAGATTAAATTAATTAGACATAATGGATCATATTAACTGAGCTGTTGAGTGGATTCAAGATACAATCAGACAATATAGTTGAATAGTTCTTACAACGAATCCCTTCTATGTGCCCTCAAACTGATATCCCAAACTGTTAAAACTTGTCTTCTTTTCACTCTAAACTCAAGACTGATACTGTACGTTTTGTAACATGAATCTCTTGCAACTGCAACTTTGAGAAACACTGAAAAGAAGCAACTTCAGCATATTGTTATTCAATGGGAAGGCTGCTGGTTAAGTCCCCAACTTATACATGTCAAAGTTTCCTTGGGCAAGATGCCAAACCACGCATTTCCACTCTGTATTCCTCAATGCATCTTGCTCTGGATAAAAGCATCTACTAAATGAATGCAATAATGCAAAGATTGTTCAAACGTTTGAGGCGTAAAACAGCCTATAAGTGCTCAGTAATGCACCTGAGTTCAAAACACAGGTGCATTGCTTTAATTTGTTTGGAACAAAACACAGATAAATGAGCCATGGATGGGGGTGACCTGTTTACTGCTAGCTAGCTACTATATCTCTTATATTAGTGGGAATGTAAAGAGAGAAAAGCTGTTCCTTTTAGCATGAAAACAAACATGGTGACACATTTTTCCTTAAACTAAAGAAAATTGGACCTTTTCTCCAAGGTTTTGAAATAATATGATAAAGTTTTCATTGTTTTTTTTTTGGTTTTTTTCTGGTGGTTCTTACATGGGCTACTTTCTGTAACATTTTTAGCCATCAATACTGTGGCAGGCACAGAAAAACATCAACAGCCCCGGCATGGATCTATTCTTTACACAGTGAGAGAAGCTATGTGAAACGTAGCATCAATATAACTGCAGGTTTATTGTTGTACCTGACATTTAGAGTCATTCCCTACAGTTGCATTGATTTCTTCCTGCCTCTCTCTGTCAGCTGTTTAAAGCCATCATGGATTTTGAGGTGAGTATGGAAGGTGTTGCTTCCATACTTCTTCATCCATATTGCCTTAATTTCCATTTACAGTAATGCTGCAGCTAAGCTGCTGTGTTAGTGCCCAGAAGGCAGTTAATGGTAACTCCAGGGACAAAGAAACAGCATCTAGATCAAGAGGTTTCTTGTTTCTGTTTGTATGGTACTCTGGATAAAAGCGGCAGCTAAATGAGGAGGGAGAATGACTGATTGCTTGACTTAAATGCTGATGTAGTGTGGAGTCCTGTGAGATTTCTCCATTGTCTTGCTTGCTCACACTCATCATCCCGTCTTTTTATGTAACCATGTCTGGCACCTTATCTGACTTTGCAGGAACACAATGACAACTTCATGCACATGAAACTCTTCCTCCTCTTCTTGATTCTGCAGCCCACTGCCACTTAAAACTAGTCAACCGTCCCATTCTTCCATTACTCGCCATCCTACCCCCTAAACTCATCGATGGCCTGACATCGCACCTTCTCCAGGCATCATGCTCATCAGAAGCAGCACACACAGGCACAAATATGTATGCAAGAGCACAAATTATATTTGCAAAACACACTGCACATACATTATATCCACCCCCATGCCCACTCAGCTAATACCAAAAAAAATCCTTCACTCAGTAAACAGACACACACACACACAAACAACCCTGTACTATTAAAAACCTGTAAACATTTTCTCTGATATGCAGGAGGAAAGACATTACTTACCATCCTCTGCCTGGAGTCGAAACAGAATGAGCTCCCCAGCACATGCACACACTCGCGCACACACACTTTTACACACTCACTAACTGTGAGAGGGCGAGCGAGGAAGGGTGGGCTAGAGAGTGAGAGATAAGGAGGGAAGGTTTGAGTGGGAAGGATGCACAAGAGAGCGAAGGAGCAGCGAGGGAACAAAACAGCCAAAATGACGAAGAGCAAGAGGCGGAAGAGGAGGGTATCTAGCTGCACATACGCTGATGTGTGCTAAATTTTACACACATGACTGGCTGAGGTCTGTGTGTGTGCGTGCCTCTCTGCGTGATGATGTGTCTTGTGCATGTCCCACAAGCATTTTCATTGGGGGAAAGCGATTTTCTCTCTCGCAGTTGTCAGTCTTTCTCACATCTTGCCTCCATATTTCTGTCACTTTTACAGTGACTTGAGATGATTGAGGCAGAAGGGTGTAAAGTCCAGGCTGAGGCTTTTGTGAAACGAGCTGCTGGACTTACATTCAGAGCAGGACAGATTCAGAGTGACACACACACACAGAAAGGCAGACCGTGCACAGGCCTGATCAGCTAAACAGTCCTTCGATCACTGTGCAATCTCCTCTTTCTCACCTCCTACTCTCACTCAGACCCTCGTCTTCTCTCACTCGTTAGCTCACATTCATTTCTCTCCATTTCACTCCCTCCCACTTTTTTCTTCTCTCCCTATATCTCATCTCAGCTTTCTTTCTTTTTCTCCCCCTTCACTCAGTCCATCATAAATTCTCTAAAACTCCAGCCTGCAAGGAGAGGAGAAGTCACTTTTATGAGCCTTGCTGCATTGGAGGAGGACAATATCACATATCTTGAAGCTGCCTTCCTGCGGACACATACACATCAACAGGCGCACACATAGTCAAGTAAACCTAAACATGAATAATTTCAGCAGAACACAAAGGCGTATAACAAGTCTTATCTATTGTTTCTGCAGGGGTAGAAAACCTTAAAAGAATGTCCATACAGGCTGGGAAAGTGCTGCAGGGCAACACTGCACCTTTCCCTCACTCATCCACTGCAGTATACACAGTAAAGCGTCTAATGCCATGGTATGACATATAAAAAAATGTGCCCTTGAATGTGAAAAATATTGCAACTCAAAGGAAAAACTGCTATGAGGCTTCCTTTTAGCCCTCTGTGCATCAAATATGTGTGGAAGTGGAAAGTGAGCATGTGAGCACTAGAGTGACTATGGTCACAACAAGGAAGATAAAATGAAACAACATCAAAGTTAAAACCTTGCACATGTTTAGTATAAGTAAAATCAAGCTTTTAAAAACCTTTTATGGCGCAATGCTGCCAAACCTTTACAGCAATATTTATTGGATTTGACTGCTGATTCAATACAAATGGTTTATATGTTCCAGTGACAATTGAAATTGCAGTTATAGTTTTTTTCCCCCCCTTCATTTAGAAAGGAGATTGGTCTTGTTAACCTGAAATAGCTGCCCAGAGGCATTTTAAACACAGCTGCCGAGCAGTGAGACTTGACAGGAAGGACTTAAAAAAGCTCTGCAGCTTATAAAGCGGAAAAAGAGCCCATATTGTGTGCTTAGAGGAGAGATTTGTGAAGTGATATAAGACACTTGTGAGTCCCATGTGAGATATTTTTCTTTATTCAGTGTCATTCAGTTGTTAGGTTTTTGGCTACTACCCAAACAACTTGCTTATGGTTGTAGAAATACAGCCCTTCCAAACACGTTTAAGTCTAAGCATGTTTAAAACAAGTGTCACCATGTGAAAAGGTTGGAGTGACACGGCTCCAACTTCTAAGAGGTTTTTAAGATTGTAAAATGTCATCTTCAACTCTGATCATTGGGCTGTAGATCAAATACATGACTTCTGGATGGCGGTGAGTGTTTAACACCATCTCTATGTGGCACAGCAATGACCCATCTCAAAAGGAAATTAAGAAGTTTTCAGTCACTATTTATCAAAGTACATTTCAACGCCTTATTTTCCTCTCCAGATTGAAGACAGTACTTCCATAAACCTTTATGATGATTGCGATAAACAGTATTTCTGTACATTTATTTGTCAGTGGTACTGTATTAGGTGAAATACAATTCTTTTAAATACGGAAAACAGAAAATGAAAATGTTTCTAGTTACTCAAATTAGCACAAAAAGTAAAGAAAATTGTAGCCTATTAGGTGGATAGTTTGTTTGCTGTAACAGTATAGGCATGAATCTTACACCATGTTTATTTCCTGTTTAAATGTTACAACGTTTGTGACATGAGCTGCAGAGTTGAGTATGTGGGTTCCCCCCAATAAAAACTTGCCAAATCTTCTCTTTCCAATTCAATTGTTAAAAAAAGTCCTTCTTTTGGAGGCTTTTTAAAGCCTTGTGAAGAATTTGGATCAGTGCTTCTGTGGATTTAGGCTGGCTCTCTGTCCCCTGTCCGACTAAATTATGTTGGACTCAAATAGTCAGATCATTTTATACATGATATAAATAAAAATGTAATTTATTTAGAAAATAGAAAAACAAAACAAAAACACAAAAAACAGACCTTTCCTCACTAAACACATATTAACCACATTGAAAATCTTTGTGATGAGCAGAAAACTGAACACAGTGATCAAACTCTCCCATCATCAATGCAAGATCTTGATGCAAAATGCATGGACATACTGAAAAATGCCCCGGTAAATGTTTACAAAGCTTAAACTGGTTCAATGAAAAATTTGAGTAGAAATTCCCCGATACAGCAAAAAATGCTAAATCAACTTGTGCAATATTAATATCTCCAAAGACTGCTTGGATGGCAATAAATGGTAGATTATAAACATTTTCCCTTGCAGATATTTTGACTTGAAATGAGAGGTTATTACAGTGATAGGTTATAATAAGTTATTAGGTATTAATGAGGTCCGCATTCACCTTTGAGGGAGGTTCTGGCTTTGTACATGTTCTACAACTAAACACCATTCACAAGTGCATAAATGGAATGCAGCCATCTTAATACATATTTATCTATATTTTGCAAGTCGTTGCAAATAATATTGAATGTTCTCCATCTATGCAGACCTACACTACAGTGTATGACTTTTTCTTTCTTTCCTTTCGGCTTGACAGTGTGCAAACTTGTTCACACAGAAAACTGCACATAAGCAGCAAATATCCATTTGATAGTCTCAGTTAAATGAAAATATCGCCCCTTTATTCAAACAAAGCCTAGAAGATGGAGAACCACTATACACTAACATATTCTATTAAAGTATGGCTACAAATATCACAGTCATGTCTTCTGCTCTGTTTTGAGGGCAGAGATTTCCCATTCCTGCTTACAGATCATTGATCCATCACACTACTGCTGGCTGCGCTGATGTTGTAACAGTGCTTTTGCTTACAGCCAAGATATAAATCATTAATCTCCCTTTGTCAGATCACCTCAGTTTGTCAATGATCCTCTGTCACCACTCATTTAGAAGTGATGATTCTGTGATCTGTGTGCAGACCAGGCCTGAGCCAAACTGCCTGTGCAGTTATTTTTTATGCCTGTCTCGACAACATGTGGTCAAATTTATTATAAGATCTGCTGGTACCTTGCAAAGGACAAATTACCATGCTAAAGCCGAGCTTGCATCTTGAAAGTTTGAACAGAGATTACCGCTGACATGATTTGTTGAATAGATAAATTTTGCATAATTAGGCTTGAAAATAACAATTCAATTCAACAGTTAATCAATTATGGAGATTATTAAGCACATTTGTTAATTTAAGACATGATTTTCAGAGCATGGTAAATAATTTTGAACAATTTCTGCTATATTTTAAGTTGCAAATTGTTGTAAATAAAGAGAAACCTTAATCACTATATTTTATCAGCTAAACATGTGCACATTTGTATCCATAACCCTCCTCAGCCTTCAGTGTGCAAGACGTCCACACCGAAGGCGGAAGTGGAATGGTCTGAATATCACAACCCCGCTGTGACTCATTTCCTACATTCCAGTGGTGAGGGAGGAGCTGATTTCCATAAGCCTTGGCCTTGGCTCTGAAGCCATACATCAAACCATTAATCAAAAAAAAAAAAAAAAAGAAAAAAAAAAGTGCAATAGCACCAGAACAAAATGAGGCAGTGCCCTCTGTACATGCACCTGAAAGAGTTTATGCAAAGGCACCGTGAAAGAGTGAGAGCATTGACTGTTTTAATCAAAACATCTGCCAATAACTGTCAAGCTGATGGGATGTTTGGAACAGTATGCATTATATAGAGCCTCACTGATGTAGATGTGAGGGGATCAAGGTGAAAGCTCTGATAAGATAAAGAGCGGAGGGATTATTATTTCATGCTTAACATTCAAATTAAAAATTAAGGGCAAATCTTAAATGAAAAGTCAAATGTTGATTGATTGCCAATTAACCAAAGGACTAAAGAACTACTCATGCAGTGCAGTATCCTGGTGAAATGCAGAATTAGCACAAAAAGAAATGTTTTTTTTTAGTGCAAATGATCATGATTTGTTCAATGTTAATATTTGAAGTTAGTTTCCATGGTTTCTTTAGCATCTGCAACACACGTGGGTCTATTAACCACTTATTAAATCAGTGATGTAGATTTTTATATTGCACGTCATGTTAAGTTTTCAACAAAAGTGATATTTTCCGTCAAGTTTCTGTTGTAGAAACTCAGGAATCAGGGGATACTTACAATTCTCTCAAGGTTTTTCAGAAAACAATAGAAGCAGAGTGAAGGGGCCGGCCAAATCATTGTCTACTTTAGGTGCATGGAGAGGAGGAAAAAAAACTGAGTCAAAAATTTAGCAATTTGTTTTCTGATATAACAAGTGCAAAGATTTGTAAGTTCATGCACGAAAGCTTCATCAAACTCGTGGTTTTAATTTGCTTTAAAAAATGTTAAGGTTTTCAAATATAGAACGTCATAGAAATAATTTTCCTGAATGTAGTTTGGAATAAACAAGTGTGGCTTCCCCAAACAAACTGTGACTGGAAGCGAACATTAAGTTAAGCCAAAAAAAAAAAAAAAAAAAACAGTGTAAAAGTCTAGAAAGACTTGAATTCTGCTTTAAAGAAGTTCTGGCAAATCACCTTAAATGACTATAATCAATAAATTAGTGTTTGTTCTGGTGGAAAACTTTGAGAGTAGACCTGCAGGAATCACCGGCATCTAAATGTGACCATGTTTAAAAAGATGGTGATCGACCTCCAGAAAAAGAGGATCGTTCACATCCTCTGAAGATCCTTGGGAAAGAGGTGGAGGTTGCCGAGAACTGTAAGGACCTGGGATCAGGGAGTGACAATTAACAACAGACTGGATGGGAAATTTACCGACACTGAGCACAAGAAGGAGATAATAAGCCTCAGATTCTTCAATGTGCACAACAAGATGCTGGAGATGCCACTTTATTGTCTCCGGTGTAGATATATTTGCTGCTATGTGTTAGGAAAGCAGCATCGCTGCCAGAAACACCAACAACTCCACAAACAGAAAAAGAAGAAGACTGGCTCTGTCGATGAAGGCAAGATGGACAGTTATGAAACTGTGGTGGAGAAAAGGGGGATGGACAAAATGTTAGCAATCATGGATAACCTCTGACCACCGTTTTCACCACACACTTGATAAACAGCACGCTATACATCCTCCAATAGACTGAGACAGTTCCGGTGTAATACCGACAGATAGGAAATCATTCATCCCCTATCCCATCATTCAGTTCAGTAACTCATTACATTGTTTTTTTAACTGCTGACTTGGCAGATTTGCAGCTCGATAATTCTGCACATTGAACAGTTTTCCTTGTTTTTGCACATCTGTCTGGACCACCTGCACATTTAACAAGATGGTAAACTCTTGCACATTTGTATATCAGTATTTATATCTTTTGATTTCTAAGTTTAATATGCTTGCTGCTGAAACTCCCTAATTTCCCAGTTTGGGATCAATAAAGTCCGTCCATGACTAAATGGACATGACAAACATGACTAAATAACTGACCACCATAACTGTACTATAACTTTTTATTTTTCTAAGAAATGACTGATGTTTTCATTGCATTATGACAGTAAAGAAACAAACTAAAAACCATGATATCTCAAATCAATCCAGGCAGGCTAGATAACTGCCAGAGCTTTTAAAAAAGCATAAATTTAATGGAACAATCTGAATGCTTAATTCAAGTACGATACAATAAGCAGCGTAGAACTGCATAACATAGTGGGTCTATTTTCATATCAAACTGCTGGATTGCAGATCACAGAAGATACAAATGGAACATTACTGTAAATACAAAACCAGTTTGAAAGTAAGCAGTAGTAACTTCTGCTTTTTTGTCCCAGCAAATCAAAGGATGACAAAAAATTCTAACCCACATTACTTCAGTAACAGCAGGAAGAGGAGATACAACCCAAAACGCATGCACACACACACACACACACACACGCACACAAACGGCCAACCATCTTCTGAGTCAGAGCCCCATCTCCCATATGCTTCATTAATCCAAACTCACCATTACATAACTGTGCTAAATGCTCACAAGAGTGGAAGGGTACAACAACCCTCCCTGCATCTTATGCATGTGTGTGTGTGTGTAGTTGTGTGTGTGTGCCTGTTTGCATCTGTCTGTTCATAAGTGCACAAATAAGAGACAGAGTGACAGGAAGAAAAAAAGCTCCGGTTACATGAATGGTTGTAGAGCCTCTCTGTTTGTAATCCTTTTGTATCAGCTTGCATTTGCTGGCTGTATATGTGTGTGTTGCTTGTCAGATTGACACACATTTTCTCCATTAAGGGTTATTCTGTTAGTCCAAATTTACTGTGTGGGTGTGGGTGCATTCCCAGATTTTGCTCTGCAGACAAACAGGTTTAGACATCAGTTCTGAAAGTGTGCTCCTCTGTTCCTCAGGAACACAAACACAGTTTTAAATCTGAATTGAAGCAGCTACAGACCTCCTTTGATACATACTAACATACATGCACAGCATTTGCATACATGCAGAATAAAGACTTATACTGAGCAAACTGTAATTCACCTTTGCCTCTGCCAACACATTTACCGTGCACCTGAAAGAAGAGTTACACAAAACCCTCAGAACTTGACAAATGTTACTTGAGCGAGAGGTGCCAACGCACAGCCTGCGTGTGTTTCTGCATGTTTCTGTTTGTCAGAAGAGCATTGTCTTGCTTTTTGCGTTGCTTCTTGAGCTGTGTCATTGTGCTAGAACCACAGCAGCTCTGGCAGTTAAAAGATTAAGACCTACTCCATATCTTCTCCACTCAAAGCCACTATCCAACGCTGCCAACAAGACACAGCTAGCAAACGAGCACAGCCCACAACGGCACATGAAATGCATCAGCGAGCAAAGCCATTCTGGCTCTGGATCTGGCTCCAGGGATGTTGTGTACACACCATCGGCAGCCACTCGCAACGTGGGAATTTCAAAGAACATATGGCAGCTTGTCGCTGGGAAACAGCCTGTGCCAGAATCTAAACAAGTGAGGAGCTATACCTAGAAAAGCCATTTACTGTCTGTTATCTGCTGTGCACAAAGACACACATGTCCAGACGCTTGCATCACACACACACTGACTAATATGGTTGCCATATGATTGTGAACAGCTGGATCACTGACAGGGGAAGGCTTCACTGGAGAGATGCGTATGTGGGTGTGCATGTCCTGGGAAGAGAATGTGGGCTGGGTCTAACTCACTGCAGCCGGTAAAGCCAGCAGCAGCATTAAAGCCCCCCGTTGTCCAATTATTTACAGCTCAACACTCTGTATCTTGGCTGAGGTCAAAAACAACTTGGCTGAGTGTGACGTTCTCTACGATCAGTGACGAGAGTTGTGATTATCACAAGCTGGAGGCAGCAGTGGAGATGAAAATATTATTTAAAATGCTTGAAATTCATAGTTGAAGACATCACAAGACAGCAGTCAGTAACGGTAAAGTTGTGGGAAGTCATAATCCTCCTGATGGTAGTTGGTTAGTTACTTGATTTACTGAGAAAAGTTTACTTCATGGACTTTCTCTGTTACAGTAACGTCTGAGCAGCATATTACACACCAAGATAGTGACAATGCAGCGTTTTCGCTTTTCATGAAAAACAACCTGCAAATCAGTGCAAATCCTGGCATCTTACTCAATAACCGTCCCTGCTACTTGAACAAAATATTGATATATTACATTTCTTGAAACCAAATCAGTACCATCTAAACTTTTCTGAGCTAAAACAGCCTGGTGATCTTTTCACCTTCCAAACAAAATCAGTGATTGAGTATGTAACAGATCCCCCATGCCAAAAGCTCATATTCTACTCCACCTTTTAGATGCAGATTTATTTGTAAGTCAAAAAGGCGCAAATCCATTCATGTTGAGAAAACTTTTTTTTTTTTTTTTTTAAAAAAAAGGTGCCATGACATCAAATTTCCCTTTTCTGGGGTTTTGGGGGTATAATATGATCTGTTGTGCACTGATGAGGCCATGTGAATGTCCAGAGTGAGAATCAAAGTTCCTGTTTATGGTCTGTCAGCTTTGTAAGTAAGTAAGTAAGTAAGTAAGTTTTATTTCTATAGCGCCTTTCACAGACAAGGGGACGTCACAAGGTGCTGCACAGAGGGAACAATTAAAATACAAGAAAAAAAATACAGCAAATATAAAATACAAAAAACAATACAAGCAACGAGAAAATTTGAATAAAAATCAGCATGGAGGTCATAAAACAGCCTTTTCACTACTGAAGTTAGAACGCTTGGAGAAACAGGTAGGTTTTCAGTTTGCTCTTAAAGACATCAATGGAGTCCAACAAACGTAGAGACAACGGGAGATCGTTCCAGAGCTTCGGTGCAACGGCCTGGAAGGAACGATCCCCTCGTGTCTTGAAGCGAGTACGAGGGACCATGAGCAGATGCTGGTCCAGCGACCTTAGCCTCCGAGAGGGAGCATAGGGGCATAAAAGGTCCCTGATGTCCCTGTTTGTCTCTCTGCTCAGAAACGGTTGAATCAGACAGCAGGCTATCATTCTACGTAGTTCTATCATTCTACGTAATTCAATTGCTCCAATAAGAGCATACTATCAAGCAAACAGCCTCCCCCCCTCCTCTCTCCTAATGGTCTATGCACCCTCCACTTCGCTCCCCCCTCCCTATCTGATTCAGCTGTGCGTATGGAGCTAGTAGTAACTTCTGTGCAGTCAGGTCTGGGTTTTCAAACAAATGGATTTAAAAGAAAACTTCTGCAGCAACACTGAGGGAGGCGACCACAACCTTGTCATTACCTGTAAGTTTATTTATTTTCTAAATGCTGTCTTGTCTGATAAACATAGCTCACACTGTCTGAGGTGCCCATGTTGCTAGCAGTTAGCCTTTAACAAAGTCCGACCGTAGCTTGACTCTAAATAAGGTTATAGCCAAATAAGGTGTAGCCAATCAAAATGAAGTCAACTTGGTTTCCGGGTAAAGCTGCATATCATTACTGCACGCAAGTCTTTTACTGAGGAAGTGAGGTCTGGCGTTTTAAAACAATACCCCGCTGTAAAAAAGGCTGTTTTTTTCTTTGGAGTATTTACATATGCAGTAATGCCAACAACATAAACTAGTTTTTACTGCTATGTCATCACTCCTTTAATATTACAAACACTGACAGTATTGACCTGCATCTGATTGTAATTTTACAGCTCAACTACTATGATATATTGCAATCTAATATTCTTGCTGTAAGCAGAATAGATGCTGTTACAATCAGCTTACAGCATCTTCCAGCTTGCTATTAAACCATACTTTAAACTGAAGGCTTTTGAAGAAGTGACATAGTAACAAATGACCCAACCGATTACATTTTCAAAGTCCATCACAACAAAAACAGCTCAGAAAATCATAAAACATTACACATCATCACACAGGGCAAAAGAAAACAAAGAAAAGTTTCTCCTAATTCCACTTTATTCAGCAAGCCAATCCATGCTTTTCAATCCTTCAAGACTCCTATTGAGTGATCTGTGCTTAATGAAACCATTTACACTTGGTTCACAGCTTCAGGTATATAACATGTGGGTGAATGCAATGCAAGCTGGGCAACTGAACCATAAATATAATGGAGGAAGCACAGAACAACTCATAGGACTCATCATGTTATAGTTATAATTCATGAGTTTTGTTACGGTGCTCAACATTTACAAGGTAAAATTATTCATTAAAGTTTGTACGAGTGTAGAGATTATACAGTGCTGCTGGATCTAATGGACAACTGAGCTGGATTAGTTCCCAAATTTCCCAACATTTCCGTCTCAGTGCTTCATCATCTGATCATCAACTGCTTCCCATCTTAACCTATTGGATTATTGTATATTTATATATATATATATATATATATATATATATATATATATATATACACATTTCCAAGCTTTTTAAATAAGGTGGGGGAGGGTAATACAGTCTGACCTTTCTGCACCATATGAACACCCAAACATGGCTCAGCATAAAGACAGAGCGCTGCTCTCAGCTGCTCCCTCTGTTGCATGACCCGTCTATGCACTTGCCCTCCCTCAATCCACCTCCTAACATCCCATCCCTCTGTTCCCATGGCAACAAGCTCATCTATTCCCATGGCACCTGCCTGCTGTCCAGGAGACACAAGGAGACCTGACACTGACAGATGAAGTGAAAGAGAGAGAGAGAGAGAGATAGAGGGGAGAGACCTGACGCCGTTTGGCTTTTTAAAAACCTGCAGAAGAGATCAGTTAAAACAAAGAAGGATACTTGGACATTTTAAATGGCAGCTTGTTGTCTTTTCATCAAGAATTGCGTGGCTCCACAGATGAAGGAGTCACACAATATATGGAATTAATAGAGATTGCAGAAAAAATGTTTAAGTATCCCATTAAATCGAGGACAGACAAAGCATGCTGTGGATTAAACAGTCCAAATAACTTGTTAAATAATACTATTCACATCCAAGCATAAGAACAATACCCTGCTGACTCAGTTTACACACAAAAACACACACTCACACACAAACAATGGGGGTTTTACACAAAAACAAAGACAAAACAGATACACTTTGCGATGCTGAGACATTGAATTCTGTGTGTTTATGCTGTTGTCATGTGTAATTGTGTAGTCTGCACTCTTTTAGATAAATTAACAATAAAGCAAAAATACAAATGATGAATGAAATAGCCAAATAAATAATAGTACAGTAAATCATATAGAAGATGGAAGAAGAAAAGCATTTATCCTTACAAAAGAAAAGACAAAAAACATCGCATTCAGAAAAGCTTTGAGTCATTCCTGTAGAAATAAATGAGCTTACATGTTAAAGATAAAGATGGTTGAGCAATGGGAGACAAACAGAAGGACTGAAGGACCTTCTGTTTGTCCATGTCCATGTCTTCAGCCATGTCTCAAACCGCACACTTGCCTGAGTGCACTTGAATTTAGAGCATAGTGGACACTGTGTACTTTGTCTGTAGTACACACTGTTGTCACTAAATGCTGACCCGAATAGAACGCTGCACTTATAGGAAGTGATGGACTAGCATTGCCCGCTAACGTAAGCTAACTCTACTGAGCCGGCATAACCATGGCCTCAAACACATGACCAGATCATAACTATCATCAGGGAGTGAACAGCTAGGTAGCATGCCACATATATGTGGCAGGGTGAACTGCAAGGGTAGGTGGCAGAGTCGAGCCAAGGGGGCAGAGCTTATAAAAGCAGGGTGGAAAATTGTTTGTCATTTTCCCCCTGACTCAACACACCTGGGAGCAGCAGAGGCCTGTATGGTGGTTTATGTGGTGAGGACAATCTTGGAGTGGTTCTTGTGATGAAATAGCCAAGATAAAAGGTAGGCTTAAGTGAATACATTGCTCCTGTCTTATATTGTGAAGGAGATTTAGCATATCAAATATTGTCCTTTTTCTCAAACAGTTTTTAGTCACCACCACTATTGGTAGAAAAAGGTCACCACCTTTGCTCCAGCAAAAACCAGGTATATTAAAGTGGGAACCTTTGCTCCAGTAAAATCAGGTATATTTCTTTTATTCAAAGTGTTTTTGATGGTTTCAATTTTATTGTAATTCTTTTCCTTTTTATTTCAGCTCTTTAAGTCATCAAGTGTATCCACTGCTTTTCCCATCCTTAGGTCTTTTAGTTTTGTTATGGTTGATCCATTGAATGGGCCAGTTTTGTCGGTTTTGTTTAGGGCATAAGCTGTATTAAGGGGGGGGTCTTACGGGAGAGTGGGGTTTTCTTGTAGTGTGTTTTGAGTTGTTGAATTACTGATGGTTTGTTTTTGGGTTAAAGTCCATGCATGATTTGTAACTACTCTCCTGGGCCTTCCTGATAACCAGCATTGTCTTTTTTTATTTTCTTTTGTTTGTCCATTTCTTTGGTCAGCCAAATCTTGATGATCACTCCACCTACTGGCTATATATATTAATGTCCCATTTGGAAACCACCATTGTTAGGTTTTTAAATTGTAAAATAAATTGTATATTTTTGTACAGTGGTCTCTGGTTTCAGTTCATTCTGAAGTTGAGGGCCTTACCACTTGGTCACAACTGGCGTTGTCGGGCAGGATTATATCCAGAGGCTACTTTTACATTTTTGTTTGGTGGTGGTTGGCCTAAGGTGGTTAGTGAATAGTGGGAAAAGCAGTGGTAACACCAGCAACCACATCAACCGTCGACCTGCTCTCATCTCTTCAGGACGCAAAGGCTCTACAGTGGACTGTCACATGGAGGACATTCAGTCAATTATGGACCAGGTACGGCAGCTCCAGGCGGAGAATGAACAATTGAAGTCTCAGGTGACCAATGAAAGGGCTGCGTCATTGCAAGCCCAGTCACCTAATGAACCTAGTGCTTCTACTCCAGCAAATGCTGGTACGTCTCCTGCCATTGCTCCTGCACAGAACCAATTTGTGTATATTCCTCGAGAGCGAAAATGTCCACGGTTTTCCGGTAGACTTTCTGTTGATTTGATTACTGTTGAAAAGTGGATTGAAGAAGCTCGAAGGTGCTTGACAGTCAGACAAATGTCTCAAGCTGAGCAGATCCTTTTTCTGTATGATCATCTGGACGGGGGTGCTAGAGCTGAGCTTGATTTTCACAGTCAAGCAGATAGAAATAGTGTAGAAAAAATATTTTCTATACTCAGTGAAAATTATAGCTGTTCCCAATCATATGTTGCCTCACAGCTTCAGTTTTTTCAACGAAGTCAGAAGGAGGGGGAAACCCTTAGGGATTACTCTCATGCATTAAAAGCACTTATGGATGTGGCTGTAAATAAAACACCTGGTGGCATTCCTAATTCTGATCAGATTTTACGTGACCAATTCATAGAACACGTACATGATGACATGTTAAGGAGAGAGCTTAAACGTAATGTTGAGCAAGATGCTAACATGTCATTTACAAAACTTCGTGGTATTGCTATTAAGTGGGCTGAAGAGGGTAAAAACCGGGCTAGACAGAGGACCCGTGTTTTCTCTTGTGACTCTTGTGCACAAGTACAGGGGGCTGATATGGCAGAGTCTCATGCTATAACTGTGCCATCTCATAGTGATCTAACTGAACTAAAAGAGTGTCTTAAGAAACAGCAAGCCCAGTTGGATGCCATTATGAAACACATTGGCATTTCAAATATGCCCCCATCTACTCAGGCACCTCAAAGGGGGGGGAGGGATTCAAAATCTTTTCGCTTTGAGTCAGATGGTAGGCCCATTTGTGGGCGTTGCAATAAGGTGGGACACATAGCACGGTTTTGTAGGGCTCCAGCCGTAGTTTCTGCCCCCAAGAACTTAAGAGATCAGACAACTGTACATGCAAGTGAAATCACTATTGCAACTTTGCAACAGGAAAACTAGAGCCCTCTGGTGTGGGGAGCCAGACATCAGAAGGGGAAATTTCAGGCTCAAGTAACCAGAAAAAAGATCCACCTGAGTTGATAGGTGAGTGTCCAGTAGTGGAAGTCAGCATGGGAAGTTTTACAGTCCCTTGTCTACTGGACACAGGTTCTATGGTCTCTACCATAACGGAAGACTTTTTCATGGAGCATTTTCTGTCACAAGGTGAAAATAAGTTACAGCAGTGTAACTGGTTGCAGTTAAAAGCTGCAAATGGGTTGGGGATTCCCTATATAGGTTACTTGGAGCTTGACGTTACTGTCCTGAATAAGACCTTCCCCAATATGGGGGTCTTGGTTGTAAAGAATCCTGAGGATCCTTGCATGAGGAAAAAAAATCCTCAGTTCCTGGGCTACTGGGGATGAATATAATTCAGCACTGCTATAGTGAACTGTTTCTTGACCTTGGCCCAGAACTTTTGAGTCTCCCTTATTAAAATCAGCCACAATAGGCTGGAGAGAAGCCTTGTTACAGTGTCATTCCATTGAGTCACTTAAAAAACGAGGGTATCTGGGAAAGGTTAGGGTCAAAGGTCGGCCCATACGTGTTCCAGCAGGTTCCATGAAATTTATATCAGTTGTCTGCCCAAGTTCATCCACTGCCTCCCTCCCCTCAGTTTTGTTGGAGCCTCCAGAAGATGAAAGTTGCCTGCCTTCTGGCATACTAATTTCTACAGCTTTGTTGACAGTGAGTCAAGGTATGGTGGAGATACCTGTTGTTAATGTTGGCTCACAAGCAGTATGGCTTAAACCAAATGTCTTTCTTGGTACACTGCACGTGGTACAAGCAAAATCCCCACCGTGCGCAGTGACCTTGGAAGAAGAGGGTGGGGGCCAGGTGGCAGTAGTGCAATCAGTGGATGTTGGTGATGGTTCAACTTTTGATTTTTCAACCATTTCATGGTCAAACCTTTCACCAGAACAAGAACAGCAAGGGAAGGCATTATTGGGAAAACATTCAGTAGTGTTTAGCCAGGGAGATGGAGATCTGGGCTGCACAACACTGGTAGAGCATGAAGTTCCCTTAATGGATGACATTCCCATTCGTCAGCGGTATCGGCGCCTGCCTCCTTCCCAACTGGAGCGAGTCAAAGCTCACATCCAGGAGCTTCTTTCATGTGGGGTTATTCGTCCAAGCTGTAGCCCTTATGCTTCTCCCATAGTGGTGGTGGAAAAGAAAGATGGGAGTATCCGACTGTGTGTGGATTACAGGCTTATTAATGCTAAGACCCGGAAAGATGCATATCCATTGCCAAGGATTGAAGAGTCCTTGGACGCCCTTGGGGGTGCAAAGTGGTTTTCAACACTTGACTTAGCCAGTGGATATAACCAGGTGCCCATTGCAGAAAAGGATAAGCCTAAGACAGCATTCTGTACTCCATTTGGATTGTTTGAGTTCAACCGAATGCCCTTTGGCCTATGTAATGCACCAAGCACTTTTCAGCGGCTAATGGAGCGCATCTTTGGTGACCAGTCTTTTCAGTCACTTTTGTTATATCTAGATGACATATTTGTGTTTTCATCCACTTTTGAAGATCATCTACACCGTTTGGAACTGGTTTTGACTCGCTTGCAGGAACATAATCTGAAGTTAAAGTTTAAAAAATGTAACTTTTTTCAGCATGAGGTTAAGTACTTGGGACATATTGTGTCGGCGGATGGGGTGGCTACCGACCCAGATAAGATCAGTGCAGTGTCACAATGGGCCAGGCCTACAACTGCAAAAGAGCTTCAGTCTTTTCTAGGTTTTGCATCTTACTATCGTCGGTTTGTGGAAGGGTTTTCAAAGGTAGCAGCACCCTTGCATCGTCTTGTGGCAGACGTCATTGGAAGCAAACATAAACCTAGAGGCCATACCAAGTGTTCTATTGTGGAAAGGTGGAATGATGAATGTGAACAAGCATTTCAGGACTTGAAAGAACGACTAATCAGTGCTCCCGTTTTGGGCTATGCTGATTTTGCAAAACCTTTTGTCCTTGAAATTGATGCAAGTCATGCAGGACTTGGTGCAGTATTATCTCAAGAACAGGAAGGAAGACGACGACCTATTGCTTTTGCTAGCAGAGGCCTCAGACATTCTGAACGGAATATGTCTAACTATAGCTCACGGAAGTTGGAGCTGTTGGCTCTTAAATGGGCAGTGACAGACAAGTTCAGGGAATATCTGTTAGGGAATAAGTTCACTGTTTTTACTGATAATAACCCTTTGAGTTACTTGAAAACAGCTAAACTCGGGGCCGTGGAACAGCGTTGGGTTTCAGAGTTGTCTGTATTCAACTTTGAAGTTAAATATCGCCCTGGCATTGCAAATGCAAACGCAGATGCATTGTCGAGACAACCCACCTGTGAGTCTATTTCTTCAGTGACCTTTGGTGTTGAAGTACCAGACGTAATTCAACAACAAGAGCCTAGGATGCTCACACAGGAGTGTTGTAGTACTTCAACAATTCAAGCTTTTCCAATACGGCAAAAGGCAGATTTGCAGGCCCTTCAGGAAGCAGACTCTGTG
Organism: Atherinomorus stipes; assembly: GCA_023101725.1. Taxonomy (NCBI): domain Eukaryota; kingdom Metazoa; phylum Chordata; class Actinopteri; order Atheriniformes; family Atherinidae; genus Atherinomorus; species Atherinomorus stipes. Next base: position 371,605 of record JALJCO010004779.1, read on the forward strand.
ATTGGAGTGTACAAGTCATTTTGGCAGCGTGCAAAACGCCCATCAAAGCAAGAAGTGCTACAGGCTTCTAAGGGGGTTCGGAGCCTTGTTAAACAATGGGACAGGACTTGTATGAGAGATGGTGTTTTGTATCGTCAAGTTAGATCACCCAAAACTGGCGAAAAAGTATTTCAGTTGCTGTTGCCTGGATGCCTTAAGGAAGAGGTGCTCAAAAGCCTTCATGACGACCATGGTCACCAAGGGGTTGAACGGACTACACAGTTGGTGAGGAAAAGATGTTTTTGGCCCAATATGTGGCACGATATTGAGGAATACTGTCACCATTGTAAGCGTTGTCTGGTGGCTAAAGCCAATCAGCCTAAGATCAGAACATTCCCTGGTACTGTAACGGCATCTCAACCTCTTGAGGTTTTAGCTATTGATTTCACTGTTTTGGAAAGGGCAAGTGATGGGCGAGAGAATGTCTTAGTTATCACTGATGTTTTTTCTAAGTTCACCCAGGCATTTCCTACTCCAGATCAGAGAGCTAGTACTACAGCACGGGTACTGACAGAAAAATGGTTTTATACCTATGGTGTGCCAAAACGGATCCATAGTGATCAAGGCCGAAACTTTGAAGGGGAGCTGTTGAAACAGTTGTGTAAGATATATGGGGTCGAAAAAAGTCGTACTACGCCATACCATCCTGAGGGGAATGGCCAGTGTGAGAGATTCAATCGAACCTTGCATGACTTGCTTCGTAGCCTGCCACCTGAAAGCAAAAGGAAATGGCCACAGTATCTGCCCCAGATCCTTTTTGCATATAACACAACAGAGCATGCATCCACTGGGTATACCCCACATGAGTTAATGTTTGGGCAAAAGGCAAAGTTGCCTGTGGATTTTTTGTTAAGCTCGATTGACTATTTGGAATCTGGTTCTGCGCAAGATTGGACAGTCGAACACCAAAGACGGCTAACAACTGCATATCAGCTTGCCAGAGACCAGTTAAGCCGGGCAGCAGAGTTGAGGAGTAAGTCACTGATCCCACATGAAATTGAGATCTTGCCACCTGGAACTCTTGTTCTCAGGAGGAACCACCTGCCTGGACGAAATAAAATCCAGGATGTCTGGTCTGACCTTCCTTATGAAATTATACGTTGTCTGGATGATGGAGGGAGGGTTTATAAAATCCGACCAAAGAATGGAGCTGGGTTGGAGAAAAATGTGAATAGGTCTGAGCTTAAAGTCATCCCTCCAACTGCTATGGCAAACATTCCCCAAGGTCTATCAGCTGAACTAGGTCAATCTCAAGAACAGGGAAATGACTCAAATGAGAGTGAGGAGGAAAGTGAAGTGGGTGGTGTTTTGATTAATGTACAGCCCGTGGACTCTATGGGCTTGGAACCACAAGTCAGGCCCCAAGCTCCACCCCATAACCCACAACCTAACGAACTGGCAGCAACAGGACCTGGGGAGTCTCACCCAAACTGTCCAATAGGCCCTGTAGATGATGCACCCGCTCTACCTCAGGTTCCAGTGAGGAGAACTCAAAGAGCTACAGCGGGGCAACATGCAAATCCTTTTAATCTGCCACGGTCAGTTTGGGGAGTTGGAGAACAGCAGAGAGATCATGAGGGGAATCTAGCATCCACTCAGTCCCTTTTTGCAACATTCAGGCCGTGGCTTTAAGGGACAACATATGGTAGCCCTGTTGTGACACCGGGACGGTGAGCTTTCAAACTGGGGGTAGATGTGGCAGGGTGAACTGCAAGGGTAGGTGGCAGAGTCGAGCCAAGGGGGCAGAGCTTATAAAAGCAGGGTGGAAAATTGTTTGTCATTTTCCCCCTGACTCAACACACCTGGGAGCAGCAGAGGCCTGTATGGTGGTTTATGTGGTGAGGACAATCTTGGAGTGGTTCTTGTGATGAAATAGCCAAGATAAAAGGTAGGCTTAAGTGAATACATTGCTCCTGTCTTATATTGTGAAGGAGATTTAGCATATCAAATATTGTCCTTTTTCTCAAACAGTTTTTAGTCACCACCACTATTGGTAGAAAAAGGTCACCACCTTTGCTCCAGCAAAAACCAGGTATATTAAAGTGGGAACCTTTGCTCCAGTAAAATCAGGTATATTTCTTTTATTCAAAGTGTTTTTGATGGTTTCAATTTTATTGTAATTCTTTTCCTTTTTATTTCAGCTCTTTAAGTCATCAAGTGTATCCACTGCTTTTCCCATCCTTAGGTCTTTTAGTTTTGTTATGGTTGATCCATTGAATGGGCCAGTTTTGTTGGTTTTGTTTAGGGCATAAGCTGTATTAAGGGGGGGTCTTACGGGAGAGTGGGGTTTTCTTGTAGTGTGTTTTGAGTTGTTGAATTACTGATGGTTTGTTTTTGGGTTAAAGTCCATGCATGATTTGTAACTACTCTCCTGGGCCTTCCTGATAACCAGCATTGTCCTTTTTTATTTTCTTTTGGTTGTCCATTTCTTTGGTCAGCCAAATCTTGATGATCACTCCACCTACTGGCTATATATATTAATGTCCCATTTGGAAACCACCATTGTTAGGTTTTTAAATTGTAAAATAAATTGTATATTTTTGTACAGTGGTCTCTGGTTTCAGTTCATTCTGAAGTTGAGGGCCTTACCACTTGGTCACATATACATTAGTAATTATGTCTAAATAATTTCATAAACATTACTAAAATCAGTACAATACAGCCTCCGGTGCAGTAGGGGTCACCACCGCTTCGTTCACCGCCATTATTCAGCTCTGAAAACAGTTAGAAAGTCCCGCCTCTTGCGCTCAAAAGTAGTGTTCCCGACGAAGAATTTTCATAGTCGAATCTGATTCGTCAGATCATGCTATACGTTGACAAATAGTCGAATCATGTTTTGTTTTTTTCCCTAATTGATTCATAATCTCTTTTGCATCTTTTCCTGCTCCATAGAAAGAGCTATAACACCTAATTATATAAATTAAATTTTTCATTTGGCATAAGATAACAACAGGACAGTCTCCATCCACTTCTATTTTTCTATATCACTGATTAGGCTGTAAAACGTGTCTGCTCGTTTACGGTCCTTTTCTCATTTTTCTTAATATTTAACAAAAAAAATTACAAGGTATGTTGGTGTAAAACAATTCATTAATTTGATTTTTATCTTTCAGTTGACACTACAGGCATAAACAATGTTTTTTATTTGTTTTTCTTCTCTTTTTTTTGTTTGTTTTTTTGCTTAACAATTTAAAGTCGGGAAAGAGAATTAAAAGGGTTTAACAGTCTGTGAGCGCTTCACTGCGCATGGTGCAAATGTCAAACATATAAAGAGGAATTCCAATAGAACAACCTTCACTAAATAAATTAATTACACAACAAAAAAAAAATAGGTTCATAACGAAGTTCAAAGTTTTATTCATGTAAAACGGAAAGTAAAGGTTAGAAAGTGTGAGCAAAAAGGCGATGAACTGGAGAGGTTTGCTCCTCCCTTCGTTAGCAATAGAGCTGACAGGAAAATCTCCTCTGGATGGCGTGGAGTGGAGGTGGAGGGAATGTGCAGAACATCACAGCCATTAATATTCTACAACTTGCTGGAATGGTACAGCATCTTCCCCTGACATCTCCACCGTTCATTGAGGAGCGCTCAACAGCTGACGCAGCAAGACGGCGGTCCAGTTCAGGACAAAGATAAAAAGCTGCTCTAGGGAGTCTGATATCAGCCGCAGGCTTCATGATTCAGGAAATTATGGTCCTCAAAACGCGTTCTTTCCTGATATAATTTGAATAATCCTCCAGCAGCGCCAGCACATCCATCTGGAGCATTACGCACAAAGTAGAAGCGGTGTTCATGTCTGTCAGACTGTCTCCCACCTTGACAGACTGATGTTGTAAATCAGTGGAAGAAGCTACAACAATAATGATGATGTGACAGTTGAGGGTCCAGTCATCATGTCTCTGGCTACTTGGTCATAGAGACGTCTCTTTGGCTGAATGCTCAGCACGCACGACTCACTGGCAGACTGCGGTTTAAACCCGCCTGCCCAGCCCTCCTTGCATCATGCCACACTTATAGTAACAGAATTATTCAGCTGCTAACAGACCTATAACATGAATTATTTAAAGAACAAATAAATATTGTGTAAAAATCAAACCTTCAGCACCCCCCTACTGCCAGGATGGTATGATCTTTGCTTGGTAACCAAATGCTGCGACTATTCAACTTAGAGACTGACAGTCGAAGCACAGTCCTGGAAACGAATCGTCGACTATTTGGGGACACCCCTAGTACCACACAGTGCAAGTGCGCGGCTTGAGACAGACCCTTTGTCTTTTAAGTGTATGGGTCCAGATTCAGTACTGGGTCTTCATCATTACACTCAGAATGAGGATTTAGATTTAGTTTCAGTAATAAATTAATCAAAAACATCAAAGTTCTCTTTAGATCTTGACAAAAACACTCAAGGTCTACTCAGCAGATTAGTTTCCATCACTGTTTAAGAGTTGACATGTATGGAAAATGACTTTTTGAAGTCTGTTGTCATTCCCAAACCTTCAAATACAGATGGATGGTTAGAAAATGACTGAAAGGCGCTGTGATTACAGTCTTTCAGAACATTTTCCTTGCAAGCTTAAAAAAACAGTCCTAAACGATACCTAGCACACTATGCTAGCCTGATGACTTGGGGTTTTACAGGTAGATACAAGCAAGTGGAGTTAGGACGCCTGGCCTTCCCATGGAATCAAGGCTCTCTCTTTTCCCAGTGAGAAATCACAAGTTACAGCATGTATAAACACAGCAGGTCTGTTCCACATTTAAAATCGAATGGGGATTAAATTAACAACTAAACACAAAACATCCAGAAAACATCTAGGAACTCTGTCCTTATATGACTTTTAGCCTCTTGGACAATGTTTTGGCTTAAAGTGCAGCTAGCAGGTATCCACATAATAGGCATCTAGGTCAAGAGTAAGGGTAGATGAAAAAAAAAAAAAGCATAATGTCCAAAGTCTTTACAAATTGAGCTTCCAACACTAAAGTCTTGTCTCTTAACTAAAAATGACAATTATTTTTTATGTATGAGGAGTCTTAACAACCACTAATTAGATTCCCTTCTGTGATGCAGTTGGATAAGAAACAGCTGAATATGTTTTTTTGTTTTTAAATAAACTTCTGCTTTGACATGCTCTAGTTTTTTCTCTGGATCCGTCGTTTGGCAGCTTGGAACAGAGATTTTCTCACAACAAAATACCGTGACACCCAGGAAGCACTGACCGACACAAGCAGTGATGGTTACTGATCAGATGCAAAGAAAATAAAAGTCCTCCCAATGATAAGACTTTAGCTGGTGATGGCTGTGCTTAAGTTGCTCTCCGCGTGTACTCACTTTGGGTGTGGGACAGGAAGCAGTGGAGAGGCGGGAGGTGGCCTGGGCGCGGGGAGACTCAGAGGGCGTGGTGCTCAAAGAAGCTGCATCCCTGGGCAACACCTGCACACCCCGCGAGATAATGGAGTCTGGGATCTGAGATCACATACACACACACAGATATGTGTAGATGTGCATCAACAAAATCACAGACACACAAACTTCAGAAACCCATATGCAAGTTTGCTGATGAAGATGAAAAACGTATTACCTCAAAATTGGGAAATAATGATGACTAATGGTGGTGGTGGAGTCTTGACAACATTTATCTGTGACTGGACAATGAGGTGGGATGTTACCATGACAACAGCCTCAAAGTAGGTGTCAGGCTGCAGGACAGGACAGGACAGGATGATGGGGACTGAAATATACTTTGACATCTGTGAGGTGCATCACATTAGAGGTAATAATAGTCAAAATACCAGCAAGCACTAATCCAGAGTTATCCAGTCCATCGTGGACCAAGATTGAATAATCTGACTCAGGATCAGTGAGTACCATGAAGAAATACTGCAGAGTAGACACATAAATAATTGCATGCAGATGCAGTCACGATGTAATGAAGATATATCTAAGGACATCTTCGCCTTTTCTCAACCCAAGCTGTCTGCACTTTTTTGTAGCACCTTTAAAACCATGAAGCAACACACGTTATAAGAGCATTAAAGGATAGCTTTATTTTTTTTTCAACTTGGACCTTATTTCTAGGAGTTTATACTGTACATGCATTTACTCACCGTTAAAATTTCTGCGTCACTTTGACTCCTTCAGAAGATATTATGTTGAGTTGCCCTTCGGTGTACATCCATATAATGGCAGAGACGGGGCAGCCTCTATATAAGGCATTATCTGCAGCAAAACTCCGTGATTTTCACCAATACTTTAAGGAAAATGAATGAAAGAACGAGTCCAGATTTAGCTTTCTGTTAGTTATTACGGTGTTCTACACACTTTTCGGGGCCACGCGTTCCTGACGCACGCTTCCATAGTACAGCTGAGAAGAACAGCTCGGTACCCAGACAACAACAAAAACACAATTTGTGAAACCCTGAACTCACATGACAATAGCATTGAAGCATTGATGAAATGAAGTAGTTTTTGCTGCAGATAATGCCTTATAGAGAGGCTGCCCAATCTCTCCTATTATATAGACGTACACCAAAGGGCGATTCAACGTAATATCTTCCCAGGACTCAAAGTGATGCAGAAATTTTACCGGTGAGTAAACGCACATATAAACTCCTAGAAATAAGGTCCAGGTTGAAAAAAAAGAAAGTTATACTTTAAACTATGCTGGGACCAAATATATCTAAAGATTAACAAAAAAAACAAGGAGGCATAATTTGTATTTTATCAACTCCATTGATGAAATTTAATGGATAAACAAGTGTATAAAAGAAGCGGAGCAGACTGGGCATACTGGTAAAGATGAGCTGTAGATCACTGTTATGGATTTTAGGGCTTTTGGCATTTAGCTTGGCATATAGTGCTGGATTAAGACATCACAGCTTATACTGTAAATAGAAATATCATGGAGATTTCACACATGCAGATTACTTTTAAAGTCTTTAAGTACTGTTAGAAATCTGATACAGTATCTGAATATCTGAAGCAGTTGATGAGAATATTCTGAAAAAAAAAATCTGCCACTTAAAAGATTAAAGCAAAATCTGACCAGTATGTGATGATCATTGAAAGTTTGCAGAACCAGCTATGAGTTTATAGATGGAAAAAAGGGGAAACAAAGGGATCATTAACATACACTTGCATGAATGATGTGTGAGAGCATGTAAAGATGACAGCTTGAAATGAATGAAAACAGATTTGAGGATGACAAATTCTATTGGACAACAGTGCACCCCTTCTCTTCTTCTCCCCTCTGGTACCTTTGCAGCGATGGATGCAGCTGTGATGTGGGAGGAGGAGCTGTCCTCAGTGGATGCCACGCCGCTGTCCTTCTTCTCTTCATCCTCCTCCTCGCACTGCACGCCTTTGTCCTCTGTCTGGCGGCGAGGCGAACTGTTGGGAGGCGGCGAGAGAGGCGGTGGTGGCGAAGGCAGGTCCTCCAACTCATCTGCTGCCTCCTTAACCTTCACCACTGCGTCCCGGAGGAGGTCAATGGCGTGTGGCAGCGCTGGGAGGATGAACTGAAAGCATTCCTGGAGGGGGTGTGAGTACAGTTATCATTAGCCACATTTTAAATAATCGCAGCCTTAATTTGTTGCTGTTAACATGATAATGAAACATAAAATATCATCACCAGACATAAATGAGTATAAAGCAGCAATGTACACATGTTGTCTGCACTTTTTGTATCAGTACAATAGATCAAAGTTAAACTAATCACTTTTGTCATACTGTAATTTCATTTTTACTTACTTCTCAGACTAAAATCCATAAAGAAATATTCAGTTGTGTTTACTGCTTTCAAAAAAACGAGAGATTGTATGGTTGCAGTAAAAGCTATATAGCAAATCTCATCTTCATGGACTCATTGGAAATAGAACTACACTTGGCCTTAACCAATAAATGTGCCAACCCCGTGCAACCCCCTCAAACTGAAATATGGACCAATTTTAGTGTATTACACTTACATGTACAAGTGCATTAACATTTATATACTTGTTAAATTAAAAGCACTTGGATATATGCTTGAACTGCTCTTCACTAAGTTCAACAACTATGTTATTTCTGTGAAGTAATGCTCTATTCTTTTATATCAAAGCTGAGCCTTCTGCCATTAAAACTTATCTCATCAATATGTATACCAGATTTCACTGTCTTCAGTCTGCTGTAAATGGGTTTTACAAGATAAAGTCACAGTAGGCTAAATAAAGATAACTTCCTTTAAGTATCTTAAAGACTTTTGGTTAGAAACAATGTGCAAAAAGGTGTTCAGAATTGCTTAGCTGCTAAAAGTAGATTCTAGAGTAACAAAAGCAGAAGCAAAACACTGAGCACAGGTGGAAATGGAGCTGTTGAAATGTAGATTACACCGGTGGGAAGGAAGCACCGACAGTTAAATGAAGTGCATGAGAGAGATCTCACAAATTATACTTAAATATAAGAAAAAAGTAAAGTGCAGTGCATGATTCTGCTACCTTGTTTTGCAGAATTTACAGTACACTATTAGGAAAAAATAACATTGTTTGGTTTCTTCTAAAGCCTCTGCATATCACAGCACCTCCCACTGGTCACATTTCCACTAGCTCTTTGCTCCTTCCCACTTTCCTCCATCCCTGTTTCCCTCTCTGTGTCAGTGTGCCTTTGGGCTCCCCGGCTATGCTAAACGCTCCATTCTCCTCTCTCCCAAGACAAGTACTAATCTGTGAAATTATTTATCTTCCTGTGTATTTTAAGCATTGGGGGATACATTATTAATCCCCTACACACACACACACAACCCCCCCCCCCCCCATACACACACACCCTCTATACATTGGTTACGAATGGGCTTTCAGAGCAAGCTTTCGACTCCATGTTCAGTTTTCATGTGTGCACAGATCAGTTTAAATGAAACCTGACAGCCTTAACCCCATTTTAACAGAATTCCATAAAACCACACTACAATCTATGCATGGCCGAGGTAGCATCACCCCCCACCTCACACACACAAGTGTGAGGAAAAGGGATTCCTCAGACCTGCAGAGGAAACGGACTGAATCGGGTAATCTCAGTAATGGACTGAGAAGCCGCAAGCTAACCTTTGCGTCCTTTATTCTCACTGTCCCTCAAACACACAACCCAAACCACTCAGCACACAGAAGGCTGTCTGAGTGGTCTGGAAGATGAGGAAGGTAAGGGAAGGAGATATTCCTCCTTTCCCATTTCCTGCTTTCATTGTGTGCCAGGAAAGATTTTTAGGTGCATCTGAAGTGGTTTTTTGCCTTTTTTTAAAAAAGATCTATACATATATATCTCCTATTATTCTCCATTTTGTCCTGGAGGAGAGGAACTGTCAAAAAGACTAAAGAACAAAATCCCAGAGTATACTGCCAACGAACAAAAGCGAGAGAGAGGAATGAAGGAATGGAGGAATGGAGGAAAAGAGGATGGCAGGGGAGGATAGCGACTAGGAGGTGAGAGTTCAGGAGCTGAAGAAAGAGAGAGAGAGGGGGATGAAAGGGCAGATACAACTACTAAACACACCTATATGATTATGCACATAACTAATAAAAGCAGATAAGGAGATGAGTGATATGTTCAGTAATAGAAGGTATTTAAAGCTGTTTAAAAACTTTATAAGCTGTTTTAAGATTTACGATGAACATTCCGCTGACTTAAACAGGATCTTGAGTTTGCTTGTCATGAGATGTGATATTCATCCTGTAAATACTGTATGTGTCCATGTGTTTAAGAAAATCACCATTACCCTCACAGTAATCTCAGATGGACGTTTCAGCTTATTGTCAGGGCTTGTTCAGGATTAAGGACGTGGAGTTTGACGTGAAGATCTAAAGGACTACGCCTCTAAGTTGCATCTTGATAAATGTAGGAGAATGTGCCTACAGGGTTTGACTCACTGCACAAAGACAGTGCTTCCTCTTTGCTGCTTTGGTCTTTGTTTATGAAGAGTCCTGAAATCTAATTTTAAAAAAGGCAATTTTTAAAAAAAACTTTCTATCACATTAAGCACTTTCATTTCAAAATTATTTTAAAATGCAAAATATATTTTTCAACATGCATTTAGTCATACTTTTTTTAGCCACCGTCCTAAAACTAAAATAATGTCTCTCCAACAACCTCAAAGAATGAGAACAATTTACTGGAATGCAAATAAAACTATAAAAAATTCTTTCTTTTTCCATTCCTGCTTTCTTCAATTATGATCATGGAGTCCTGATGCTCTGTCAGTTCTTGCTGAGTAAGATGCAGGGTATAGGCTACATGTACCCTGACCCTGGATTGATTGCCAGTCTATCATAAGGCTCACACTCTGTCCTTGGGTCAATTTACAGCCACTGATTAGCCTTACTCTCATGTTTCTGACTGTGGAAGGTACTGGGAAAACATGCAAAAGGGCCTCAAATTAACAAAGATAGATATTGCTTGACTTGGGTATCATTGGATAAATAAGCTCATTTTAAAATAACATTTTCAGTCTGCTTCTAAAGAAGTTCTATTTACTTTAATTCTACATTTATCTATTTGCTTTACTGTTCAGTTTACTTTTATTTTAAAGCAGTGCATGAATTAAAATAGATTTCTTTGTATTCTTACATTATTTTATTAATGTTTTGGTCAATGTTTCGACCCATGGCCAGTCGCTGACTCCAGCCCTGCTTAGTCATGATTTGAACCAGGAATCTTTTTCTTATATAAAATGGAAACATTTGAACTATCACATCAATGTCTACAGATACAGTCCATTTACTGTTCAAATCAGGCCAATTTAAAATAAGTAGCTAAAAGATGCCTCACTGGCACTGACGAAAGGTGCTCCCTGTGTCTGGCTCAGCTGGAACTCCCTGTTATCTTTATGACACAATATCATTGTAATAAAAGCCCCCCAATGGGCTTCCTGTGTCATTACCTTTACCTCAGGGTTGATGAAGGAGACACTAATATGGCAGCAGATGGGGGAGAGGTGGTGTAATTGATTGAACGAAATACTAAAATCGATCAGGAGAAGCAAGCGCGTAATGAGACATAGACAGATGTGCAGGTCAGCACAGCAAAGAGGAAGAGATAATGAAGAAGAGAAGATGCAGCAGTGGGTGGACACACACATATATGTGAATACATGGTTTTCACTGCCATACACATACACAAAATATTATAGATGCACCCCAGCATTGATACTTCTATCAAAACTAACCAAAATCTTTAATCACACTTATTAGATTAATGCAAATCCACATTTTTGCCTCCCTCAGATTTACAGATCACATATGATGTGCAGCTGTATAAAGTGAAGATGACTGCTACGTCACCGGAGGCTGAAAGTAATTAAGTACAAATAATTTGTTACTACCTCAGGGAACACATAAATTTGTACTTTCTACTCCTTACATTTTCAGATGGGGCTTGTTAATTTTGTTTTCATAAATCAAGATCACTTTCACCCCTGATGAATTGGAAAAGTAACATTAACTTATGGAGATTTCTTCAAGCTCCTAGTGGCAGACAACATAAGTCACAAGATGAAACAAGACTACATAACAGAAAAGAGAAATACTCAAACGTAATTCTCTATTCAGTGGAGGACTTTGTAATCCCAACTTTCAGTTTGGAAAAATCAATAAAAATGCCACCTGAAGTCAGATTTCCTTGGTGGTAATTTGAACAAGATTAGTCAGTCTGAATTTCACATCATTCCCCTGACAGCTAGCTTATCAAGTAAACACCTAATGTTTCAATTGCCATTCTTAATCTTATCCAGGAATATCAAACTACAGTCTTTGGGGGCCACTGTCCTACAGATTGTAGGTGTTTCCCTGCTGCAACACACTTGGGTCAAATGAAATGGATCCAACAGTTTATTAAGTTCTACACAATGACCCAATGGTTCAAAGCCAAACCGGATCTAAAAAAAATAGGTGACATGAGCACGAACGGTTAGGCATTGCTTCCCCAACGTCATCTAAATTACTTCATGCGCTGTCATTCAGCTTTGCAGACGTAACAAGCCAAGTTGCATGCCAGCAGCTCTCAAGGAATAGACGAGGACACAGAACAGGTGTCCGTCATTCAGAAGTTGGGGAGATCAATTCCAGGTTTCTCCAGGCAACATGCAGCCAAAAACACCTAGAAAGATTTAGGCTACATCAAAATGAGAAGAACTGTGGATCGCATCTATAAACTGAGTGGATATTAAAAACGTAAAACAGTCTCTATTTTTGTGCACAAACAATCTAATATGGGTGTGATTTTTTAGAGGACTTGTTGATTTTACATTGCACAGTTTTATGTGTTAGCAGCTCGTAATTTGAAGCAGAAAGATTTGTGTCTGGGGACACGAAAAGCATCCCCGTTGACTTAACATTGTGCAGCTTTACGTTTCAGTGACACATAATTTGAAACAGTTACGTGTCGGGGACACGAATATGAGTAAAGCCGTTCGTGCTCATGTCATGTATTTTTGTGAGATCGGGTTGTTGAAAGCAGATGTGCTGAAGCAGGAAAAAATCTAAAACCTACAGGAAGGTGGTCCTGAAGGATCAGAAAACTGACCCTCATTTTGACCTCATCTTTGCCAAAATTTCACTTCTGGGATCTGAATTAATCCAACTACCACAAAGAGGGCTTTTATGTCCACTTGATGTATGCATCAAATATGACAGCTGAAAACATTCTGCCTCTACAACTGCACAACTGGCCTCACAGTCAAAAACAAGTGGAGCGTACTATAGTTTCTTACTCAAGGACCCTGAAAGACTCAAAAGTCAAAGAAAGAACCTCCAGCAGTGAAGAAGATGAGTTTGCTTATCAGGCCCGTCTTTTCTGCAGCAAACATAACAACTGATCTGTTGAACAGATCTGCATTTTCCCTCCATGTCAAATTATTCTGTTTCATCAAACCTATTTGCACCGCAGGCCAACTGTGCACTTAACAGTCACATCCAGAACAGAAAGCTGCATGCAGTGTTCCCCACCTGGGAGCCTTTCTTGCTTCCTGGTAAGTTAATGATGAGCGTCTTCCCTCGGATACCACACACAGGTCTGCAAGCACAAAGTTACTGTGAGAAGCACTTGGTTATGATGCTAAAATAGAGGTTTCATCTTCCACTGTTAAGAAAAATGAGGTGTTGTGATCCTCGGCTAACAAAACGAGCTGCACTGTACTTTATTTTGGGACCAAATGAGAAAAACATGCCTGACTACCAACTCCTGCTGATCACCGGAAAAACACACTGGATACAATTTCAGCTGATGGGACATTCTAACTTTACCTGGGCTGCAAGTTCAGTCTGATCTTGAAAATCACAATTTAAGGTTCAATGCTTCTTAAAAATGCCATGATTAAAATTATATAAACACACTGTTCTTGTTGTTGTAAGTGTTGGTGTAAACGCATGCATAATAAACCAGAATAAAAACAAAAATGATTCTGGTGTGTTGTTGCGATTCTCTGACCTGGAAAGCATGCCTAGTGGTGTGACATTGAGGGGATCCCATCAACATTGCAAGAGACATCCCTGGAGCTTCGCGCTCTATCACCTCCTTAGTGGCCTGGAGAGAGGAGACAAGGAGAGGTGAGTTGTTGCTGTGATCATAGTCTCACAGAGAACGCCAGCCATGCCATCAGCTAAAACCATCAGCGTTGTTCCTCCGCTGAGAAAACTGAAGTGCTGCTCATTAGGGATGAGAATATTATTACATTTAAACACGGTGATAAACAAAAGGTCAATTCCACCTTAGATCTAACTCGGTAACTTTGAAGGTATTTCTTATTGAGGTTTTTATTAGATGGAGTGCAGATGATGCAATTAATTTGCACATTTTATTTGTTCTGTGTACAGAGGCACCTGATTTACACATAATGCATCGAAAATAAAATGTGAGCAAAACGTTACTAGGTGAAGACAGAGATAGTTAAATGCTTCTTTTGTTTGATTCAAACCTCAGCACAAAAAGTAAGAAAACTTGTGATATGTGATCCTCACTCTTTGGGGAAGAGTGTTGTCATCCTGGAGGATGGAGCTAGGTCTCCGATTACATGGCTCCATCTATCAATTAGGTAACAATTAGGTGCCAGCCACAGATCTGACTGACACAGACCTTGCATCACTTAAATCTCAAAACATATAATAATATAAAACATGTTCTTGAGATAGTATTTGGGTTGTTGCAGCAGGACAAGATACTAACATAAATTAATTGATTATTAAGAATGAAGGTAGTGCATCAAGAAGACTTTCTGTAGAGTTTGCTCTATCTTCCTGTACCCGTTAAGGTATTGTCCAGGCATTCTGGTCAAAAAACATGCATATTTAGCTAACTGTTCAATTGCAGTTGACTGTAGCTGTGAATGTGCATTGTTGTTTGTCTCATTTGGCTCATTGTTGACCCTCTGATAGGCTGATGACCTGTACTCTGCATCTTACTCTATGACAGCTGAGCAAAGCGCCAGCCTCCGAATTACCCTGAACAGGATGAAGCAGGTGTAGAAGATGAAAGATCAAATAAAAAAGGTATTTAAAAAGAAGTTGGCAGCATCAAACTCTAAATATCAATAGGACATTTTTGATGGACAACTCAAGCATCACAATGCTTCATGGGGCAAAAATGGTAACACAAAAGATATTACCTTTTTTTTTGCCTTTTAAAGCAATACTACATACATTTCTGACCTAAAAACTCCATGCTTCTGATTCGTTTTGATGGCATGACATTCATTATGTACATTCCTGGAACTGTCATTGACCAACAGCATGTGACTGAGAAAGGGCACTTCACAACTTGGTGTTTTGGCTGGAAGCATTACGTAGCAGCTGGGTTTTCTTTACAGCACCATGTCACTTGCCAGCATTTGAATATACTGTATAAAACACTGGCACACAGTGGCTTAAGCAAAGAACTGAAGACATTATTGGTGGAAGTGAGGACAAGAGAGAAAAGGACAGAGCAAGAGAAAAGACAAGAGTCAACACTGGACTGACTTTCACAGGCTGTCAAGGGCTCAGAGGAGAGACAGGATGCAAGACAGATGGAATCAGCCTTAACTGCGAATCAGTTAAGTCTCAACAGATTTGCAGTTAAGGCGATCTGTCCCTTTTATGACAGAAATATAGCAAATTGGTACCCATATCATTTTGGTACCCCTCAACTGTTAAGGGGTACCAAATTATACAAATTAAATACAATTTACTCAAGTTTGATCTTTTTTCACATCTTACAGATGACAGTTATTATCTTAAAGATATTACATGTAACCCCCCACCACAAACACACGCACACACTCCATGAGTTTGTCAAGCAGAAGAATATCAGTGGTAATGAAACTAGAGCAACCATCAGAGAAGACTGTTGTACACTACAGGCTCAGTAAGTTAGAGAAAAAGGTCTTCTGATTTACTAGAAGTCTTCCCAGTGGATTAAGAGAAAGCACCAGTTATCCAATTTTTAAAACCAAACTTAAAAGATAGATGAAAAGTAACCAATCGTACATGTATATATATATATATATATATATATATATATATATATATATATATATATGCTATCAAAAGATTAATCTTAAATTAATCCCATTGTTAGACAAGAGATTAATTTATTCTTTAGTACTGCATATGCAGAAAACTTAACTTTTGTTTTATAAAACTTTTAAAACTCTTAAAACTTTTAAACTACTTTTACTTTTACTTTTAAACTACTCTTAAAACTTTTGTTTCATCTTAAATACCAGCAAGACTAAAGAGATGATTGTTGACTTCAGGAGGAGCAAGAATAAGCAGCATAGTCCTGTCTACATCCTGGAAGAGGAGGTGGAGGTGGTAGAGAACTACAAATACCTTGGAGTTCAGCTGGACAACAGACTCGATTGGAAATGCAACACTGACTACATCTACAAGAAAGGTCTGAGCAGACTCTACTTCTTAAGGAAGCTGAAATCATTTAACGTCTGCAACAAGATGTTGCAGATCTTCTATAAGTCTGTGGTAGAAAGTGCAATTAGCTTTGCAGCATCTGCTGGGGCAGCAGCATCAGAACCAGAGACTTGAAGAAACTAAACAAGCTGATCAAGAAAGCTGGTTCTGTGCTGGGGATAACTCTGGAGCCGCTGGAGCTGATCGTTCAAAAAAGAATGCTTCACAAGCTGATGAAGATGATGGAGGACACTTCCCATCCTCTCCACAACACGGTGAAGAATCAACAGAGTGTGTTCAGTGGGAGGCTGCGTCAAGTTCGCTGTAGGACGGAGAGATACAGGAATTCATTCCTGCCAGCAACCATCACCCTAAAGAACAAGACTAACTGACTTTTTGTTTATTTAAAAAAAAAAAAAGAAAAAGTGAGCTTTTACAATACTGAATTTCCCTTCGGGGATGAATAAAGTATTTTTCATTTCATTTCATTTCATTCATAAAACCAAGCCAGAAATCTGTGAGTAGTCTTGCACTCAGATCTGAATTTCAGCTTCACATTAAGACAGTTGTGAAGTCAGCCTGTGAGGACTGTATGAGCAGCATTATGGACTACTGTAAACTGCTGCCGTCTGAAGGACTTTAGGGAGACATTAAGGACAGGGTTTCAGTAGTCTAGTCTACTAAAGAAAAATGCAGAATTCCTGGTGAGACACCTTTAATCCTAAATACATAATGTTCTAGAAGTGATAAAAGTTATGTGATTAATAAGGATAAATCTTTTTACAGCCTATACATATATATATATATATATATATATATATATATATATATATATATATATATATATATATATATATATATACTGTATAACTATTACTAGATTTTATTATGCTGTTTTTTCCACATTAAAACATCATAACATTGCATTCATTTTCTCCTCTATTGCAAAGTCTGTACAGTAAACAAGTGGATTAGCTAAATGTTGACACACTCATATTTCAAATTTAGACTGAGAAGTTGATTAATGTGCATTGTCTTTTTAAAATAAACTGAAATGAAAAAAAAAAGTACAAAAATCTGCTAAAGCTCGGCAGTGTCCCTTTAATATGGAGCTGGCTAAGCAAGAAACACCAAAGGTAAAACATTAAAGGTAATTCGGTAGCTCAAAAAATGACCTAAATACTAATGCTTTTTCCTTGTCTTTGTGGAAGTTTAAGTTTTCTTTTAAAATCGCACATGGTGTGCTATTTGGTAAAAGAAAAACTAGATATTTGCTTGTTCAAACAAAAACTGAACTCTGCTGGACTTGGAAAACAGAGTTAATGAGTAGGAATTGCAAAGTACACAGGTGGGCAGGCTTCATGCTCAGCAAAGCACATCAATACACCACTTTATTGTTTCCTGGTGTATTAAAGTTTTAAAACATTCAAGGCATGAGATTAAGAAGGAAGTAGTCTTTTAGGCATTTTCTTGTTTTCAAAATTTTTGCTTTTTCGGCCTGAAAAAAGTCTGCAACTTAAAGTCCAAGATGTACAGTAGACTAAAGAGAGACATTCTTACCAAAAGAGGCTCCTAAATTTTCTCATTTGTAGGCAAGGCTTTGCTTCTTTGACGTAATGGCATCACAATAAAATAAGCAGCATAAAACCTGCCTATATGGCTGATTTGACCTGCCACGATTTAAGAATTAAAAGAACAGCAGTCTTGCAAAGCATCATTTTTAACCAGCATTGGCCAGATTATTGACCAGAGCTGTGAAACAAGTAAACCTTTTCAGGTAGAAACCCAAACAGAATTCTGACCCTGTAAGATAAACGTAGTTGATCTGTCCCTTTTTTGACAGAAATATAGCAAAAGAAGACAGTGTCTTCTCCTCCAGCTGTGTGTGTTGGGTGTCCTTGAGATGAGTGACACTTCAAACGCACCGTTAGTGAGGGAGAGGAAGGACTTCAAAGGAAAGGAGCCACTGATGAGCATCTCTGGCTTGGACTCAGGAGAGGAAAGGGAAGGAAGGGAAAGAGTAGGAGGTAATTCAGGAGGAGTTAAACAGAAATGAGTGAATAGAGAGAAGAGGGAGGGAAACAGAGGGAAGGGTGGGGCTGGATTTATGCTTCATCATACATTACATGAAGCCTGCGCTATACAGTCACTGACTGAAAAAAAACTCTGATTAGGGTTTGTTTAACTCTGGTTACTTGTGGTATATATTCACATTAAGTTGACAGGATGTATGAATTGGGCAATTTGTTCCTCTACTAAAAGAGAAAATGGGTCAGATTTGTCTTAATTACATGTGTGTGATGAGGGTGAGAGAATGTACCTGCAAGGGCAGGAGAAGGACTCAGCCCGAGAGTTTGAAACATTATAAAATGAGATTCTCAGACCCAAAGTGATGTCATTTAAACACAGGATGTTTGCATTTCTTTCTATACACTTGCTGCAGTGTAAATTTATAAATAAAAAAAAGGATCTTTTTTCATCTGTATTGGCTTTTCTAACCTGATTCCTTTTGTGGAAGGCAATTTTTTTTTTCAGTGTATATTTGACTGGTAATTTTATTTTATGTATATGACATTTTTTGGCGCATTTTCTTGGGCTGTTATTTATATATAGGAATTTGATACAAGACGAGGCTACACTTACAGTAAACTACAACTATAAAGCAAAACCTGATTTCAATGTTATATTATTGGTGTTATTTTACTGTATCATTGTATGCTTCATATTTGTATTTCAGCGCATATTGATACTTGACCTTGTGTATGTACATTTATATTTGCATTTAAAGTATTTTATTTCATAATTTATGCATAGTTAGAAGAAGGACCTAACATTAAAAAGCAATTTAGGTGGCCATGTCGATTATTTAACTTTATCTAGCAACCAGTCCATTTGATGTGTGTCTTTCTTTTGGTGTTGGATGAATCAGGACTTTGACCAAACTTATGCACAACCAAACATTTAATGTTTCATTAGCTTAATGGTCAATCTAGAACAAAATAAAGCTTTAGTGCAGGGTTGGTCAAGTCCAGTCCTTGAGAGTGAGAGTTCTGCAACTTTTAGATGCATTCTTCTTCCAGCACACCTGAATCAAATGAGTGGCTCGTTACCAGGCCTTTACAGAGCTGAATGGCATGTGTGTGAGGTAATTCAGGTGTGTTGGAGAAGGTTCACATCTAAAATTTGCAGGATAGTGGCTTCTGAGGACTGGACTTGGCCACCCCTGCTTTAGAGATACAAAGCAAGGTGCAGGCTGCAGTTGTGCAGGTGTCTGCTGACATTGTTTTAGCTTTTGCTGTAGTTTTGCATTAGCAGATGTGCAATTACATTGAGAAGCAATAAAAATCGCCAGTTATAACTGTAAGACAGAATGACAGCATTTATTTATTTATTTATTTTTCTAAACATAAACTACCATTACAATTAGATTAGGAGGTGGTTAGATATGGTACCCACAATAAAACAGAAACAGGCACCAACTTTAAGTATCAAATATGACCCGTCTGGTTTATCTGGGTATGACAGGTGGGAAATAGATGTAGAGGGAAGGGTTTAGATAAAAGTTGGTGAAATATGGAGATTTTAAATTGGTTAATTTGTCAATAAATAAATTAAATAAAATCTAAAACAAAATCCTGCAATTTAAAGAGATTATTTTTGACTATTTTTGAGTTGTTCCCCATTATTCATCATCTAATATGTAAGGTCTGCAAAGTAAGAAAACCTCAAGTACACACCAAAAGAAATTATTTGTGCCCACAGGGAAAATGTCCTTTTAACTAGCTGAAGTGGTTTGTAGTCCAGACTTTTAATCTCTTGCTTTTTGACATCACCATGAAACAAAGTTGCATGATTCCTGCCAAGTGCCCAGTTTGGCACACCTCAAACAAACAATGAGCAGCTGCTTTGCTTTTCACAACCAGCTTGGCAGCCAACGTCAAAGAGGCGTGCATAACACGGCTTCACCATCATGTTACTTGGCCACACACCAAAACGAGGCAATAGAACGGCCCTATGAAATGATGCAGTATACTTAATAGTCCCTGAAGGGTAAATTTGACTTGATTCAACGGCTGCACAAGCAGATGCATTTACAATTACAGCAAAAGATAATCCTGATTATAAATTGCACATAATTCCAAATGTTTCTCTACAGTGGTACATAAAAAGCACTCAGTGCTCGTGTGCTACAGAGAAGCCCCCCCCCCCCCCAAATTATATTCCTCTCCTCACTCCTCACATGTACATCTGCTCATACAGTAGGCTGTCATTCTCATGAAGCACTTTGGTTTGTGTACAGAATAAGTACCAAAATTGCAGCACAGGCACAAAACAAGCAGCAAATTTGTTGGCATTGATGTTTACAAAGGTTTAAGGGAAATTTAGTTAAGATAACACAGATTAACATTTATCACAATGTTTGGAGCATGCTTTCAGCTGTCTTGAGATGCATTCATTACATCAGATGCACACTTTATTCACTATATTCTGTTTCCAGGTGGGGAAACTTTGCAGGAAAATCTTACAGTAGATATTCAAATTTGGACCTAATAAAATAAGAACCTTTGGTAAATTTAGAACAAATTTAACAAGAAACTGTTGAGTGAAACTGCTAACAAACAAACCTGGCAAATATCAAAATATCCTAAATATATATTTTTGTAATTTGTTGGCTGTATGAACCAACAACAGCCAGCAACAAAACAAGTCCTTGTGCTTTATGAAGGAGGTACAGTATTTAAGACATATGAGCTGAAAGAAGCGTCTCATTCAACGGTGACAGGTGTTAAAAAGCAAGTAAAACTGGTAATTCAAGCTCATATTTTCACATAGTTGCATACTTAATTATATTTAGAAGATTAACAAAAACATAAATGTTTAGTTAAGTATCGGCACAAAGTGCATGTTGCAACTCTTGTCCTGCTTTCAGCTACAGCAGAACGTAGTCACATGTCTCTTGTATGACAGAGAGACAGACAGAGGCAGACAGAGAGATATCACTGTCTCCTGCATACAGCGTTGAATCAGATAACAGGTATTATCAGTGACTACAGTGTGTATGTGTCTTCCACCTTCCAGGAAGGTTGCTGTTGTCTGCTGTGATTGATGACGACCAATGATACCACTGAGCATCACAGCTTATCCCCTGCCTACTCTCCTGTATCACTGCTTGAGTGTGAGTGTCACTGCTTGGCTTCATACATGTAAAGCCAGACTGCGTGTGCATCCTGATATGCTTAGACACCGCTACACTGTTACACAAGTTACCCGAGTAATATGCATTGCATGTCCTTGAGTCTGGTAGGGTGAGCATGACAAAAATGTTACTATCAGTGGGTGTGCACAAGGTTTTATATAGATCTGCATGTACCCACCAAACTGTTCAGGAACATACAGACTCAACCCCGAGCTTCACTGGTGATGTGTAATAAGACTCAACTAAGCAGACACTAAGGCTCTGCACACAACATGGATATTTTGATTACTAAATTTACACCTGTTATGCAGATGCAGTTGCAATTTTGGGCAATGAAACCAAAATTTTTGGTAAATGTCTTACAGGGTGATGATTTCATTTGGCTTTAAATGTCAAATTTATAAAGTAAGTGGAAGAAAAGTGTTTTTGCTTTGCAACAACAGATGTTGCATTTATTTTCCTTGATTTTAAGTCAAAATACGGATGTGAAAATCTTCCCTTTATATCCATGGTAATCATAAACCTAGCTAAAATAGGAGTGGCGCTAAGCGTGCTAGCAGAATATTTGACATGATTGCAAGTAAAGTAACTTCCCAAATACACTGAGAAACAAAGGTGTCAGAAGGTATTATGAAGTACACTGCCACACTCCAACGATGCATAACCCAACACCAACGTAGCACGTTTTGGACCAGACGCAGTCAGACCTTGAGATAGTGGGTCAGCTTTGAGAAGAAGGTGGAAACACGGTGAAATATCAATATGCCCAAGACATCTCTGTTGCATTTGACTGAGTGGCTTCATCTCTAAAGCAAACAGCAGGAAACTGTTTGTCCTAAGGTTGTCTGCACATTGTGCTTGAAGTTGTGAGATTCGTAATGAACAAATAACAATTCTTGCACAGAAGCATGCAAAACCATGCAAAAATCTTACTATATATGTCACTTTGTTGCAAATCTGTCTATGCAACTGTTATTAAAGGAACAGCTAAAACAAACTAATCCATCAGTCAAGTGAAAAGTAAAAAAAAAAACTCGTTATTATTTGCTGAAGTCTTTAAGCACTTGTGAAGATTTTTTTTTTTTTTACATTTTTTGCTGAAGTTCCGCAAACCAATCGAGTGGTTAACCTACAATGAAAACAAGCTAATTTATCAATAATTAAGATAATGATTACTTGCATTTGGATGCAAAAAGGTAGAATACTGAAAACAGCCTCAACTTGCTTATACGTGAATGAATATGTAACAATTACGTCGCAGAACAACTCCCAGGAGATGCCATTTACCGTTTTAATTTAACAATGACCACATATACTTCAATGATAAAAAAAAAAAAAAAATTCTATGTAGGATTAAAATCACTAAAGAGTGAAGGATGTCAGTAGTTTTATTGCTGGTAAATGAAAATATGAGGATATTCTGAAGCATTATACCTACAAGTCATTATCTTTTTCACATTTATTTCTCTTCAAAGACAATAATAATTACAAAAGTAAACAAATGAATAAAAAAACTGAAAAGGGAAAAAAAGGTAGTCAATCATGAGCCCCCCCCCTTTATTTGCCATTTGGCTGCAGGGCTAATTGGTACTAATCAGTGCTGCAACACAGGTGTGATCAGCAAAAGCAGGCTGCTAATGAAGTACATGCAACCACATGAGTTCGCCTGCTTTCTGTCTTTCAACACCCATTAAATCACAAATTCTTCCGTATTCTGCTTCTCCACACCAAACTTGTAGCTTTACCCGTCGCTTCATGTAAGTAAACGCTGCAGTTTGAAATCTATTGTTTCTGGGTAGATTTGTGAAGGACTCTTTTGAATGGTAAAGATTTAAGCCCACCTCTGGTGTGACGTCTCGTGGGGCGAAGCCGGTGCCTCCGGTGGTGAGAATGAGGTTGAGTTCCTTTTCATCACACCAGTCCACCAAAGTTTCCTGTTAGTAAGCATGCACATATGTGCACAAATGAAAATCCTCACTGCAGATAAATACACAGACATATATACCTATACTACACTTCAATAAATACAAAGCTGGTACTCACTTTGATTTCATCTATCTCATCTGGCACAATCTTGTAGGCTGCGATCATACCCCCCAACCTGAAAAAGGAAGAAATAATAATTAGATCCTAAGGATTAGGACAAGATACACTAACTGCAAACACATCCATCTTGTGAAACATTATTTCTCTTGCACAACCCACGAGGGACCTCAAATAGTTCAGCAAAGAAGCTGTAGACATTAAATAATTCCTTTTAGGAAGTGAAGAAGTTAAATCCTGGATGATTATTGAATGACAGCATCTCTTCTGTTCTGGGCTTTTATATATCTTTCTCTTAGCATTAAAAAGGTAAATGCAAGATACAGATTCAAGGTGTGCATCCTAAAGCTTATTAATTTAGCATATTACTTGACTGACAAATCCTCTGTCCTCTAGCCTCTTTGCTGCTGCAAGCAGCTAGCATATTAAAGAAATCAAACACTGATTACACATTTAAAGAAAACACAGGCCTGTGAAAAGACAGATAGAAAGAAGAGGACTGAAACAAGTGTGAGATTTGCAGGAAATATTAACAATCGGATGAAAACAAAGAAAAATTGTGAAGTAGAGAGAGATGTAGAAAAGCAGCAGTAAAAGTGAGGAGAGACGAATGCCCTTGAACAATCTTCCTAAAAGGATTTTCTAGCGGATGGCCCAGAGAGGAGGAAGCTTTGACAAGGACAGAGCTGCTGCTGCTAATTCTGAAGATCAAACTATGGTGACCTCCTGTGGCCAGTCAGGATATGGCAACCTAAAAAAACACAACAAAAAACAACAACCCCCCCACAAAAACATCAATAAAAACAACAACAACAAAAAAAAAAACACAAACAAGCAAGGAGGAAGGTAAAGGCATAGATGTCATGTTTTTTCTTGTGTGTCACTTTAATACTACTCTCCATCAGCATTTCTCTTTCCATATATGCTACCCTCATGTGGACGAACCTTCCAAACTTTGTGAAAACTCTTGCTGTATCTAAGTTGAGAGACAGGCTTAGCAGGATACCATCCAAACACTGCAGGAGGCATTCAGAAAAGAAGAAGCATGACACTCAGAAAAGCTGTGACAAAACATGGTCAAAACTCAGAAACAATCATTTAATGTAGGACAGTCTTTTTCATGAAACACTGCACATGTGAGCCTACACTCCAACTTGTGCATCCACACACAAACACATCTTTCCTGCTGACATTCTGCGATGGCACGAGTGATTTACTTCTCTTGATGTGCTCAGCAAGAAGGGGGAGGTTTTGGCATCCCTGTATGTGTCTGTGTGTCTTTGTATGTATTCATGCATGTGCACTCGTCCATTTATGTGTTTGTGCGTCTGTGCAACACCTCGGGAGAGTAAAGGAGCTGTCAGGACAAATCACCTCTCGTGCGCTCCTGGGGTTTTCATGCCTCTCTGTTTCAGCCCAAATGAAAATATGCTCAACACACATAACTAGGGTTCCTTCCCACCGTTTCCTAGGCAACCCCTCCTGTCTGAAGCCTTTAGTTGCTGTTTTGTTGATTGTGAGAGTTTGCGCCTGCCACTGAATGTTTGAGTTTGTTTTTTCTTTTTTTTTAACAGGAATACCATTTGTTTTTATCAAAGAAATGGTTCCTAATTCTTCAGTATATTTGGGTGCATGTTTATAAAAACTTTTTAACCAATATTACATGCCCACCTGTTCACCTTGAAAACATTTGCCTAATTTTTTTTACCAGCACTTGCAAACTGATTCACATTCACATCTGACCCTTAACACATCTTCTCTCTCCACACATGAATTTTCTCAAGCAGTGAAAGACTCATTGTAACCAATAATGATGCAGTATTAGTGGATGAGACTGACAGAACAGGCAGTAGTAGCATCTTTTTCTTTACTGTAAAGAATTTCACTTTTCCACACTCAAACTTTACTTTCAGAGTTTCTGATTTAAAGTAATGTAGGTGAAAATTATCCTCTTTTAAAGTTGAGATTTTATATTTTTGTTAATTTACATCCAACCAATTATTGATACTAAAATAGACGCAATGAAGATTTGTGTTAAACAGGTTGGATTAATCAGATTAACCAGGTTTAAAATCATACAGTGGTATTTTACAAGGCTGTTTAGCTTATACAAACAGATTTTCTCACTCTTACCAAGGAAATGGCCTTGTATCTGGCAACCTGCAATCATTTTGAACATGTTTCATTACTGAACAAAATGAAATGGCAGTTCTTCTAATTATCATTCATCGACCTGTTCTTGCAAATTACACTGTTGATGCCTTTTTGTTTTCATAACATCCTAAATTTACCTGGTCTCAGATAGTGCAGGAGCCTGTTTCTTACATAAACCAGGAGTATTTTCACATCTTGTGTCATCCAGACGAAAATTACAGGTTTTGAAACATCTCCAATGACCACAATCTGAAGCAAACAGGCTAAAATTAGTCCAAAAAAAACAAAAACAAACATCTGTATGAAATGCACCATCATAAAGTGTGTGAAAACATTTTAAGGATGGTTTGGACGATTCACAAGAATATAACGGCAAGTTTTTTCTTGTGCTAAAACCAAAAAGAGAAAAAGAGCTTCAGTAACATTCTGGGAGAAGAGCTCAGGTTTATTTCATCTTCTGAAATTTATTCCCACCCACATTAGTTTTTTTATGCTAAAAACTGGGTTTCAAAGGCTAACAGAAGAGCTCACAGTGTTTGGCTCCCTGCTTGTCAGGGACGATACCGGTTTCAAATAATGAAGCAGTCACATGGCAAATTAAAACTAGCTTCACGTATTGCACTTGAATATAGCGCTGCCACGGTAGTAATAAAATAAAAACAGAGCAAAAAACAGAATGCCTTTTATCTGTTCTCTTTCTCTAAAATAATCAATATAAACTTTTAGAGATGCAGATTGCGTAGTTAATGACAACAGGCTGTTGGTATGATCGTAAAGTTGTTTTATGTGCTTTTTTAAAAAAGTGTTTAGTGAAACCAAATCTACAGGTTTTTTGTAACAGAAACATAGACCTTGGTGCGTGTGTGAATATGCTGTACAAGGTCAGGTGCTGTAAGAATCTGACTGAGGAAGACCAGATCCAATTAAAAAAAAAGAAAAAAAAAAACCTACAGTTATCTTTTCAAAGTTACAAAAACTATGAAAATTTTAAATCACCACCATCTATACATGTTGGCCTGGTTAATAAAAGATACATGTAGGGGGAATAATCAACCAATAGAGTGCCGTCAGTGGAATTAACACAGATATAATTTTCTTACAAAACTTGTTTTCAAATTACAAATAAAATGGCAATGATTTGCAGAAATAGCAGAAACCTCTCCTTTCATACATCTGGTAATGATCCCGTAAAATAAAATAAGAAAAATAAGGAACCAATATGAAACTGACTTGGTTTGACAAGAGAAATTGGAGCATTGCACTTAACTGAACATAGATGCATCATGTATATTTATGTTACATGGATCGTTTATGTACAGTTGTGTGAAAAAGTTTATGCCCCCTTCCTAATTTTTTACTTTTTTGCATGTTAGTCACACTTAAATGTTTCAGATCATCAAACAAATTTAAATGTGAGACGAAGATAACCCAAGTAAACAGAAAATGCAGTTTTTAAATGAAGATTGTTAAATGAAACTTAAATGGTCCCGTGTGAAAAAGTGATTGCCCCCTAAACCTTATAACTGGTTGGGCCACCCTTAGCAGCAACGACTGCAATCAAGCGTTTACGATAAATGGCAGTGAGTCTTCTACAGCGCTGTGGAGGAATTTTGTTCCACTCATCTTTGCAGAATTGTTGTAATTCAGCCACATTGGAGGCTTTTCCAGCATGGACCGCCTTTTTAAGGTCATGCCACAGCATCTCAATGGGATTCAGGTCAGGACTTTGACTAGGCCACTCCAAAGTCTTCATTTTGTTTTTCTTAAGCCATTCAGAGGTGGACTTGCTTGTGTGTTCTGGATCATTGTTCTGCTGCAGAACCCAAGTCCACTTCTGCTTGAGGTCATGAACAGATGGCCGGACATTCTCCTTCAGGATTTTTTGGTAGACAGCAGAATTCATGGTTCCATTTTCCACAGCAAGTCTTCAAGGTCCTGAAGCAACAAACAGCCTAAGACCATCACACTAAAACCACCATATTTTACTTTAGGTATAATGTTCCTTTTCTGAAATGCCGTGTTACTTTTACACCAGATGTAATGGGACCTACACCTTCCAAAAAGTTCAACTTTTGTCTCTTCAGTCCACAGAGTATTTTCCCAAAAGTCATGGGGATCATCAAGATGCTTTCTGGCAAAACTGAGACGAGCCTTTATGTTCTTTTTGCGCAGCAGTGGTTTTGGTCTTGGAACTCTGCCATGCAGGCCATTTTTGCCCCCCAGTCTCTTTCTGATGGTGGAGTCATGAACACTGACCTTAATTGAGGCAAGTGAGGCCTGCAGTTCTTGGATGTTGTTCTGGGGTCTTTTGTGACCTCTTGGATGAGTCGTTGCTGTGCTCTTGGAGTAATTTTGGTCGGCCGTCCACTCCTGGGAAGGTTCACCACTGTTCCATGTTTTCACCCCTTATGGATAATGGCTCTCACTGTGGTTTGCTGGAGTCCCAAAGCTTTAGAAATGGCTTTATAACCTTTTCCAGACTGATAGATCTCAATTACCTTGTTTCTCATTTTTTACCAATTTTTTTTTGGATCACAACATGACGTCTAGCTTTTGAGGATCTTTTTGGTTTACTAAACTTCATCAGGCAGGTCCTATTTAAGTGATTTCTTGATTGAGATCAGGTGTGGCAGTAATCAGGCCTTGGTGTGGCTAGAGAAATTGAACTGAGCTTTCCAAACATGTGATAAGCCACAGTTAACTTATGCCTTAACAAGGGGGGGGGTCACTTTTTCACACAGGACCATGGAGGTTTGGAATCCCCCCCCCCCCCCCCCCCACACACACACACACACACACACACACACACACTTACTAATAAAAATCTTCAATCAAAAACTGCATTTTCTGTTTACTTGTGTTATCTTTGACTTACATTAAAATTTGTTTGATGATCTAAAACATTTAAGTGTGGCAAACATGCAAAAAAGTAAGAAATTAGGGAGGGGGCAAAAACGTTTTCACACAGCTGTATATGCTATGGGAGATAAATTGGCATCTGTACATGTGAGTATGTGTTTCTGCATGACTGGCTTTTCTGCAGATAGAGTGCCTGTTTGTATTTTGGGTTGGTGTGATCTGAATTCAGGGAAGCCTATTAGAGGGAAAAGGGTTTGCAACATTTTAATCTCAAAAGCCCATCTATGTCTCCCTCTTCTGCAGAGGGTTATGACATATAAAGCTCTTTTTAAAACTGCAGGCTGAAGGTAGCCAGCTTGGAATAAAGGCTTTTTGCTTGAGGTGTGGACAAATCCTAATGCAGGTGGAGGAAGAAATAGAAGGAAGAAGAGTGGGACAGGCAGAGAGAAATGGGGTGGTGGAGGGGGGGAGCGTGGCAACAGTTATGGCCTGAAAGCTTGGACGTCTTGGCCAAATCTTTCTATGAATAAAAGACGAGCACATAGAGGAGGATAAAGAGAGGAAGCTAGAAGAAAAAGAGGCACAGAGTGAAAAGAGCGGGGGTAAAAAAGAGAGATATGCTGTCAGGGGCACACTTAACAAGAGAAAGGAAAAGTGTATGTGTGTGTGTGCTTGTGAGCCAGCTGCAAATCTTGGTGGTCGTGGGACACTTCCAAGATGAGACCCATCTGCCAGGGTGATTTCATTAATAATACAAGCTCTTTGTACAGAGCACTCATTCTCACTCTCTCTGTCTTTCACTTGCTCTCTTACACACACACTCCATCCAGGGAAAAGACAAGAGCCTCGGCCATCTCCACACTCCCAGTGGTAGCATGGAGTCAAGCCCATTAGAGCTGAGCTGTTGGTTCATCCATATGTAGGAAAGCTCTCAAGGGGTCACCTCTCAACATGTTAGCTGATAGAGGGAAAGATGGAGGAAGAGAAGGAATGGACAAGCCTGCTTCTTCAAACCCCTACCGTGTTAAGAGCTCTGAGTGCCCAGCAAGGTGTTCCACTCCCATGATTCCACTCACGCCCACTAAGCAACATGCACACAACCCCAGCAACACACACACAATGAAATAGACTGCAGATCACCAGAGCTCACAAGCCTTCGATTTATTTACAGAATAAATGTCATCATGGTTCCAATCTGCCACTGCTGCCTGTTTCTTGCATCCATATTTCACTTCTCTTTCTGGACTATTCCAGCTACATCCCTCCAACTACACTTCATCTAAACATAAGATTTACCACCTGTGGCAAAACAACGACTCACGGGTGCAATTCAAATGTTTTCAGTGAAGACTAAACCTTTAGTTAAGTCTGCATACATTACAAATTAGACTACAAGAGAAAGAAAAATCTAGCTGAAAAAAAAATCACAATTTTACAGAATTGCACTACTTTCATAACTGACACTAAAATCTGGAATACATTTTTCTTCTTTTTATTAAATTTTTCATTGGTTTATCTATTTTATAGTGAGCCATTCACACTGGTGACAAAAGTCACTGTCTTGTTGGTCAACCCAACCCCCAAGCAAAACTATCTAGGGTTCACATAAATGTTAACTGCGAATTAAATAAAGTTGTGGAGTAATCACGTGGCAAACTCTGGCAGTGAAAAGTGAAGCTGACTCCAAAAGAGAGACAATCCCCCGTAGACCCCCCATGTTAAAAGGCCAACTTCACAGCAGAAACAAACATATTTACAGCCTGATTGAAAAAAATCCTTTCAAGTTTAATAATCATTTACCATCATGACAACTGTATATGTGAGTGTGTGTGTGGTGGTCTGGTTATAACCTATTGTTTAGCTGTTAATCTTGAAATGATGCATAATTAGGTGCGTGTCCTTTTGATTGACAGGCGACAGATCAGCTGGCAGCGCTAGTGCTGATGGTTAGTGGCTTGTTCTCCGATTGCTCCTGTGAAGACCTCAGCCAGTAGCAGAGTAGCACAACCATGGTTTTTTGCCAGCTAACAGCGGCTAAAGCTTTAGCCCGCCTATCTCCATTTGCTTCAGTTAGCTCTCTCAGCTCTCTCAGAAACAACGTAAAGGGCTTTGTAGAACCTGGATAAGGTTAGAAAGTAGCTGTAAAAAAGTGGCTCTTTCTGCGTCAACAGTTGGTGAATGAATAAACCTGGAAACAAAAGTGGTGATCGTGCTTGAAAAGCAAAAACTGAAGATGAAGATGGCTCAAAGATGAGCTGGCTACATTTCTGACAAGAGACCTTTTGTCAGAATGTTTTTTTTCTTCTTATATATGGTTAATGTTATATGAGGACAGCTGATGAAAGCCCAGGGCTGAAGATTATCAGTTCTGTCTTGTCGCTGTACAAAATCAGAGATGTCAAAAACTTGCTGGCACAGATGCTCAACATTATGTTGGTGCCAAGGAATTTGACCAGACCAGGCAGCAGTTTTTTCTCCTTGTTCTCTTGTTGTCTGCATTAGATAATAATGATAATAATAATAATTAGGAAAATTATTTCCTGATTTTATTGGAGTCATTATGCACTTCTGTGTGTAATAATGCTACACATATGACTGAACAGTCTTGCGTAGTGTTACCCTGTTGGTGGCTTTTCTACTATACCTTAAAATTTTGGAGCTCAGACTGTTTTTATATAAAAAACAAACAAACAGATTTTAATCAATTAGCATCTGATATTGTCTCATAATAATCTCTTAATTTGAAGCTGCATAGAATCAAATTTGTGAAAGCAGCAAAAATATAACTGTCCTTATTTACCAATTTGCTATTATATCATAAATTGTGATCTTATTTGTGATTTAAACCTTGAGTATCAAGGAACAAAAAATTTATGAACAAAAAATAATATACCAGTTTTTTTTTTCAATGAAAAGGTCCTCAGAAAGATAGTTTAAAAAGTAAACTTCTATCCAAATGATTCAGATTTTAACCTGCAAAAGCACATTGGAGGCTCATGTGTGTAAGTCTTGTCCACGGACCATGTTCTGACAGTAAAACTGGGTCTCGTCTCACCCATCTGATTTTCTTCTGGCTATTCTTAACCATGACAACTTGCAATATTGACAACAGTTTTTACAACACAAGTCACCAGAGGGCAGACACGCAGAGTTGGCTCAACTGCTGTTCATAGCTGGCTCAATCTTAAAAATAAACACCCTTTGATGCACACATCCATTAAATAAATTAAAAAAAGAAAGAAAAAAATGTTCTCGGTCACACTGAGGAAAACATGCATAGAAAACACTCATACACATATGTGAGAACACTCACTTGGACACACATCCACCTCTGCCTCATCTGTGTGTCCTTGAGTCTGGGTATCATTTGTTGGACTCCCCTCTGCTGCTTGGTCTCATTTTTGCCACATATAATTTTTCTTCACCCCCCACCTGATATACCTGAGGTTACTCCTGAAAGCCAAACCAAGCAGACTGATGGATTCCACATGTCAATGTGTGTTTGGGAGATGCTGTGATTACAGTTTATGTTACGCATCCTGCTGTGGCACCACATAGCATCCCTCCTTTCTCATCACCTTCCTTCCCTCCTTTGCTTTTTTTTTCATTTTGCCTGTCTGTGTCTCTCTGTCATGGCAGCAGTGGCACATTGAGGGCACAACGTTCCAGCTGGTCAACCTGATGGAGTGTCTGATTTGTGGTGTGGATCTCAGCCCAGAGGAGGTCGACCATCATTGTAACACAGCTTAGCAGAGAGGGATGTTAACAATGGTCCAGTTGTCAGTTTTAAGAAGCGGTAGTTTTATTCAAGATCAGTCTGACATTTAACTGGTGTCACAATAATTAACTGAACACATTATTCGAAGAGGCTGATTAAGCAGAACAATCTTAAAACAACCTCTGAAGTTTGCAGTACGTGAAAATGAACAATTACCACTTTGAAGCCACACAAAGCCACTTATGAGGCGGCAGAAGGGGATGGTGGGCATTTGTCTGCTGATTGTTATGCAAAAGACCAGAGTTAGACCAAAAGTTTTCAAAAGTTTTTGTGCTTCTCAGCTTTGTGTTCACCCACAACTATCATACTGCATGAAGGCTTTTCTGTACGAAACAATCCTCAACACATTACCTGCTCACAGTTTGAGCAGTTTAACCATGTTTTGCACTGGACAAATGTAGGTATGACCCAGTCCTCTTTGAGACTGTGCTGCTTGACCCAAAAATAAATAATATTTCTTGTTGAGACCCCATATAAAAGAACAACTAGATGCTGAGACTGGTTGCACACTGCACTTAACAAACCATTATTTTGAAAATGATTTCTTGTTTTGATCTGATAACATAAGTCAGTCTAACAAGGAAATACTACTTAAACCAGGGCTCTTTATTAGTAAGTCATTGTGCAGAACTTGACAGGCTTTTGGATCAATTTCACTGGACTGGAATGAGGAATTATCTAGAACATGGGTGCCCAAGTCCAGTCATCGAGAGCTACTATCCTGCACTTTTTGGTTGCATCCCTTCTCCAACACACCTGAATCAAATGAGCTCGTTACCAGCTTCTGCAGAGCTGAATGACATGATGGAGCCATTTAATTCAGGTGTGTTGGGGAGGGCATGTTCTAAAAATTGCAGGATAGCAGCTCTTGAGGACCAGATTTTGGCACCTCTAATCTAGAATCTGCAGGACAGTGGCTCTTGTGGACTGGATTAGAGCCCTGACCTACATTAAAGCACCATCTTCTGAGGAAAAATATTATCAACCAGGGATCCCAAAGTCCAGACCCAAAAGCCCATTGTCCAGTTGACTTTCATTTTTTTCCCTGCCGCAACACACTTGACTCAAGTTAATGGGCTAAAAGCAGACTTGTGCAGAGCTTATCAGAAATCTGTTTCATTTGAATCAGGTGTGTTGCAACATACCTGCAAGTAGTGGACCTTGAGAACCGGGGTTGTGGATCACCGTTATAGGTACTGTAGGTCTTCTGCAATTAAGGTAATGGTAATTTATCAAGCTTAAGCTGAACCTCACATGAAGTCATTGAAGCCCTTTTATAATTATTATTGAAAGAAGGGTGCAATGTGATATTATGTAATGATGCAACAGATAGACACAAGGTTGCCCATTACTGAATATAGAATGTTAAGTATTTGTGTTCACTTCTATGTCCATACTCATTTAAAGGTGTCATCAACTGGAAATTTCAGGAGGATTGCATATGTAAAATACCAGGATATGACACCTTTAAAAGGTGAAGAAATGTATTTTCAAAATTCTGAATTCTAGTTTAAGTCAGGCTGCTACAAATATTAATACTTTACAAATCCTAACTGTGGCTTTTACTGTAAATGCCTAAAACTGATCAAACAGCACCTAAAAGATGATATAGAAATAAATCTGATAAAGATAAAACCCGTTTGTCAGAACCACTTAATGTGAGGTTAGAGGCTCATTTCAAGTTCTTCCGGGAGATGGTGCATCTTAAATTAAAAAACAAAACAAAAGAAAACAAAAAAAAACAAACAAAACAAAACATATTCCACTGTACATAGAGAGCTACACAAATAAAACAATTGAGAAAAAAAACAACCTAAAATGTCTTTTCCCAGTGTAACATAGTGTACAAAAGCATGTGATCAATGTTTGATCACTTTCTGGCACTCTGTCGTGACGCAAGTGGCATAACAGTCTCACCCTACCTCTCTGTCACACACAGACTTGACACAAGCATTACACGTCCGTCCCAAAATAAACATGCCATAACCGACATGACAAGCACAGACCAGTCCAGGGTTCTGCAGCGAGGAGTGGTGACACCTCAGTGATACTGATTGGTGTGATGGGAGCAGGGTTACTCTAGCAAATCAATGGATGTATGGAGAATGATTTGGATGTGAACAGAAGTGTGTCTACGGCAGCATGGCAGGGTCACAGTTTGTGATGTTTCAGTCACAGGTTGTGGTTGTATCTTATAAGGTGATATGCAGTACTTGTAAACACTAGCAAAAGGAAACCAGAATCCACTTATAACAGCATGAACAGTTGGACAGTTGGCTACTTCTTGTGACAACAATTTAACCGAGAACTTTCCCTCTCCATGGTGCAGCAAACCTGACTGGCCCTTACAAACTTTGACCTCAACTATATCAAATTCTGTCATGGGGATGAATTGTTCAGTGCTGATGGCAGAAACACCTCATGTCTTTTGACTAAATAAAATAAAATTTGTTGCATAGTTGCATGCAGTCATTGCATAGTAACTGTTATAATGAAATGATAAAGTGCCATACAAAATTTTTCACCCCCGCGTGGAATTTTTCCCATTTTGTTGTTTTAAAGCCTGAAATCGAAATAGATATTTGTAATATTATTTAAAACATGCCATCAACCTTGAATATACTAAATTCTTTTCATTCTTCAATTCAAAACTGCTTGTTGATATACAACAATCTTTAATTCACAGATTCTCTTCTGAATTAAGTTATGGCCTTTAATAAAGTCGTTCATGCTTCCCTTTAAAACACTGAGGTTTTGCTTTAGTGATATGATTAGGGTCATTGCCTCTCTGTCTCAGTCTCAAATTTACAGAGGACTGAAAGAGTTTTTCCTCAAGAATTTACCTCTACTTAGCACCATTCATCATTACTCCAATTCTGACCAGTTTCCCGGTCTGCTGAAAAAACATCTCCATAACATGTTGTCAACAGCTGCTCCACTGTGTTGGATTTGCATAACTTTTTTTCTTTTTTTGGCCCTTCTTCCATGAAGCTGAGCTTTAGTAGAGGTCAGGTGGATGATGTTTACCAGTAGCACTTTTTACAATATTGCCCAAAATGCCTGTCATACTCCGACTGCTGCAATTCAGTTAAAAGCTCTGAACTGAAATGAATTACATTTAGTCACCTGTGGAATGGACAGGACTGAAAAAAACCATCCAAGCATCTTGGCAAGCCCGTTCAAGGCAACTGAATGGTTATATGTCGAGCAAACTCTACTGCCGTTAATTCCTCCTCCACGCACACACTGCTCTGGGCATCTCACAATGTAAACAAACATGGCCGACAGACTGATTGATATTGGTGCACAGGTAGTTGCCCTGATAAATCCACCGAAAAAGAAAAAAATGTATATGGATCAAGTCATGGAGGTGTCAACGTTTGCAGTGTGGACTTTTTGATATGTTTGTTTTATTACCTCTGTCTATTTCCCCTATAACACTTTGTGTATTTCTTGGTCACCATAACGAGCTATATAAATAAACTTGATCTGATTTTATTCAATTTTTACACTACAAAGGAGTTAGAGGTGAGTGAATTAAATACTTTTAGAAATGTGGTATGTTGGCTGTTTGTTAGCAAGCTAACAAGCTATCCACTCGGCTGGATGAAAAAGCCAACAGCCTGCTGGAAGACTATGATTACGTCTACACTAAGCGGTTACTACGGGGATGTTTGTCTGCATCCATACAGTCATTTATGAATTGTTTAAGGCTCGACGCAAGCAAAATACTGACTGTCAATTTGCACACACTGAGCACGCACCACATCACAGGCAAAAGCATGTGTTTTACATCAGCACGTAAACAGGAAGTTTATTTCACTTGCTACTCGGACTAGCGAAGTAATGGAAAACAAGATTTTTTTTCCTTTGGACTGATGATGAGGTGTTGTTATTGCTAAGAGTAATAAATGACTTTAAAATGTCGACTGGGACACAAGTTGTTTGGGCTACTTTCC
Organism: Atherinomorus stipes; assembly: GCA_023101725.1. Classification (NCBI taxonomy): domain Eukaryota; kingdom Metazoa; phylum Chordata; class Actinopteri; order Atheriniformes; family Atherinidae; genus Atherinomorus; species Atherinomorus stipes. Next base: position 407,529 of record JALJCO010004779.1, read on the forward strand.
TGTGGCGTGCTTTGGTATCAGTCTACAGTGGGTTTTTGTTGTCGTCACTTCCTTTTATTGAACGGTGAAGATATCCATACCAGGCTGTGTACCTGTCCGCTTGGGATTTACATGCCTGTCCTTACCCGGCTAAAAAAATATGCGAATGAATGCTAGGTTAATGTGGACAATTGGGGGTGTCGGCTAGTGCGTGCACGTGTAAGCACTTAAACGGTCTAGTGTAGACGCAACCTCTGACAGATAGCCATACGTTAACAGAAGTTTGCTCCCGAATTCAGAAGAAAAGCTTCTCTCCCCCCGTTTTTCTTTTTTTTTCACATATTCTAGCTCCAGAAAACAGCAAGTTAAAAAAAACATATGGCTGCGTTCAGCATAGGAGTTTATTTATTGTACCAGAAGTGGTTAGATTTTATCTTTAGGAGCAGAACCCTCAGATTTGTGTGTCCTGACAGCTTCATGAAACTCTGGCAGTAAAGTGTTTTTTCTCTTGGATTACTTCTGAAACCTGATGCAGTTCCCAATATAAAAACGCCTCATGGACAGACAACAACACCACAGTGAGTGAAACCATATACCAACTCAATGCTAACTGTTAGCCTATGACTTGTTTGCTAATTTACTAACTTGTCAGAGGTCTCTGTGGTACCGCATGTACTTAAAACTCTGGGTTGGGCGCATACAGCTCCATAACAGGGCAATACATTTTATTCCGTCCGATCCTCCATCAGCGTTTACAAATATCTATCCATGTGAGTTCAGAGCACGTTCCAAGGCCGGTGTTACACCAAAATCTGTGACCCTTGAGAATCTGAGACTGTTACAAGGTGAGGCCATTTCACTTCCGTGTTGGAAATTAGACACATGAAAAAACTTATGTTGCTATACTGACGAGAGAAACATATTTAGCTTACATATGCCTGTAGTTGGCTTTTGGAACGTTTGGAAAGCATGATACAGCACCTTTAAAGGACACACAGAAACGCACACACACACGCTCAAAAATAGAGGTACGAGACAGGAACATTTCTGTACCTGTAGGTACATTTTTTACAAATGTTCTCTCAAAAGTACAATATTGGTCCTTATGAGGCCAGAAGTACCTATATACTATGAAAAAGGGTCCAAAGTAATATAAAGTATAAATTTGTACCATTTCAACCCTAAGGGTACCTGCAGTATTGAAAAATGTGCGTAGCTTGTACAATAACTATAAATAGCAGTCCTTCTAAACAGTAGTACAATTATAGTTATTATATTATGATTTTCATAATAATCATAGCAATAATTATATGTATAATTATATATCTGTTTGGCCTAACATTTATATAATAATTATTCATTTATTATTAGCATCTTTGATTGTTGTCACAATCTCTATTTTATTGACTTTTATTCATCATTTTTAATTGGTTTAATTGTACTTTATGAACTCATACAGCTGATAAGGTACAAAAATGGACCAGGACCAAAGGGTACAGAAATGTCTTTCAAAAAGGAACACCCCCAGCGACAAGCTTTGTACCCTTTTAAGTACAAATAGGTACCTCTACTTTTGAGATGCATGATGAGTCTGTGAATCTTTTGTGCAAATTTGATTTTAAAAGTTTGGGCGAGATTTGATGACTGGATTGTCATTCCTGTTGGTTGAATTGTGAGAAAAAGACCAGTACTCACAAGGAGGGATCGTGGACGAGATCTTTGAGGTTGATGCCGCTGCGATCCTCTGCAAGGTTCCGGAAACAGCTGTCACTCACTGGATGGACAGAGAGAGAAGAGAAACTTTAAACACATAAATTAAGTTGACGAAAATGACTGAGTCAGCAGTATGATATGATATGATACAATATGATAAGATATCATACAATGCAATAGGATGTGATATGATACGATATATGTTATAATACGATACAATACAACACATTATAATGTGATGTGAAGCAATGTTCATTGTCCCTATAAGGAAATTTGTCTTGGACTGAAGTGCTTTTCCAAAAGCTCCCCTGACAATATTAACACACAACCCAACAATAAACCACTGTAATCTACACACAGCTATCCAACCACAAAACAGAAATCATACAGTAAATAGTAAATGTATTGCACAATACACATTTGGGATAAAAGAAAGATATCAGAAATAAAAAAGGATAAAATATGATGCTATACATGACCTCCACAGCTGCAAAAGAGATCTTGCATAATTCAAGTAGCTATAAAAATCATTATTCAAAATTACTTTAAATTTTGATAGAAATGGGGACACATGCATTTTTATTATGGCTTAGTTTGCATCTCAGAGCTTGATACCTTCTTTCAGAAGGTTAAAACCACATGCCATGCTCAGTAATGCTCTCCAGTATGGCTTGAAAAAACAAATAAAAAAGATTTTTTTCAGATTCACACTAAACAACACAAGTCTACATAAAAAGTAGAGTCTTTGCTGTAAACAAGATAGTCATCCCACCTGAAAAGAAGATTAATGGTAATACCATGGTACTAAGATATAACCTGGCTGATTACTTCATTGTAGGTGGACAGTGGTGGAGTATGGTCACCCGCTGCCCGAGGGTCCAGCACACTCTCCTTGGACTTCTTTGTATTAATGACAAAATAATGCTCATCACACCACTGAACAAAATAATTATGTTCAGGTGAACAGACTGAAGGATCTGTGCCCTTGCATAGACGACTCAGAATTGCAGTGTCATCGGAAAATGTCAAAATAAGATTACCTGGCTTCCTATTGTTGCAATCATTTGAAGAAAGAGTAAAAAAAGACAGGTCAGCTGACAGCCCTAGGGTACAAATGCATGAATACAGGCACTATCCAACAGGTTAATCACTTCTTCTCATAAATATCCCTTTATTTTCATGCCAGCTCACTCAAATTAACAACATTTCATCACATATATTTCATTACTCTGTTATCGTAGCCAGATGTGACTGAAAACTGGAGAAGACTAAACTTTTCCCCAAAGAAAATGGTCTAACACATGATTCTTCCACACAGGGTGTAGTATTTGATAAATATATTTTACAATGAAACATCACCAGCTGATTACCTAAATTGAGTGAGTTACCTATTTAATATCATCACCATTTTGAGTCTCATCCAGGTTCTGATCATGTTCCAGATGTGGTGTTTAAATGAATCTGAAGAAACCTGATTTCCCATATCCCTGCATGTGTAATCCTGTTAGTAGTCATCCTGTAAGCTGAGCCTAATTTCCTTTACTCACCTAAGCAACTATGACCTTAAAGTATAAAAGGATTTTTTTTAAAAAAAGGTGATGTTTTCAAACTAAAGCATTTCAGCCAGAATCCACTGGAGCATATTCAGTTGTCTTTCAATCAGGGAAACCTGACCCAATTTTTTGAAAGCAAGATGTGATACGTGCATGTACAGCGTGAAACCAGGAAAGCCTGAAAATCTAATCAGAACCACATCACATGGACCTCAAAACTCTGGGGTAGGACAATAATTTTGGAGTGAATGCATTCAGTGTTTTTTGTCTTACGATTTGAAAAGATTTTGATCACTATATTTTACAGATGAGGGATTATTCAGCTAAAGAAAGAAAGAAGAAAAAACAGATACAGAAAATTCTTGCGTAATTTTATCTACTTATAATTCTTCTGGAATAGTATTTGGATCCCTTTTTCTATGTAATATAATACTGCCATAATCCAGAAAATATGTTTTTTTTGTTTTTGTTTTTTGGAAAGGACGTGTTCTATAAATCAGATTATGAATAAGTAATGTTAAAAACTTCGACTGCTCCTAAAAAAAAAAGTTTAATAAAGTTTGATATGTGTCCAAGCTAGTAAAAAGAACATTTATGGTCCAATAGATTTGCACCATGCCACCATGAAATTTACTGGTTGCAATTTAAACTAATAGATACCATCACAAAACTCCTCCCTTTGATTACCAACATAACTACAGTTCTTTTTTTATTGTAAAGTTTTTCAAAATGTTATATTTCCATATGCAAATAGAGCATTATCAATTCATTCATTCATTTTCTGTACCGCTTATCCAGTTCAGGGTCGTGGGGGTTGCTGGAGCCAACCCCAGCTATTATCAGGCGAGAGGCAGGGTACACCCTGGACAGGTCGCCAGTCCAAGCATTATCTAATAATGTACAAATAGTTGTGGCAGCAAACAATCAAAGTCTTAACAGCAGAAATTGATAAATAGTGTCAACTTCCTCCAACCCAGTCACTGGGCAATTTTTTTTTCTGATCTCAACTTTATTGTCTCTGAGCATTCCTTACCAAACCACAGCTGCCCCTTGACTGCAGAGCAGGTGTAAGCCACATGAGTCATCATGGTGATTACAGACTTGCAGAGTGCCACAGTCAGACAAAGAGGAAGATGAAGACACGCAGGAAAAAAAAATCATTGTAAAATTGCAAAAAGGGTAAGAGACAGTTGTGGATAAGGGAAAGAAGGCCAAAGAACTATGATATCTTTTGAGACATGAAGGAATGAAGGAGTGGAGACATCCTTATGTCCTAAAAATAGTAGCAAACAAGCCAATGAAGGTGTTTGATTACCCCCCGAAAAAAAAAACAAACTTGATCTGCTAGTAGTCAAGACTGAAAATGTCATGATGTCACTAAAAGGAAGTGCCATGATCCATGAACGAGAGAGGAGGGGTGGAGAGATGGGTGAGCAGATGGGCAAAGCAAGAATGGTGTAAAAATGGAAGTGGCAGAGAGGGGATACAATCAGATAGAAAAAAGATGGCAAGACATGATGTTGGGGGGGGGGGGGGGGTGAGAGACTTAGGGGAAGAGGATAGAATGGAGAAGATGTACAGTAGAGGAAGAAATTTCTTTAAAGCAAGAAAGAGGGGGAAGGTTGATGAGGAGAAAAGCAGTGCCGATGGGGCAGCGCTATGGAAACAGAGGTAAACAGAGGGTGCAGGACGTTGCTCTGGGCTCTGGCAAATAAATAGGAAAGTGCTGACATTTGCACACTGAGCCAACTCAGAAAGAGAGGAAGAAACAAGGGAGACAAGACTGGAGTGGGGAAGGGGGTGTAGCAAGACACAGGGGTTGAGGATAAAGATAAAAAGGGGTGCAAGCACATGGAATACACCCTGGCTTTAGAGGGGCACTGCTGCAGAAGTGCATGTGCTTGTATGCGTTTGTTTGCATATATGTGTGAGGAGGAAACTTCTTTCAAGACTGCAGTATTCCTTACAAACACACACACTCACACAGAGCCTTCCTCAGTCTTTCTCGCTCAGCTACCCCTTGATCTAAAAATAGCCGTTCCACTCTCCTACAAGAGGCAGCAACCATTCTGAACCAATCAACACGGTCTGTCAAAGGCTTCGGTATCCACCACCTCTCAGTGTGAATGTGTGTGTGCGGGGGTGTGTGTGTGCATGCATGCATGGGTGTGAGAGCAACAAGGGGAACTCCTCACCGAAGGTAATAAAACCGCCCCTCCCTGCTGCAAAGCAATCCCTTCTAGAAAACAATAGCTGGGAAAACAAAAAGAAAGCAAAAGGAGGGAAAAAAATGGAAGAACAAAAAGAGGGAGAGAAGAAGTGAGAGTGGAAGAGGGGGACAGGGAGATCTGGCTGCAGTTGAAACAGGCTTCAAAGGAATATTAATGTGATCCTGTGCAAGAGCTGAAGACAGGGAAGAGAAGAGGGAGGGAGGGAGGGAGGGAGGATGGGGGGGGGGGGGGGGGGTGCATAAGAATCTATGACACAGCATCCTCCCACATCTCTAGCTCCGCCCATGCACCTTTCTCCAGGTGAAGCTGCAGCTGAAACTGATGTGCACTGCATCATCTGTGATGCACTAACGCCTACTCAGTTTTATTTCCAACCCAAAAAGCTCAGGGATCCTACCGGATCGCTTTCCAGGTCATGCTGAATGCAGAGACGCAATGCAGTGACCCCTGCCCCACCCCAGAGGGTGCTATTCCCCCTGCTACTGTACACGGCAAGCTAAATGTCAATGCTTCTACATGGCTGGACACCTGCTAGGAGACAGACAACTTTGGTCAAGCTTCTGTCAGAGTCAAGACTGGCTTATATTCGTGACTAGCACAATATTCAAGCTGCTGTAAAGAGCTGGCGATAAAATTTTAAGCCAATTCTTCATCATTGTCATGCTCTTTATTTAGCCCCAAATTTGTTTAGGAGTAGTTTTTGCATAACTTTAATGCTTTCTTTTATCCTTAAACTGTACATAGATAAAGGCTCTGATAACCAAACTCTTTTCTTTACTGGGAAATAATGCTACATCGCTACTCTCTTTAAAATATTTTCATTTTTCTATAAGGAATATAATACTGTGATTGGAAACAGTTAAAAACCATGATATTCTCAGGGCTCGCTTAACATGCATGATACATATGGTATGTTTAAGATCTCTCATGCAGTTATGCTATCTATTTTCTAGGGCATATATCTGTAGTCAGTCTTATCATTGTATATTTGCCTCCACCTGTGAGTGTGTGTGAGTTCAGAAGCCTGGATGTCCCCCAGGCTACAGCAGTGGGAGGAGAGCAGGAGGCCTGCGCTTCAGAAGCATTAAGCAGGGCAACACCACTCTCACATGGGATCTGGATGAGCACACCCGAGCACAAACACAAGCTCATGCACGCTCTTTAAAGGGTTAATCGCTAAGACATGGTGGTGCAGAAGAGATGAGGACACAGGGGAACACATCAACAGAGCAAAAACACGGAAACTGATCAAGATGGGAAATAAAATAGTTTTAGAGGAAAATGGAAAAAAAGTAAAGGAACTGCTGGTTGATAGAGAGCAAGGAGAGAAAATGTAGCAAGAGCATAATGATGCAAAACATGCTCACCATAATGTCCAAACAATTAATTTGTCTTAAGATCAAAAAGTCCAGATTCGATTTGGGCAAAAACACTTAAAAAAAATACAGATGACCTCTGGATAAGTATTTAGACAGATAAAACCATGAACAGCCTGCACCAGAACTACAAGATGAAAAGTATAAGGCTTTGCACAGGTCATAAACCGAAACAAGCATCATTTGAACAACAGAATAAATTAGATAGCATGGAAGAGTTAGGCCACGCAAAAAAGGACAAACCCAATAAATTCTGATGCAGTTCAGCATCACTTTCATATAAACTGTTAAGTACAGCGTTGGCCTTGGTGGAAGATTTACTCTCCGAGTGCCCTTTATGATAATATTACAGAGGAACAAAATAGTCAGATGAATTCTGAAGTGTGCAAAGATATGTTGTGTGCTTAGATTGAACCAAATGCAGTAAAACTGTCTGGAGAGTGCTTCACATTACAAAATATGCATAGCTTAAAACATGCTGCAAAAGCAGCGCTGAATCTTGTAGGGAAATCAGATGTATTCTTTAGTGGTTGAATCCGTAACTGAGCTTGATCAAACTGTCTTTCGAGAAAAACAAAATGCAGAATGATCAAGAAATAAACAAAAGAAGACAGCTGCAATAAAATCACAGGAAGCACCACAAAATTCTACTTCCAGTGTGAATGTGCTCAACTTCAAGAAGTTGGTCTGCATTTTCAGCCTGTCATTGTGAAATGTGTGCAAAAGCAAGCAGAGCAGATAGAGATAGATGTTCCATAAAGAGCTGAGAAATACAGGATCCTTGAGAAGCACATACTGTGAATACAACAGAATTGAGAAAAACATGAGAGGTAGGTGCCTTCTACTATTCTGGGGGCAGGACTGGAAATGTAGAATTGTCTCCATTATTTCCTCTTGCCGTGATCTCTTTGTGATGAATATTAAGTCCACATGCAGGCTAGGTGTGTTTTCTGATACAAAAACTTGAGGTTACAGCCAGCAGGCATCTGTATTACAGTGGCTTTGCTGGCTAGCAGACTGTGTGCTGTCAGTCTGTCAGCCACTGGCAGAGAGGATTCATAAACTGCTACTATGTTCCACTCAATCATTTCCAGGACATAAAGCAGTCAGCACTCATTATCTCCCTGGGATCCCACACTAATGGGGTTTTCCCTTATAGCAGGTCTTCACACACACATGTCACACACACACTAAATGGAGCTCACATTACGGTGTGTCTCTGTGCCCATTTCCAGAGGTACAAGGAAAAAATCTCACACAATAAACGCAGACGGTGCCAAACTCTCTTTCCAGGTGCAGGAACACACTTATCCTCTCACACACGTCATGTTGGAATCCTTGCTATGGATCAGCAATTGGATCCAACTTGTGCCACAAATTGTTATGTAAGACCGAGCACCTACAGCTGCCAAAGGGTAGTCTATTATGACATTGCTCATCTGTCAATATGACACCATAACTGCTGCTCTAAAGGGAAAACAGAAATTAAGCTGTCTTGACTCATGTGCATATCATGTAAGGTTCTGAAACTGAAGTCTGCATGACTGCAGTTATCAGGTATCTGTTGCTTACTAAAATGAAATGAAATGAAATTCAAAAAATGACTTGAAATTTGTATAAAAGTTGTTTTACCTGAGCAGGAACTCTACCAGAAGACTAACTGAGCATCAGGTCAATGTCTCAGCAGCCCACTTGGCACATCTTTTGTCTCTTGTTCTTTTTCAGCTAACAGCAGTGCCAATTGGCCCTCCAGCCACAGAGAAGCAGCTGTGGAGGTCAAACGCTGGATTGGGCTGACATCTACCAGTGGGAGGGACAACACCTCTGGCCACCAATAAGCCTCAACCAAAGTGATATCACTACCTTGAGTCCTCTATTTTACTGGCTTGCTCTGTGTCAAATGAAAAACTGGGCCCCTGGCTTGGATTAAATGTGCTTAATGATGAATAAAGGTTTGGATCCGCCTCCAGATTGTAATGGGGTGGGGTAGACATCTGACTAGGGGGCTTTCAGTACTACATCCCCCTCCTCTTAGCCAGAGGAGAGGAGCATTGGTGCACAAATATTAGCATCTTCATTCCATGGCAGGGTAAATTTCCAAATTAATAAAGGCTTCATGGTGCTGGGTAAAATATAGTAACAGCAATAACAGCAGATAACCTAATCTAATATAAGACCACTGTATCTTAGCAACCTTGTTAATTCTGAGAGGAGCAGTGGGGTAAGCAGCGGAGGCACAGCATCCATCATCAAAGACACACCCAGCAGCAACACTCACTCACACACATACAAACACCATTTGCTCACAAACTCTCAAATCCACGACAACGCACATGCACATGGTTTCTTACCATGAGCCACTATCTCAGTCACACTGTGGTGCATACACATGTGCAGGAGTACACGCTAAGGCACATGCACATTGATCCTCGGGCTTACTGTAAGCAGCCGGGAGAATGGAGGGGGTGTGGAGCGGAACAATGGGATCCTAATCGTCGGGCTGCATTTCAAAGCCTCCCCCTTTACAACACTGTTTCTAGATAAGATTAGAAAATGCTATTTATATCCGCGGGGAAAGGAGCCAACCAGCGGCTTGATTTTCATTTATTTGAAGTCGGATCTAAATTGGGGTGGAGTTACATAATGCAAGAAGTGCAACACTCCACCTGCTCCTGCCAAGCAAGTCACTAAAGAACACTATGGTGGGAAGCAGCCCAAAAATGCACTGGACCCATGCTAATACAGCAGCTAATAATTACTCTATCAGCTTAATAACCATCGCTATTATATCAAAGGAGCCCGGCTCGTTCGTGGGGGCACAGCAGTGGGATGATTTTGCATCTTAATTCCAAACCTACTTTAGCATAGCTGGGCCAAAATCTGGCAACCATGCTGAGCCAAGGACAGAACAACACAGCACAGCATGGCCCAGTCCCCCCACGCACCAGATGTGCAGAGAAAAAAAGAGAGAGGGAAAGATGGCTCTGTTCTTCACAGCTGTGTCCCAGGCAGGCATGCAGGCAGGCATGCAGGCAGGACGCATTCCTGGCCTTGGCTTGTGCAGCTCTCCCCCTCTCTGTTTCCCTGGAGAGGAGAGGCAGCTCCATCCCAGCCGAGTAAAGCTGGAGGAGGAGAGGTGGTAAGATGGGCATGCGGAGTTGAGGGAGAATGAACTGGAGCCCAACCCTGACAGGATTAAGAGAGCAATTCACACTGGATGAAAAGAGGGGAATACAGAGAAGAAGAGAGAGAGAAGCAGCACTGGGAATACTCTGAAAGGAAAGAGGGAGGGCAGGAAAAGAGAGCATATGAAAGGGAGCATGGTAAAATGGTAAAATGGGGAAATGACTGGCAGGGGAAGTGTGCAACAAAAAGGATGCAGGTAAGAGTAAAAGAAAGAAGGAAGAGAAACAGAGGAGGGATGACAAAAGGAACAGGGAATTGGGAGAAACCGAGCCCCTTTTCACTGGTCCTATGAGAAAATCTAGGTATAGTCTCTCTCTTGAGCATCAAACCGGATTATATTCCTCTCTTAGCAGAGCCCACACAAAGAAAAAATGCAAGTCAAATTGACTATTTAAAAGCCTAATTAATGTAAGGATAAACAAACATGTAAAATACATATCTGTTATCATGATCATTGCCTCAACAAGGTGTCACGTATGATCATTACCGGAAAAAAATAACAAATGTCAGTTCCACATTGCTTTCCCCCATTTGATGAAAACATTTTAATCTTGTCATTGAACTCTCTTCTCTGCTGTAGCTCAGTGGCACATTATAGGTGGACATTTGGTGCTACTCATTGATTATCTTGAGGAGTTTGACTCTGACCATCTTTGACTGACAACTTTAGTCAGAATTTATGAAAATTATGCATTTTTTTCTTTTAGAAAAAACACACCGTGGGCATTTTGGTTTTAAGGCAAATTAAAAATGTGAGTCCAGTTATATGGAGAAGGTGATTTGTTAGTTATCCTAAAATGTTGTTTGACAGATGCAACTGTCCGTCCCAGCAAGTAGCTGTTGTTGAAGCTTTCATATAGAGCTGTATCATATAGAACATCCTGAAAATGCATGCATAGCTTCCTTTTTCTAAATTCATATAAAAATTTGTGTGCAAAGCCAAAAAACCCAAAAAACAAACAAATAAAAAAAACAAGAAAATATGTTTCTTTTTTACACTTTTAGAAATAAGTATACAAACTATTTTTTTTTTCCATTTTTGAGATATTTACTTTATATTTAGATATTGCATGAATGTCAATGTTATCAACAAATAAACAGGATAATTAGGAGGTAGGCTGGGGTGATGGATGGGTGCAACGTGATCTACAACTTCAAAACTTATGTTGGACTCTATCAGGAGTTTTTCATCTCATTTGATATCCCCTCTCTATCATGTGGTAAGTTTTGTTGTTGTAACCATTGTCTCAGTAACAATCTATTGATAACACAAAAAGACCATTTCATTAATTTATGGTTCATTTCATTACTACAAAGTTTAAGTATAAAGGTGCAACTGCCGACATAAGCAGAGTAAGAAGAAAAAAAACTATATATTTACTTGTGACATGCTGTATAAAGATTGCTGATGTACTCTGCACGTGATACTTCAGCTGAGATACTTTACTGTAGTACCATGTTGTACCACTGAGTGGAAAGTGAGTCACCATAGTGTGCGGTCTGCCCTGGGCCCAACAAGTGAAGAAGAGGAAGGTGTAGGAAGCACAAATGCTGCGTTCCATTTTCATCGGAACTGGGAAGTGGGAACTGGTGGGTGACGTCACACCCGACCAACTTGCGTTCCAGCTCACTGGTCGGAAAACCAGTTAGCAACCTAGCAAAACAACGTGTTTGCTAAGGCTATTGTTTTTAGCCGTTATTGGCACAGCTGGTGTTGTAGTTCACATATACGACATGAAAAATGTGAATTACACTACAGCAGCTTCCCCGTACATCTGTATAAACCAATACTACGTGTACGATTGATTTATGCAACAAAATATAAGTAAGAAGTGTAAATAAATGTAACATTACAGAAGCTTCTAAAACTGCTAACACTGGGCGCGGCCATTTTTAAATCTGAACTCGGAGCTGCAAGAGTTGTCCGACTTTCCGAGTGGGAAATCCGACTTAATGGGGGCGTTCCAGTTGAAACTTCCTACTCGGAACTGGGAATTTCCGACTTCCGAGTTCAAATGGAACGCAGCAAAAGAGTCAAATGGAAGGTGGGGAAATGTAATGATAACAACTGTGGACTTTTAGAAAGCAAACATTAGTTTTGCCACCACCCTTTCTCACAAAGAACAAAGCAGTAAAGCAGCAGCAAAGAGTCAAAGTGACCAAAAAAGTGGTGCAGTTCTTTGCAGCAGAAATTATTTAGCCATTAATAAACTAAAATTTGATGCAAAACTTGCAACCTTTATATTGTGGATGCAGCTTTATGTTGTTCTGTACATTTTCACTTTATGAAAATATTTGTCTCAAATTTGTACAGGCAATGGTCCACGATGATGTCAACACTACTGATTACATAATTATTTCTAATACTTTGTATAAATAGACATATATGAAAAGGTTGGAGTAGGGATTAAAATAGTTTATTTACAGCGCTTTGTTCAGCTGTTGTCTTGAAAGTGCTCTATCAATAAAGTTGGCTTGTCTTGGCTTGGCTTACATTAAATTATGTCACTTTCTCTTTTAGTTTCTGACTTCTAGATTATGAGGGTTGAATAGTTCTAAAAAAAGGACAAAGGGGGAAAAGTGCACGATGTGCAGATTCTCACCACATATTCTTTCTCTACTGCAAGAAGGTGTTTGTGCGTACATATCATTTATGTATCTGGCCCCAGGTGCAGGGCAGTAAGACTCGAGCACAAGCTTAATAACTCATGTAGGAAGATCACAATATGTATAACTTGTGCTAAAACCATTTGTCTATGAGTCAATCAAAAGAAACTGCACTTACAACTAGAAAGGAAAAAGAAAAATAGCATGTTTTGGAAATGCACTGAGCGGAGGTGGGTAGTAATGCGCTACAGTTACATTTACTTGAGTACATTTTTACATAAATTGTACTTTTAAGAGTAAATTTATAACAGTATACCTTTTACTTTTACTCAAGTGTATGTATGAGGAAGAAATGCTACTTCTGCTCTGTTACAATGGCATACATCCCGCTCGTTAGTTTTATTTTTGGTCTTATAAGTGCGCAAATTACAGTTTTGTTTTGTTAGAGAGACACACACGTGAACGCCTCACTAAACAAACACAGCTTGCTGTTGGCTATGTCACGCATTATGAGCTACATTTCACTACGTACCACCAATCAGGTGTAGTCAGGCAGTCACATGGCGATGCAGCGCCAATGCCCAAAAGAACAGAGTATTAGCAGCAAGCTGGAGCACACAAACGCAAGAGGGAGGTCGTCTACATGAAGACTGACTGAAAGTCAAGGCAGAAGCCGCAGAACATTCCTGGCTGCACATTCCAGCCATGCCCACGTTTGCCTTCCAGACGACATAAAAGATCAGCTGTGCAAGTCATGTTTCAGGTCCAAAACCTTAACCTCAAACTGGCTTTGTAAAGCTTTGCTGCTAAAACAATCCCGCATCATACCTGAATCTGTGGTAGAATGTGAACCTTCATCAACTTGTTTTTACGGTGTTCAGTTTTCTCTCGCGGTTTTTCTTAGAAAAATATCACAATGTGCTACAGTTATGTTGGCAGCCTCCTTTCGGCTGAGTGGGGATACAGGCGCGTCACAGCCACAGGAGAAATTCCCAAGGCTGTGATGCATGGCTGCGCTTGCACACGCTGTTACAATCATAAACTGCGTCGGCTAATAAATGCTATATTTACAGTGACATCGGGCTGTGAGGAGGCTACTGTGGCCTATAAACAAAAATGTACTAGTGGGTACTCTCACCATCCCCGAAAAGAAAAAAAATTATAAATAAAAAGCATCTAAATTGCGGCGACTTTCTGGTCACTTGGGGTGAGCCCTTCTTCCTCCGTCCCTCCACCTGTTTTGGCCACACGGTGACGGTGAGCAGCCGTCTTTAGCTTCACATCCAAGTTCATGTGGGACCACTTCTTATTTCGGCTTGTATGCGCGACCCACAGCAGCGCGTCACACTCTCCTCACCACCCCTCTTCTGTTTGCGTGTAATGCTGGAGGACAGTGGCCACAGAACACATCTTTACCCGTTTCCACTTAAACAAGTTCGTTCTCAGCCATAGGCCTACTCATATTTTGTCTTTTTGATCGTGCAAATAATCGTGTAGTGTGTCCCTAGCTTGACTAGACTGGTCACTCTGGTCTGGACTCTGGTCTCAGAAGTTTTGTTATAAAAGACCATGACAGCCAGAAAACAGTGAGTTTTTACTTGAGTAATTATTTGCATGACTATTTTTTACTTGTACTTGATTCATATTTTTCAGAAGTAACAGTACCTTTACTTGAGTACAATTTTTGGCTACTCTACCCACCTCTGGCACTGATCATGCACACACTTACATATCCCACATTTACACTTGCAAAGCTGAGTCTTGCAACCTGGTTGTTTGGGTTTGGGTAACTCCACTGTGACAGTCTGAAGTGCTCAAGGGCACCTCAATACAAAAAAGTTTAAAATAATCATATGAACAAATCTATTTGACAAAAGGGATTAAATGGTATATGAATAAATCATGACTTCAATAATTAGCCGTAATTCCCCACTATGCATTGTGAATCACAGTAAACGAGACAAGTTTGATCTGAAGTGAAGTCTTGAGCCCATGTAGAGGTAGTTGGGCCTCTAACCAAGATTGCATACCCGCTCACGATCAGCGCTAAGGAATTTTGGCTTTCATTTAATGTTATGAATTAATCTTCTCTGTCATGGAGTGCACGTTCAGAAATGATCAACCATCTGCTTTTACAAATTATCCCAGTCAGCCTTGACACGTCTCACACTCTGCATAGCACTCACCTGAACTTCCCTTCATCATCCAAATATCGCTGAGAAGCCCAAGACTGCAGCAACCAACAGCCTAAGGCTTTTCATAAAGGCCTCACATACTGATATTTTATTAACACGGCCATAAATATTGAAAGGACACTTACTAATGAAGCCACATGGAAAAGTTCTACCTCAATTTACAGCACCAGGGAACACAGGGATCTTGATTATGTCACCCTTATTTCTACTTCCATTGTCCTTCATCTCATTTGCCATCAGAGGAATGCCCCTACAGCTTCACACACACACATATTTTCCCCTCAACAACCTCTATCTTCCTCCCCTTCTATGTTTTTCTTGTTCAATGAAATCAATGGATTGGAGGGGCTTGACGATCTGCCACACCTCTTGCAAATATTAATCATAAATCACGGACTCTGGGTATAATGAGGCTTGTTTCTAATAGCAATGGGCATGATGAATGTGTCTGTGGCTCAGCATCGCATTATCATATAGTCGGGCAGGAGAGTGTGCACGTGAGTGCATGTGGAATGTAGCCTGGGCGGGGAATGTGGCTGTTGGGCAATGAGGTATCGCAGTTTTTTTCTTTTTTTTTCCACATAGCATGACATTTTGATGGCAGAGGGCCCACGGCAAGCAAGCTTTCAGTGGCATTTCCAACAGCTGTTTATACCCACATCCATACAAACTAAATGTCCCCTACCTTTTTTTCTGAACACACTCTATGGGAAATAAATCAATCTGAGCATTCATCTGGTGCATCTGGATGCATATTGGAACAAGGTTTGGATATAACAGATGAAGATATTTGACTAATTACACATATTACAGCTGAAGCAATGGTATAAAACTAGAGAGGAACATGAAAGTGTATCGTCCACTGGGTGAATATCAGATATAAGGGTACATAGAAAATAGATATATGCTGTACTTTGCACACTAATGTGCGGTGACTAACAAAATGATTAAAAATTCAGTTCACTCTCATCGCAAAACATATTTTTTTCTCTTAACACTAATGCTAGCTTTTGCAGATGACTTGGACTGTGCCTTTCTGGTTTTGACATTTTGCATGTAATACTAGGATATTTACTTACACTGAAAGCAGTGGGGTTAATGGGGTTTGTCAGTTTCACACCCAACACAAAGTTAAGCTACAGTAGGCTTTGCTAGCTAATGTAAATAAAAGGTTTAGGTAGGGCAAAAAAAAAAAACAAACCTGGCTACAGTTAGGGACAAATACAAAGCCTGGTATTGAATTCTAATGTGGTCACATGAAAAAAAGCTCTGTACACAACAATATGTTTAAAAAGCAATATACATGTTGCATGTAATTTGTGAACATCTTACAGTATACTGTAGTTTGATGGAATCAGAAACTAAAGACTAATTCTGTTATGTGGCCAGAGCATGAAAGCTTTCTGATCCATGTGTAGTTAGTGGTTATTAAGTACAGTAATACACTAGATTAATATTTACTATCTCATCCAAAGTGAATTCTGCCAAGTTTTCCCCTGAAAATTAAAAATGCAGTCAAAGATGTGAAAAACTAAAAAATGGTTTTGTTTGCAACTTTAAAAATCCTCAAAACTACCAAACATGCTATAAACATTATATCCTCAAAAAAAAAAAAAAAAGGACGGCTGATTGAATATATTTAAAAAAATTAAATAAGTACAGCCTAATTTATGCTCACTTGCCCCAAACTTAGGAGATTCAATTGTAAAACGGTTAAGACAAGAAACTGCAAACATTATTATTCTGTATACGTGTGACCTAGAGCCCCCACTGCTTTGTCTGTAGAAATGATTATTTTGTATTCTGTAGATGCATCCTCACTCAACCAAACTGACCAAAATTTGGTGCAGCAAGCTGCAAGATTTGTGACATCTGAGGTCACACAAGAATAAAACACACAAATTAACAACTAACTGGTCTATTTATTTGCTATATTTTAATCCCCAACTCAGTTTGTAACCAACAATTTCTCCATCAATAGATCAGATACCTTCTCTTATTTGAGGCCAAAATGAGTTGAGCACAGCTGCATTGATTTCAATAGAAATGCTTACACTGGCATCAACATGGCTGCATATTTTTGATTCGTCCTTTTCTCCACTCCCTATTCTGCTTCAATATCCCTTCATCCCCAGCCTCTTCCTCCCACCTCCTCCTCCTCCTACTCCTTCATCCTCCCAAGCTGCTGATGCAGGGAAACCCAGGGCTGCACCAGCTACAGATTCCAGTTTGGACAAGCTGGGTAAATCTGCATGAAAAGGATGCAGCTCATTTATTACACTTCACTCAAAATGACTTACAACGGAAGGGTGGAGAGTGATCGAGCCCTGAAATGGATAGCTGTTGGCTGACATTAGTAGCCAGGCTCTATTGTTGATTTCAGGGTTTGGACTGAAACATGTGTGCAGAGAAGTAATCAGATCAGATATTGATTGGTCTTCATTGGGAAAGGTTAATGTTCTCCCTGCTCTTTTGTGATGTCTCATTTAAAGAAAAGAAGGGAGAGAAGATCTGAAGCAGAGGGAGGCGCAGGCAGAGTTGAAAACCGTGACTGCAGTGCTGCAGGTCAAGGTTAGCTCAAGATTCACATTCAAAATCAGAGTCACACAGATGCTGTGTAGAGGCACCATTTGATGGGCAGAGCAAATGCACATCCATAACCCAACACTGATTGATAGGAGCATATCTCAAGAGGTTTGGCTGTCAAGTTGATTTCTGTTGCAGCAGTCATGACCATTTGTAAGTGACACATTGTTCACTAAGTGGAAAGTTAATCTAAACTGCATCTCCACAGGGTTCCCATGTGGCAAAGATAGCAGCCTCATCATTGTCTGGGCTATCGGCTGCCCTCCCCATGACCAGCCTCTACTCTCTGCCCACAAATCCTATTTCATGCCAGCCATGCTTCTGAAAAGGGGAAACAAAAGCCTGATCAGCACAGCTGCGGCTTTGGCACATTGTACCCACAATCATCGTGAAATCGGTGGAACAGAGCAAAGTGAAGCCCAAAAGTATGCAGCAGTGCACGATGCAGCATTAAGCTCAGGGTCCATCTACAGAGAGATAAAAAGAGAACTTTCTGACACCTGTGTGAAAATCATCGGATGCCATCCAGACAGCTGATGAAAGATCTAATTATTGTTAGCAAAATACACACTCAGTCGACACAAGAATGACTTCCAGTGTTTGGCTTGAATTGATGCTGAGCTTCATCATATTAAAGCACAAATTATACTTTCTCCATACATCCCTGAGGAGGGAGAAGAAAAGTGTTTAGCACATCCCTCCAGTGCTGAAATGATTAGTCGAATTCCCAATTACTCAATAGGTTATTTGATGAAAAATTAATGAAGAACTAAACTTGCTAAGCATTTGTTTGCTCCCTCTCAAATGTGAAATTTGGCTGCTGTTCCCTGTTAAATAGAAAATGTAAACAGACTCTCTTTGGGCTATAGACTTTTGGCTGAATAAAACAAGCAGTCTTAGGAAGTTACTTTTGGGGTCTGGAGAATGTGACAGGATTTTTTTTATTATTATGATGTGACATTATAAACACCAATCAATGAAACAATCAGCTAAATAACAAAAGCAATTATATAGACTTGCATCTCGAGCCATTTAAATCCTCCCGAGTCCGCTGTTACATGTGTGAAGGTGCAACATAAAGTTGCCAGTGTAAAAACAAAAAAGGACTCTTTTCTGGAGGCATTGTTCCATAAACCAGTAATGTATTCATAAATGTGATTTTTGTAGCAAAACACCTATAACAGCAACTCACATTTGAAAACAACTTCCTGTGGATTAGTTACAAACACCACCCTCCACACACTGTGAATGCTTGATGATGTTTCTGTTAATGTGTGAGTGGGTGGCAATACACGTGTGTATGTGTGTGCATTTGAGCGTGTGCAAAACATTGACTCGCCTTATTTCCCAAGATGCAGAGTTTTACATGCCCACACACACACAAACACAAAAACATGAACACACAGTCATGTTTTCCTGACTTCAGAGGACATCACATGTACTCACATTTATTTATTACACCGCCATTTCCCCGACCCTAACCTTACAGCATGTCCCAACATTAAAAGTGGTAAGTGGGGACCTGCTCTACTGTATGTTGCCATAAGGAAGACCTGCCTCCATAATGTGGCTTTGTAAAGCGATTAAGGTCCCCACAGCGAGAGGAATACCTGAACCATGCAGATGCAAATACACACACAAACACACACAGGAAGTGCCCCAGGCCAAGCTGTACTAATGAAGAAGCCTGTAAGCAGCTACCTTCATTACATTCAATCCTCTGGACAGTGTCAGCAATTACATTCCAGCTTCCCACTGTCAGAGCTCGCACATAAACACACACAGTCAGCTGGATGCTTCTTCTTCACTCTAATGCCGGCTGAGGTTGATGCAGGGAGGAGTTCCTCTTCTGAGCAGTGGGTGTTTGGCTCAGCTTTGGTTGTTAAAGAGCTAAAACCCAAACTTAGATCTCCCACCTCATCAGCACACTCTCTAAGATGCCTCCTCGTCTCAGGCTTTTTGCACAGTGGAGCAAAAAGGAGGACGCAAAAGACGAGAGGGCACCGAGTACAGAGCTCTACCTGTTGTATCTCATACATCTCATCTCTTTACTCCACTGATAACCCAACATGTCAGCGTAGGTTTAAGCAAGAGGGTGCGCATTCAGGGGATTCTTCCAGAAACTGGTTTTAATGGGATAGTATATCCAAATTAAACTCTACCATGGGGGGAATTTATCTGGACTTTTGAGACTTCTGACAATGATTCTCAAATGTATGAGATGAATTATGAGCTGAGGACCTTCTGGGTGTTCAGTAAGCCATCAAGTTTAAATTTAGGCACCGAGCATGAAACGCAGTAATTTTAGTTTATGTCCGCAGGGTGACCTTTGTTTTATCTAATACCCCATCTCTCTTTCTTTATCAATTTCTGCTCAAGTAAGCAGACAAT
Organism: Atherinomorus stipes; assembly: GCA_023101725.1. Lineage (NCBI taxonomy): Eukaryota > Metazoa > Chordata > Actinopteri > Atheriniformes > Atherinidae > Atherinomorus > Atherinomorus stipes. Next base: position 427,346 of record JALJCO010004779.1, read on the forward strand.
GCTCACATTATCTATTTATTGCTAGAGCCCAAACATACACAATACATTCCTAGACTTGTTTTTGTCTGTACAACAGTCCAAAAACATCTTACTATCCAATTAATTATGCTGCATCACAAAGAACAGCACACATTCCTCACATCAGAGCATAATTTTCCATAAACACATCTGCCCTGAGCATCATGGATTTTATTTTATTTTTAATATTGAATTTTCATTTGGCTAATGTGCTTCTTCTGGCTGGAAATCACATAAGAAGTGACATGACCAAAATTACTTAAATCCTTTGCCTGCAATCAACACTATAAAGGCATCCCAGCAAACATGAGAATGCAAACAAACATTTAATTTGTGTCCCCACAAGGGTTTTGGATCACTTCCATTTTGCTATAATCTGCAGGTCTTTGTGCCTAAAAGCCTTTTTTAACCACCAATCTGGTCATCTCTAGATTCTCTGTGAGATTCAGCATTTAACTTTAATTGGATCACTGTGTAAAATGTTTCTATATTGTTATCAGAGAATTCACTGCAGCAAAAGGCCAAGATTTGCTGCACACTGCAAAATGTAATGTACAAGACCTAAAGGTTTCCGTGATGAATCTGAGCAAATCTGTTACCAATACAGTATCTCAAGGTAGACACTGCAGACACAAGGCCGGTTCCCATGGACACTGACCAAGGAGGACAGACAAGTACAGAAAAGCACATGAAGCCTTTACAAAATCACATCGGGCGGAAGAAAAATGGCTCTGGTCATAAATTCTACGGACAGATGAGATGTAAATTTAGTTGTCAGGACACGAGGCTTTCCTCTGGTAAAAGAAGGCAGATGTTCCTGAAGAACATTATACCTGCAACCAAGACTAGAGATGGAAATTAAAAGCTTTGTGGGTGATAGTAGTGATGCACGATATTATCAGCCCAATATCTGCGGCGGCTGATATTGGCTTTTAGACTGAAAATCTAAATCTGCTTGATATTGATAAGATATAAATATTTTTTATTTGTTTATTTGAAAGGGACATGGCATATAAAACACAGAGAAAAACTTCTAAATTTGCCAGATTTAGCCAAAAAGCTAGTTTTCATCTGTTGTCCTTAGACAGATTTAAAAGGCTCACTGTAATGACGAAATACAGAAATATCAAATTGTAAATTAAACAGTTAAGATTATCTAATATATAACAGGCACTGTTTGGTGGCACACTGGTAGAATTCTGTTACTTTGGTTTGTTTTTCTTTTCTTTCTTTTAATCTGTGGGGCATGGGAGCAACACAAGGCCATGCCCACCGAACAACATTAGGCTCGTTCGACTTCAGCGCCACCCGGCTGGAAGTGAGGAAATTGTGGTCCTGGAATGTTACATGCCGGTTAGAAACTTTGCCCGACTTCAGACTGCACCACACTGCACCGGAAAACATGACCGTGCCACATGATCATAAAACCACACAAGAGCTGTCTGACTGCAGTCGGAGTATAAAGTTAAAACTCAGCTACTGCAGCTTCCAGACCTGCCTCCGTCGCCGCCAGAACCTGGTCCCGATTGGTTTAACCTCTCACTGACGCAAGCTCCGATTTTCTAATGGGACTTCAATGTGATGCTCCCAGTAATAAATCCATTTAGGTTTTTTCAATGGGCTACAAAATTATTTCAAACAGCCTTGGTGTTTCATATTGAAACACCAAGAATTGAAGTATTGAATGTTCACAAAAGCTGGACAGGCTGATATTTGACTGCTGCAACAAAGTAACACAAACATGTAGCCACAAGTTATTCTACTCAGATAAACATGAAGCTTACTGTAACTGTAGGTTATGCCAAAACCTTCACAAATCCTCTTCATAATTTGGATTTGTTGGACTTATTGGTGTGTATCCACCTTTCCACATGCTCCCTTTGTACTCCCCCCTCATGTTATCCACGAGCACCTAAACCCTTAATAATAATAATAAAAATAATAATCATAAAACAATGGATTTATAGGTGCCTTTCAGACCCTTAACACATTTAACAATAAGGAAGAATAAAGATTTAAAAAGGAAATGAGAACACACAGCATAGATATGAACTAACCAACTCCTAGGACAGTATTTATGGGGTGGTTGTAATAATAGGCGCATTTGGACAGAGAGGTTCTAGGAACGCAGATCCTACAGATGCGGGCATGAAAAAGTTCCCCTTTCTGCCGACTGTCAGCCACTTACCAGCCACTTACCAGCCACTTACCAGCCACTTGTCTGCTAATTCAATCGCACAGAGAAACGCCTGTGTGCCCAGAGGAAATGATTTCAGAGCATAAATGAAACAAGGACGTTTCCACACGCCAAGTTTGGACACCGTGCATGATGACGTATTCCCGGGACAAATCGTTCAGCCAGTGATAGTGCAGTGACGGTGCACTATTACTGCACCACTTCTGGCAGAAAAAGGAGGAACTTTTTCATGCACGCATCTGTATAACTACCCATCTCGAGTTTAGTTATAAGAACTACCCTTCCCCATCAGTTTGCGTTCGCACATGAGGGAGGACCTTGATAGGGACCATGTTTGACGCAATTGTCTGCGACAGTGACAAATTTATGCCTCAGCAGATCTCATACACAACTGAGGTTTCTCATCTCTTTCATTTAAAGCCTTTATAAAAGCTAGCTGAACAGTTTTCCCTTCATCACGGTCATTTGTAAGCTGCCCCACTAATGTCTTGTTTACCTTTCATTGAAGTACCCCCGGACACTTTAGTGGACAGACCGGGGTTCGTCCACTGAAGTGGCGCAGATTGTACTGACACAATTTGCAACTGTATTTGGGTTTTCCATCTTTTTTATTCAAAGCTATTATAAAAGCTAACTTACCAGCTTTTCCTCCCCTTCCCTTGTTTACATTTTATTGAAGTGCGGCCGGACACTTCAGTGGACTAAAGCGTCCGGGCGGCTGCCGCAGATTCTACTGCCACACTTTGCAGCTGTATTTGGGTCATTAAATTAGTATGAAAATAATTGGTTTTGGACATTTCAAAATAGTTATCGATTCGGGACGTGCACCATTGTGATGCATCGATTTAATAATGAATTGGTACACTCCTGTTGTAATAGTTCTTGTTGTTATTACGATCTCGGTAAACACTTAAACAGGTAAACAGCTGTGGGACTTTTTAAATATGGTGGGGCAGAAGAAGTGGAGATAATGCAAGGGGCGCGGCTTGTCAGTTCTACCAATCACCAAATATCTACGTATTTCAGTTCCTATGGATCCCCGAAAAGACCCTGCCTTGGAGTAGGAACTAAAAAGGTTATAGGAACTGAGGTCCAAGGTCCCTAGTTCCTATATGTCCAAATGTGCAAAAAAACGGCCTGGTTCCCGAAAAGGTTATAGGAACTCAAAAGGTTCCTACAGTCCGAAAGCGCATAATGTTTATTTCTACCCTCATGTAAAAAAAAAAGAAAAGTTTAAATTTCTTTTATTTGTTTTGAATTCCTGACAAGAAAAAGCATTTACATTTTGAATTGCTGTCCTTTGTGTTGCACCTAGGTAAATAACATTCTGTCTGTGAGACGTTTCTACTACAATAGCTGCAGAACAAGTTCATGTAATTAGCATCAACAACATGCTGTCTCAATACTCTGAGATCAGATCTGCACAGTGTTCAGTAACTTTAAGCTAAATAAAGGCAAATGCCGCGAAATCCTCCATCCTTGCAGTCTTCATGTTGGCAAACTTGTCCAGCTGAGATGCGCTGCTTACATGGTCTGCCCCTGATGGCTGATGCAGCTCTCGTCTGACTATGAAGTCAGACGGTAGACAGACACAGTCAATCCGAACGAGCCTATTATGACGTCTCTGGCAACTACTTTATCTGCTCCAGATGAAGCAGAAATACAGTACTCTTCTAATTTCGCACAAGGACTGAGTAAGACATCATTCTCAGCTTTAATATTGGTATTGGCCATGAGAAGCAGAAAATGATTGGTTATAGGTATCGGCTGAAATTTGTCAGATCGTGCATCACTTGATGATATAAAGCAATACAACCCCATGAAATGATATCAAGTAGACAAAATCAGGCTTGGTCAGGATCGGATCTTCTAACAGAATAAAAGGATCTGAAACTCATGGCCAAATGAATCAGAGAAATATATATGTATCACCTCAATGTGTAACATCCAAGGTTATTATGGTTAACTAAAACTAACAAAAAAACTGAAAGTAAAATTGAAAAAACATTTCCGTTAACTGAAATAAAAATGACAGTTTTTAAAAAAAAAAAAAGATAACTAACTGAAACTGTATTGTGTGTTTAAAAAACGAACTAAAACTAACTGAAATTATTGCAAAAACATCCTTAGTTTTAGTTTTTGTAAATTTATTTAATACATAAGCTTTTTTGGGTTGATATGAAATCTAGTTCTATTGAATCTATTTACTTTGCTTTTATTTTGAGTGACTTTCTGATGATTTTGAATGCCATGTCAGACGAATACCTATAATATGAAAAAAAAAAATCCCCCAAAACTTAAACTAACACTGAAACTAATAAAAACTAAACTAAGCATTTTCCAAAAATTTAAAAACGAATAAAAACTAGAAAAACTGCTAAAAAAAAAAAAAAAAACTACAACTAACTGAATTGAAAAACAAAAAGTCAAAACTAAATAAAAACTGAAACTAATGAAAAATCCAAAACTTTTATAACCTTGGTAACATCTTCAACCGTCAGTTAATTTTGATGTATTTGCCCTTACAACCCTTTATCACTTGTTATCTCATTCTTAGACAGAAGAAACATTTTTTTCACCAGTAAAAAGTTTACTATAAATCAAAATATGGCATGGATTTAGAATAATTTTGGGCTGAAACAAGTATCGATTTCCCACAGATTTCATACATCTTACATTTACATTTACATTTACGTAACATCTTTTGGTTTTCTATGCAAATGACTACTTTTTGTTGGGTTTTTTTTAATATATATTTTTTCAAAATCAGCAGTTACTAATCAATAAATTCCAATAAATCTTCTAAATTAATATCAAAGAACTTGCACCTGGATTTCATGGTGATCAGGTATTAGTTTCAGATCTGCCTGTGAGTTGAGATTCTTTTGACAACTGTATACTTCCCATGAGTGATGTGAGACACAGATGTCAGAGCCACCAGCATGTTGCCAACTTCTCAGTAAGAAAAGTACCTATCGGCTGTCGAAAAAGTTGCTCAAAGTTGCTAGATTACAACATCACCTAATTTGCATAATCAGCCTAGTTCATGTAATTGCAATGGATGCTGTAGCAGAGTGAAATAATGTGATGGGAGAGGCAAAGGGGGAAAAAGGAAAGACACCGTAAATATGTTTATAACAGAAAAAAAACTGTTGATATTTTATTTGAGTTTTACAGTTAAATAGTCTTGTTTGGTTTCCAATTAACTAAATTATGCTACAATACTTTTATTTTTATCATCTTATGTCCACACTCTTCATCAATAGGCATTTACACGCAACAGTAATCATCTTTGAGCGTTTAATTTTCAGTATGGTTCATGTTTCCTACTCTGACTGCAGCTGGGAGCAATAGGCAAAAAAAAAAAGGAAAAGCTTTTATCGATTTATCGAGTTTACTGTTTATGAAGATTTATTTTTACGAAAATCTAGATTTTTTTTCCTCCTTTAATCTGGACTTCAAACATTTTCCTTGGGCCTTTGTAGTTATCAGCATGCTGTCACACACACACCAGCTAACAGGTGGAAGTAATTATCCACGTCTAATTTTTTCATTAGTTTAACTTTTTAAAAGAAAATAACTAGCCTACCATTAAACAACAACAAAAAACTAGATTAAAATCAGAAATTGGATTTGGTTTGAAAAAAATCTGAGATTTTATTTTTTAGCTATATCACCCAGGCCTAGGGAGCAAAGACACCTGCTGTGCCAGGACGGAGCCTCTATTTTTTAAGCTAGAAGGGGCCTGCAGGAGCACCTGTTGTTACAGAAGAGTAAATAAAATGTGCTTTAACACCAGTCTCCAAAAGTCTCTAATACCAACAGAAAAAAAAAAAAACTTAAACTGTCGTTACATGAAAGAAAAAAAAAAGTGGCAGGAAGGGTCTGAAAAGTCACTAAGTTGGCAACACTGGTCACCGATATTGTGACGGTTTTTTTGTTAATTTCAGCATGCCTGCTTCTGACATAGATAAAATGAAAACTAAAAAGATAAACATATAAATAAAAAAAGCAGGGTGGTGATGCAGAGCAAAGGTAACTGAGCAAGAAACTCCCTGACTCACTCTTCTAAATGTACACAGTTGTGAACTGAGATTGAAACACCACCTGTCATGCCTATTGTAAGGACATAAATCATGCAAAAGGGCAACAAATCCGTCAAGCGTGTCAGTCAAAAGCAGCTTTCCTGCACATGTGTTGCATTTGTGTGTGTGGGTGGATATCTATTAACATTTGATTCCCTGGTGCCATGATCTGAAAGGGTTTTGTGGTAGGAACAGAAAAGGCGTGACACTTAATAATAGAGGAGAAAGAATGGGTGAACACCCCAACCCCCATACACAGTCACACACTTGCACAATGGGCCAGGTACGGCCATCAAACACACCTTGTTAAGGAAAAGCTGGCTTCTTCCATTATTCACAAGCACATGCCACCCTAATACTGCTTGCTGCCTCTTTTTTCCAGTGAGATGGAAGCTGAATGTAGACGGAAAGGCAAAGATTAAAAAAAAAAAAAAAAGAGAGCAAGAGGTGAAGAGACCGGGATGAAAATAGCAAGCGAGAAGAGGGGACAAGGTCTGAGAAAAAAAAAAAAAGTGACATATGAGTGGGAAAGTGAGTGAACTTATTTTATTTATTGCTGGAGTTCCAAATCTCACAATGCTCATTAAACTCTATATGATTTCTCATTGTCCTGCAAACTGAGATCATGACTGCACACATGAGCATAACGGATGCAGTTACTGTCAATCCTGAATGCAACACATCTCTCACCATAAAAAATTTTAATTGAGAACTTCAAACGCACACTTTTACAAAATCCCTCTCTCCTCAGCGTGTCAACTTTGCATTTTCTGCTTCCAAAATAGAAAAGAAACTGATGACGGAGGTTCCCGGAAGCATGTGTCACACACATCAGTCAACGTGTCGTACCTCGACATGGCTGGTCTTGTGGCCTCAGGACGGACGGAGTAGTGGAAGGAGGGGGGGATCTGAGCAAGTGACAAGTCAATGGACATCCTGGCAGTGTGTCAAGAGGGAGTGTAGGGGACGTTGCCAGGGGCGACAGCCACTAGTCCCAGAGTGTTACAAAGCTTCCAAGTGGTGCTTTTTACCTTCTTCTTTTTGCTCTCAAACGGTGAATGAATTGTGCCGAGTTATGGTCCTGCTGCTTTAGAACTTTATTTCTATGTATGAATGAACTCCTACTGGAAATTTTCAAACCTGCACACCTTTGGCTGCAAAAACTGTAAGTGATCTGTTTGATTCTTTCTCAAAACTCCCCAAAATTCTGATTGCCCTCTTTGTTTCACTCCTCAGTGCTTTTCAAACTCCCTGCAGAAGTCTCTTTCTGTGCTTGCCACAAACAACTACGAAAATAATGAAAATCTGAGTAATGTTTCTATAAATGAGGATCCATGTCATGGAAACAGATTTAATATTGGCTGTGCTACTGTATATACAGTAAAAAATCTGGGAAGTTATTCTCCTCAGAGTCCCACTTATTATCTCCTGATTCCTGTCAATAATGATAGTCCAGGATGGAGTTGAGACTATATTCTGTTTGTAGAAGCTGCTTGGTATAATTAGACATTTGCCAGTGACCGGTTACAGTACAGGTATCAAAAGGAGAGTAATTTGCTTGCTTTTAAATGCAACAACACTCAAACTTATCATGTAGCAGCATTTCTAAGTCTGAATTTATACACCACAATAAGTGTTTTTGATCACTTTGTTGTTTTCTCTGCTTACATTGACAATAAGTCTATTCAATTCACAGCTAAGAATGTCAGACAAATCTGTGTTAAAGAGTACTCCAATGATTAGCTGCCACTGACAGTGGGTCACCGGAGACAGACTGAAACAAAGATAGGTTAAATCAAAACTGCAGAGGCCAGGGTATCTTGACTGGTGTGTTAGTCTGGTTAAACAAACCAATAAATACTGTTCCCATAATGCAACTCGGTTGGAGCTTTCATTATACTAATTCTGCCTGCTAAGAGTTAATATCTTTCAAGCCCCATGGCTCCAATTTCAAAGGTATAGCATAGAAAATGATCAGTTTTCAGGCTGAAATCATGACTACCAAGGTGATGTTCAACAAATTTACCAGAGTTAACTAAGCTCATCCAAGCCCAGAGGAAGACATTCAGCAGCTGCTTTTCAATCAGCAACAATAACGTGGACTAAATAGCAACAGAAACATCTTGAATTGCAATATTCTACTGTGAAACTATGAACATTCCTATGAAATGCACAACTCATCTAAATATTTTGGTGGATCAAGCAATAGTTCATCCCCACAGCACCAGCTTCCCGCAGGAGGACAAGATCACATCACATCACACACAGAGAATTGCTCAAGGAATTAAAATAGTCAGTATTCCCCTGATTTGAATAGCACAACCAACTGGACCACAAAGATTTCCTTCCAACATCCCGAAATGAGACATCATCACAGGGTCCAGTGTTGTGGATCAACAGAAGAAAATGGGCCTTCACCAAGTCAGATGGGGAATTTCATTATTTTACACTGAATATGTCCAAAATATTCTTATTAGAGGCTCATTTAGAAAATGTTCATGACATTCATGTTGAAGTCACTTTTCTACAAAAACCACTAATTATCCAGCAGTTTCACTAAGGAGAGGGACACAAATCAATTTCATAAAAGTCACTATAGGCCTGATGGTCAACCCAGGATTACACTGTGAGGGAAATTATAACACATCATTTGTATACGGATCAAGCAAAAAAGGTCTTAATATTGAATCGTCTGTGGAGCTCACGTGGCCAACATGCTTCATTTTAATGGACACTGAGCAAACTCACTAAATTAGAGAAAGATTTAGTGTTTGGTTAGAGGAGATCAGAGTAAATAAGGAACAGGCTGTTATGTTACTGATTTACACCAAAATATTAAGAACAATAATAAAATGAAAAAGTTCAGAAAGGGAAGCGAACATTTCATGAAAATTGTGATACCTTGTGATTACGGCAAAGAAATTGACAAGAGTAATTACAGGGAAACAAAAATCTCCATAGTTTCGTTGTTAGCTTGGCTTTTGGACTCACAAAGAGGTGCTGTAAGGCATCAGAACCCGCTCAGCCTGTGATAGATGCCAGATATGAGCAAGCAGACCTCATCTCCAGTGTAAAACATGAGAAAGGTATATGGTTCAGACACCCATTAGATGAAGACCGATAAAGACACAAGGCAGCATGGCAGCACACTGATGAATCAATGACGTTTTCCCTTTGTCTCCTCTCTTTTTCCTTTTATTTTAACCTTGCTACTCTCTGTTCTCTGTCCTGCATCCTTCGCTGCCTGTGTCACTCTATTCTAATTAACATCTCAAGCCAGGACTCAGGATCCAGCAGCAGCAGCAGACCTTTATAGTGACTCATCAGTTAAAACCAACACTGTATCTTTTATCACCATCTCCATCACTCAATAGCTTCTCTCTTTACACAGGTTATCACAAGGGACTGACCGGCGCAAAGGAAGGGAGACCCAACTGCTGTCTCTCCTGAGTGGTGTAAAGACACAAACCAGAACTGTCTTTAAGTAAAAGATTCTTTGAAACACCTTAGTGAGGTGAAGATAACATTATTGAGGTCCCTTAGAGAAATTACCTGGCACATCTGTTGATGCTTAATAGACGTTGTACAATTGAGAGAGAGAATAATTAGAGTATTTGCTCTGTAGTTCACCAAATCCAAATGCACAAATCCCCCTTTTTTAACACTCTTAAAGTTGCCATTTATAGATCACGCTTCCTTTTTATGATCATGTATTAATATATTTTTTTCTTTGTTCAATTTATTTCATTTTATTTTTGTAAAAAAAATAAATAAATAAATTTGGGCCAATTCCAATTCCTATCTTAATCCTCAATCTTAACCCTCAAGCTCAACCCTCAATATTAGTAGCCCTCAAAACCAAGTGTTAAAGGCTGTTTTGTGACTTCGAAATGGGACACCTCTTAAACGCAGATACGTCTTTAAACTGTGGGGGGCAGCATTAGGTCAAATCGGCGTTCAGTCTGTCAATTCAGAAGAAGAAGAAGAAGAAGTAGAAGGAGGAGAAGAAGAGGAATTTCCTTTATTTACATCTATTTGCACTGTTTAACCCTGCCTAACCATGGACATATTCAGCTGTCACTGCATACCACGGCTTATTGAAAGGTAAACACCAACTATAACGAAAATTACGTGGGTAATTGTGGTTTTGTGAATTCCTGGATGACTGCAGTCAGCTGGCCTGCACGTCACCTGATTGACAACTGTCATTAGGACTCGACCTGCGAAGAGCGCGAGGAGCTTTGTTTACAGAAGGAATGAAACAGAACTATCGTTAGCTAACTCTGCAGCTACGGGAGATGACATCAGCCTGGTCGTCTTATACCGTTATCGGCACAAGCATGATATACAGGCTGTTATCTCGATAAAACAACGACATTAGTGCTGAGAAAAATGACCATTTTGTGACCGCTTGACCGCACTGGCCTCTATTGACGCCACATGCTAGCAAACGGACAAAAGATCGTAAAATAAAAATAAATGTTATGCATCAATGAGGTAACCAATCCATAAGATTGGGCTAAACTAAGATAATACAATGGTTTTCGTAATATTTAAATCTCCATTAACAAAGAAAATACTTAAGATTTGTAGCTCTTCTTTGCCGCTTGCATTCTGAGTAGCCCTTACTCACAAGGGTGGTGTCAGAGAAACTCAATATTGAGGGCGATTCAGTGCTCAAACTTGCCCCTCAACTTAACTTTCTGAGAATTGGGACAGCACTTGCACTTCGCGGGAGCATGCATTTTTGAGATTGAGGGTTAAGATTGAGGGTTAAGACAGGAATTGGAATTCACCCTTTGAATGAAAAAAAAAAGTTGCTATTTATACAATTTGTTGGACTACTGAAACTCAAGCCCAGTTCCCACTGAGTGTTATGGTACGTATGGTAAGGCCTGGTCAGATCAGCGTTTTCATAGCAAGATGGAGCCACAAGAGGTAGGAAGGGTTTAGCCCAAGTACTTTGCATGACATAATGATGATGCTGATGATGGGATGACAACAAATGGAACACAACTGACAACAATGAAGGACATCCAACAACAACAACAGCATAGAACAGGCATCTTCCTCTTTTTATCTTTTTAAAAGACCACAATGTAACTTTTCCACCTTAAGAATATGCGTTTCTGACTAGTTTTGATGGCACACCAACATTCATCACACACATTTCTCAAGCCGTCACTGCCCAGCAGCATCCTGAGGCTGAAAAACCACACTGTGCAACTTTTTCCATCCGAACTGTGGCGTGACGTTGCAGCCAACTATTGGTTTTGCACTACGCCACATGCTAGCAAACGGACATAAACACACCGGTGTTTTGAACGCACACCATGGCGGACTTAGCAAGGAGAGGCAAGAAAACGTTATAAGAGGAAGAGAGGAAAAGAAAAAGTGGAAGGGACTGAACAACAGATAAGACAAGTCAATATAAGACTGTCTTTTAGTGTCTGGAGTGAGCTCACAGTACAGGTAGGATGCAAGATGGATGCTAGTTTATCCGTCAATAGGGGGCGCTTCAGTGCGAAAACTGCAAAAAAGGTCTGTACTGCATCTTTAATGCTGAGTGAGCGGCACGGTGAAAGTAAACCCTTATGAAATGTACATCTCTCACACTGGATTTTGTCTTTAGAAGTGGTGTGTTTTCTGTCTCCTACTGTATGAAACAGACTGTACTCTGTGTTGCCAGTAGCTCCACCCTAACATTTCTGTAAAATCTTCCTTGGGATCTGCAACTGATGGGAGCCCAGATATGGTATGGCTCCGTCCTAAGCCTCTTGGCTCTGTCTTGGCTGTCATAATGCTGAAAACATTAACTGTGACAAGTTTTACGTTGTTGCACAATAAAATATTTGGCAAGAATTCATCCATTCCTATGGTCTGAATGCTTTCCTTTTCCACTAATAGTCTTCTCTGCAGCATAATGCCACCATCATGCTTCGCAATTAAAGAAGTGATGAGCCTTCGTGTCAAATACTCCTCTGGAGTTCAAATTTCATCACACAGGATTAGAAATTAAATATATCTCAAGAGCACTGTAATCAGCAACTGCAAACAGCTGTAATCAAAGGAGCATGTATGAATGATGGAGCCTAACCCAAACCGAAGGACTGGATTTGGACAGTCTTAATCTTACAAGTTGAAGATCATGCAGTCTAAAGAGGCTCCATGTCCTGAAGCAACACCAAAATAATGGTTTCAATCTCTGCATGTCTTCCAGCACTCCCATGCTAAATCCTAAATATACTAAGTACAAATGTCCTCTTTCTTGCAATCTTCCCTATAACCTCAAATGAATAATAAATCATAAGTGTTTAAGGGAAATGGGAACCAACCAACTACTTGCAACCTCAACTGAAGACCATTTAGAGGAAGAGAGAAATGTTGCTTTGAAAGCAGAGAGAGAGAGTGAGGGCCATGTGCAAAAGAGAGGAGAATCAGTCCTGCCCAAACACACACACACACACACACACCCACACACTCCACTCCCCAACTACTGAAAATAATTCCTTTGCAGTGAAGACTTAATTCACATTCTGTGTCCGTGTCCCCGATCCCATATTGTCTATTCTGGTCATGTGGTTCGCCTGCCTTACTGCTGTCCACTGTGACAGCTGTGTGTGTTTCTGTGTGTGTTTCTGTGTCTCTGTGAGAGCGTGTTTAATGCAGAGGGAGAAAGAGCAAGCTAAAGAAGGGTCAGTCTATGTTTTCACTACAATATGAGACCCATCCCAAAAATAAAACAAATCCTTCTCTGGCCACATGCAAATAAGGGGTGTACGTATTTAGGTTAAATAACAGGACGCACTCCACACAGGTGCTTGCTTAATTTCCAGCGACGGCCCTTGGGATTACAATATTATTACCAGTTCCAGTTTACAGCATGTTAATAGCAATCAATACTGACACAGGAAACAACCATGAATGTCTTCGTAAAACACTGTGAAATCACTCAGATGTCAACTCTATGCTAAATTAGAAGCAGGAACAAGTGCATGCCCACATTTTTTTTTGCCCCCACTATTTAGTGCTTCTATTCCAAGCATATCCTTCTCAAACTAGCATATTGTTGAACAGATGCCCACATATCATTACAAGGCATCACCCCAGCAGCGGCTCAGAGATGATTCAACCATACACAGACGCAGACAGTTGGGTCAAAGCAGGAAAGAGAGGAGTAAAATCATGCTAGTGAGTAGTCACATGCCTAGGGCTCACTGATTCCCATCCAACATGCACGTATCTTTATATCACCAGTGAACCGAAAGTTAACATTTATTTTGTGCTTTTGTTATCCAGTCATGATGTCAGCTTTGTCAGGATGTTGCATTTGGATGTCTCAGCATCAGCAGAGTGGAAAATAGGGAGGAATAACAATGTGTTGCTAATGGGAGGAGAGATAGACTATACTGGCCATGAGGGAGTTAGCAATGACTTCTTTTTATTCTGCTTTGGAGTTTAGTGGTGTATATTTGTCGGTCCCTGTGGATAACTAGAGAATGTTGACAACATGGCAATACAAATGCCATAACATTTGTTTAATATTAATAAAGTATCTCTTTATATGCAATGTCACTCATCCATGCGTACATGCTTTTGCGACTCCCACTTCTCCTTTATGATTGTTGAAGGAGGGGGGAAAATCCTAGTTGATATTGAAAGAGAACCTGGACAGGTCACCCAGTCAACTACAGAACAGACACATAGACACTGTTTCCACTCTCCTGTAGGATATTTACAGTCAGAATTAAACCCAACTGTGTTATGAGTGTAACACATATTTAATTTCATAATCACGTTATATTTGCATGACATCAAGAAAAAAATAAGGATTCCTTAAATGGTCTTTTATCTGCATAAAATAAAAGCATGTTTGCTTTTTGCGACCACGCCTGCCACTACTGACGACGTTGAAGCATTACAAGAACATATATTGACATTAATATAATTTAATTGAAAGAAACACACCTCATTATTGACATAAACACATTTTGGTTTTACCTGAATTCAAAAGAAGAGGGCAGTAAAGTAAAGATTAATTAAATAATAAAGGAGTTTCTAAATGCAATTCCAATGCATTGGTAACCCCAGAAAGTCTTAACATGAGGACTGATCATGGTACTGTAGGTGTGTGGTCATTCTTGGTTATGACCACGCCTGGCCATTCCTTGACTCTATCCCTGTCCATACCAGTAAGTGATTTACTGTCCTGCAGACCCTGGGTCAGCCCCAAGGCCGTCTGCCTGGGTGATATCCAGAAGGCATGGCAAGATGCCCCAGCTCAACTAGCTCCTTTCAATATAGAAGAGCTGCAACTCAGTTTTGAGCTCTTCACCGTATCCCTGAAGGTGAAGCCAGCCACTTTTCTGAGGGTCGTTTCCGCTATTTGTGTTTGCAGACTCATTCTTTTGGCCACTCTACCTGTGAGGATGGCAACAGATCCACAGATCCAGTTTTATCTCACAGCTCTGTTTTTTTTTATTACCTCAAGAGAACATTACATTTGCATTTGTGCACATGCTGCCCGGATCCACCTGTTAATGTCCTGCCCTGTTCTGCACTCACTCATGAACAACATACTTCCACTCCTCCGCAGGCCTGCCTTTTCTCACTGGTTCTGTTTATCAGCTCTATGGACAGAATTACTAGAGGTTGCTTATGGGTGAAGTAGTTCCAGTTTCTTCAGCCTAGGATTTCATTTTCTGCTTTTTGCATTATGTGGTACGACTGGGTCATTGGGCAGACTTCAAGAAGAGCAGAGGGTGAAACATTCTATAATAAACTTTTCTCTTTTTGCTATACTTTACAATAATGTTAATGCAGAGAATTCTCAATATACAATTTCCATACCAACTGAGGATTAACCATCCAAATGCAAGATGACTTTTGAATCTTCTTATTGAATGGAGGAGCTCTGACTACCATCAATAGTATCCACAACACCCAAAGTGGTTTTCATGAACTACGCACCTGAATGGCGTGAAGATATTGTTACAAATGCTGTATAACACAATTTCAAAATGCACGCCATGCTAAATGGTGCAGTTTGTATAAGAAATTCTGTAGGGCGTTAACTGCTGCTATAAAAACATGAAGCATGCTAACACTAAAATGCATGATTTGCTTTGTAGGCAGTAGCTTGAGTCGTTCAAGGGAACACAGTGAGATGATATTCCTCCATAACCTGGCAGCCATCCAAACCAAGTCGGTAACAGATGACGGAGTCTCTTTGTTTTGGTCAAGTGAGCCTTTTTGGCACTTGAGGTGTTAAGTTGAGTACAGGAAAAACTCCATAGATCAAATTATGAGGAAAAGCTGATTAAATCGTAATTATCTCATCTGTGGCCAGACAATATGGGCAAAGGCAATTATGCATGTATGACTGCAAAGCTTTACACACTTGCACATTTTTTTTAGTATTCAACATGTTATTTTAAGCCAGCTTTTATGTCTTCATACACACAAAAATGCATGCCACTTTAGTTTTAGACAAACCATTATTATGCCAAAACAAACAAACAAAAAAAAGTTTCACTCATTTCGGAAGGAGTCACAGAATTAGCCATCTGAGGGATTGATAGAATGATCTAAATAATGCTGTTTCAGGAAGTCTGTAATCAGTTCTTGTCTTTCTGATAGACATGCATGTTTGGAAAGCCACCCACACCCCTTGGTGTGTCTCAGCTGTAATAAATAGAGACAAAAAAAGAAACAATAAAAGAGAAAAAGAGATTCATGGGGAGAGATGGATACAGGAAGAGAAGGAGGAAGGAAAAAAAGAGACTTGTGCTGTCTGTAGCAGAATGAAGTTTCCCAACCCTCATCGGAAGTTCGGTACCAAGTGTATCCAAGTCTCTTTGAGGACAGGCTGGAGTGTAACCCACACACTCTCAGCAGCCAGCATCAAGGGAGCTTTCTATGGACTGTGAATCAAGCCACACATCCAAGAGCGTCCATGGCCTATACATGGAGCTCTGTCGTGTAATATTGCTGCTTGGTCCCACACATACACACCAGCTTTATACAGATTAAAAGCCACTGAATGCCTTTTGTGGGGCTCGCTCCCTCTCCCTATGTGTGATCATGGGAGGTATGCGTACTGTATCTATATTTGGGTGCTAAGCTGCATTTTCCAGCTAAAGCTCAGTGCTAATGAACAAAGACAAAGAGCAAAGCAGAGTTGCATGCGCACAGACATGGAGCACACATACAATATGTTTCACATGCACCTGTGCACATCATTTATGTGCAAGGAAACATTTATTTGAAATACTTCCAAAATGTTGTAAAGCTGACCCTGACCCATTTCAGTGAAAAAAACAAGCAAGTTTAAAGTTTTCTATTTGAAAATACATTTTAATGATAATATGTTATATACTCATAGATCTGGAAAAAAATCTAACATCTCAACAAAAACACAATATGATATTCAGGAATAGTCATTGGACTTTGACATGTAACAAACTCAGTGTTGCAAATCACCATTGTATGACTGTAACAATACATATAAAACAAAAATGCACATTCATCAGGTAATGCTGGCATGGATAAAGGAGTGAGCGTGCAGCTGAGCACTTAGACTCCATAGCAGGCCCAGGGAGAGAGTCATAGAACAATTAAAACTGAACTCTAAAGAAACACTAAAAGTTAGCGAGAGGCCCCTGAGGACTTGTGTATCATAATACCTAAACATGCAAGCATTTACACATAAAAAGAATAAGAAATGTATCTCAATAAGGTGAGCATGGCATTAGACGGCTCCATCCACTCCTGACAAAGCTCATACTGCTACTCTGACATCTTTGACAAGTGACAGCACGTTCACCCCCAATTATCATGTTTCCCCTCCTCCCTCCTCTGACAAACAAACCCCACCTCCTCCTCAAAAATCCCGCAAACACGTACATTATCGAACACAAACTCATACTTGGACTCGTCAAACTCATCTCGCCTGCACCGTGTCCAGGGTCTAAACCAGTGGTGGGGAACCCTGGTCCTCAAGGGCCGGTGTCCCTTCAGGCTTTCCATTCCTCCCCACTCCAGCACACCTGATTTAAATCAAATGGATCAAACAACCAATCAAGTTCTGCACAGACACTCATTGATTTGAATCAGGTGTGTCGGAGCAAAGACAAGTGGAAGACCTGCAGGATGATGGCCAAGGTTCCCCACCCCTGGTCTAAACAGAGATTTCCTTGGGTTCCGTCACCTGTCTGGAGGGATGTGGGGCTAAGTGGTGGAGGAGGGTGAGCCAAGGTCTCATCTGTTCCCTGGCGAATAAATGCAGGAGTAGCCAGCTGACCTTTGACCCTGGCAGGAAGGAAGATTGAGCAGTGCTTAAGACTCTATTAGCATTCTGCTCACTGATGCCTCATACCACATCAGACTACAGGCATGAACCCTGTTCAGGTAGTAGTCTGAGGTGTGGCAACAAGACTTGTAGCTGCAAGGTTGATTCAGTTAACATGAATATTTGGAGCTTTGCTTCTTCATGTCATCACAGCAGGGGGGGGGGGGGGTTGCTGTCAACATACATCATCTCACAAATATTCCTCCCAATGAAAGATCCACACAGCAGTCTTTGTAGCTACCAGTAATCCTGCCATTATTAGACTCTTAAAGACTAAAGGTCAGGTGAAACATGGAAACTTAATGCCACCATGCACAGCTTCCTCTCAGTTTATCCCTTAGCCCTTTGAAGCTTTGTTTCTTTGACAGTGCAAGCCCTCCTACTTCATATACACACACAAATACATCAAAAAGACAAATAAGCCTGTCGGTTGTGTCTCTGCTCTTCTCAACATCGGCATATGTATGCAGGAATTGTCAACACTGCACAGTGAGATCAAACTGGCAATCTGTCACATCACTGGGGATACAGTTGGGGATTCAAGTGACTGATGGCACATGGAGAAATTAACCCCTTCTGATGTATCATGGACATTAATGAAAGTGGAAAAAATAAATTCTGACTTGTCTTTTGTCAGGAAAAGAGAAAAAGACACCTACATAAGCAGAAACGTATAAGGAAGCTTGTTTATTTCTTATTTGAACAGCAAATCTTCATTTCATAGAGATTAGTTTCTTCCAGTTGCAATTTCTTCATTACACAATCCTGTCAGCCCAAAAATTAAGATGATGTGGAAAAAAAGAGACTTGAGACCGGTTTATTCCACCATTAGCTACATCTCCCTGTGTATCTATCTAATGCAGTGGTAAGGTCAGTACCGCACTGATTTGTGAGTGACGCTGGATTTCAGCACCACGGACAGCGCTCTCCCTCTCTTCAGGCGCGAGAGGAGGAGGGATGGAGAAGCAGACGAGTGGTTGTGGTGGTGTTGGTGGTGGGGTTTCCCGAGCAGATTTCAGTAGAGGGTCCACACAGTCATTCCTCCATCGCTACACAGCGCCAACCACCTCCTCGGTACCGGATTTCCATTCGGAGGAATACCGTACGTGCGTGTGAGATTACGGCTTTCATGAAATATTGATCGACCCAGCCTCACGCAGGATGGACGGAGAGGGGAGGGGAGGGGTGAAGGAAAAGGGGGAGGGAGGGAGGGAGGGAGGGGGTATTCCTTTGGATAGCATTTATCATGCATCCACCCCAACACCACCCTCCTCCCTCAAAAAACTGCTTGATTTACTTTCCAATCATGATCACAACCGCTGGATTCGCCTAGCTGACGATCACAACCATGACAAAGCAATAGGCTCAAAACACACACAACTCGCACAGACAAGAGAGGGGGGGATAAAGGCCGGTTGCGACCATCTCCAACATCCACCGCCTCACTGCCGCACATCTAAAAGCTGAATGTTTCCAGCATTGGCAAGTGCAAGACGCGCCGTCATCGAGTTGCATTTATAGGAATGTCAGGATTCAGCCGTGTATCCAACCCCATCAAACCAAGTCAGACAGATCATCTTAATGGCATTAAAAACTTCTTATTCGGCACTGTCATTCACAAAATAACCAAAACCCCATGTTTGCATGCATTTTTCACCAATACCTCCACATCACCCACTGCTCTTTAAAAAAAAAAAGAAAGAAAGAAAAGGCCAAGGATGCGCTCATCACCATCATCATCACCACATCCTCCTTCAGCAACTGTCGTGAGCAACACTTCAAAAATCGCTGTGGTCAGCTGGCTGTCAATAATGCAATCCATAGCCTGAGCATCTTTAGCAGCGACACAACACACAGTCAGCTGTAATTTTCATCTCTGACAAGCAGGGACATGAATTATTCAACACCTATAAACTGTGCGCTTCTTCTTCAGCGGAAAACGGCTCGACAAGAAATCTACAGGAGCTGTCACAAACCAATGCAGGACGCACATTTACCGCTTCAACCGCATAAGTGGATGTCAGTTAGCGTGAACATGAATGCACATCGTTAGGAGAGGGGGAGAGGTGGGAAAAAGCTAGGCTGTAAGTCAGCGTCGCCTCCAAGAGGCTGCAAAAAAACCAGCGAGAGACCGAGAGCCGACGCCGCCGCTGCCGCTGCCGCCACGCAAAAGCCAGCCGACATGTATGAAGATCCGGACGGACAGCCGGTGGAAATGAAGCCAAGGAAAGATGAACGAAATATGAAAGAGTCAATGGGCATTTACGCGTTTACCTGTCAAGACTCCGACCCGGATTTGGTGGTCGTGGTTCGTTAAAATCATCCCGTCTGACGCCATGTTCAGCAGCGCTGTCGCCCGCACCGAGAACTCACGGCAGGGCCCAGAGCCGATCGCATCGAACTTAGTGGGGAAAGGGAGGGGAGGACGAGGAAGAGGAGGAGGAGGAGGAGGAGAGAAGGATGGAGGAGGGCAGGAGTACAGCAAGAATGAGCCAGACAAGATGAGTAGAAAGCCGAGTGATCATCGGGACACCTACAGAGGAGCGGGCAAGATGCGGGGGCCACATCACTCAGCTGGCCGCCTGCCACGGTAGTAGTGTGGAACCTTGATTAATTCTCCTGAAAACATTATTTACAGAGGAAGCTTAGAAGGCTTCAGAGCCACGCATCTCCTTTTTTTTTCTTTCCAGATGTCATGTATCTGTTGTCATGTTCAAGGTAAAACAAACAAACAAAAATCTAAACCCCGCATCCATCAATTCTCTAATATTCCAATATGCTACCTATTTTCTCCCACCATTAGATGCTTGCATGCTTTATGAGATTAAAGTGGGGGCCTTCAAGAGCAGAAACAACACCCCAGAGTGTCAGCTTCTTCATGCAGAGGCTTGAAAAAAGATCACAGTCTGACCTGTAAAAATGCAACCATACAACCCCGGGCATACAAGCATCAAGCTGCTATTTATAGACTAGCTGCACGCTTCCATGGTGTATAATTTCTCTTGTTTATTCTCATGGAAAAAAAGGCCCATCCTCCAGCATCTGTTGGGAATCTGTCAATATACATAATTCATTAACACACGTACATGAGCATAGTAACAGTGGCAAGAAATGGGGCAACTCTTCCAGCATGACTGGTTCACTTCAATAGTTACCGTGTCTGTATCCAATGACCTGACCATGAGTAACAAGACAATTTCCACACTTAGCAGCAGGCCATTCACTCTTGCATTGTATTATAGTTTGAAATTGAAAGTGTGCTTGCCAAGGAAATGAAACAGACTTTAAATGCTTAACTGAAGTCTTAGCCTCTTATAAAGATCTTATAAGTTTTTTTGCTGATCATGTAAACCCAAATTAACAGATGAAAAATTATATTCTCATGACTGGCTGTTTTAGTTTGATGCTTCCTCAGAGTGCATATCTCTGATTCAATGTAGGCAAATGCAAATTTGGCCATACTTGCTTTTAAAATGTTTGACCTGAAACTTTAATCTGTGCTACACTTTATTTGACATGTATCTTCATAAAAAAAGCTGTTCCCACACTCAGAGATGATTTTGTCAACCGGTTTCAAACATTCCAATAATTGACAACCACATTTTCCAAATATTTATCAAATTACAAATAATTTTTGACCTGCTACACAACCTGGACGGTACTCGGAAATCAACCAAACCAATAAGAGAGCAAATTAAACTTCAAGCATCAACATTTTTTTAAATATCCTGGAAAAACAGTTAACCAATTATATTGAAAAATATTTAAACCTTTACTTTTAGTATTTGGTCTGTTCAACTTGTGAGTAAAGAAATGCTGTCTTGTTGTAGGACCTGGTTTTTGTGTAGATCCAGTCTATGCCCTGACATTTAACTTGAAAATTATCTGGTACAAATCAAATTGAATGACCCAAAAGCAGCAAGACAAATCCAAACCTTGATGTTATGACACCGTTTTTAATCCTTACAAATCATCTTAGTTTCTTTCTAGCAGCGTTCCATCTCATCCACATGCATTTAGTGGACTGCAGATTGACAGCTGCAGAACAGCTGACTTCTCTGTACAGCTCTACCATCCATACTCGTGTTATTTTGTGTTTGTCTGGCAGTTTACTCAATGAAAATGTGACTGTTGTAGTTTGACTGGATTAATTGAGTTCCAGTATTAGAGATGATTTAGTGACATTTTCTGCCTACAAATCATGTTTTGTTACATCATAGAGTAAACAATAGTTACCAGCTTTAACATTGTTTATACTACAGATGGTTAATTTCAAGATGAAGCATTTTACTGTATTTTTAAATGCAATTTGCAGTGTCCAAACATTTTCGGAACTAAGGCTGTAAACCAGGTGAGGAAATAAATTTAGTGATGTTTTGAATTTGCCCTTTTTATGTAAATGTTCTCTAAATATGTTTTATGCATATTTTCCAAAACATTGACATAAATTAATTTCTAGTATAAAACATGTGAGGGGATCCTCCTCCTTGTAGCATGTCATCACCACATCTGTCACTCTGTCCCTGATAGCGAGAGGCCAGTGTTAGACACACCTTGTTCATAGCGAGGATTAGCATTCTCAGAGGAGCTGTATTTATATGTGCTGTACATGCACTGACACCCCTTCATGCTATGTAAACAGACGCTGTCTCTCTCCTACATGCACACACACACACACGCAGACACACTTCATGGTCCAGAGTTGGCAAGCGTTTCTGGAAGGCTGGAATTCCCCAATTGGCATAAATACAGAGAGCTGGGGAGAGAAGATAGTATGAGGAGAGATGTATGGAGGAGGAGAGACTGAGCCATCAGGCTGAAGACATCGGGGACCCCATCTGGTGTGCAGACGACTGTGTTTATGTAGTGTGAGAACAAGTATGCTTGTGCACGACTGTGTGCTATAATGACGGTGTAATTGCCTCACCGTCAGTCGAGCTGCTTGCTGCTCACGGATAGGTGATGAGGAGGCAAGAGCCATCGCTCTCCCTTTTTCCCCTCACAATCCATCACAATAATAAGAGGAGCCTCAGCAGAAAGAGGGAGCTGTAAATGTACGCCATCCCATCTTAATGGTGAGCTCAGGGAAGTCCCTCATTTCCCCCAGATGCAGGAAAAAGGGCAGTTAGAGGACAGCAGCTTGGGTGTTTACATTATGCAACATTAGAGCGGCTTAAGCTTTACTTTTTGGCTGCTGGGGTATGTGGAAGAGGGTGCTATGTCTTTTTAACCCAAGTATGCTACGTACTAGAACTTCATGGGCAGCAGCAATGTTTTAGATCCCAACAGTAAAGCCTAACTTATCTGAACAATGATCTGCTCTTATCCCTTGAAATATCAAACATCTTAGCACCAAATTGCAGTTAATGTACGATTGGAAAATGTGCTTCTCAGCAAGAGTCGAGGGATGTCTGCCATTTACAAAGTGATGGCAATTTTTGGAGCAGACTGTTTCTCCTGTATTCAATCATATGTTGTCTTGGAAACATGCCCTGTGGTGGTCATGATGGCTGTCTGCTCTTTAATTAAAACAAGGAGGGGTGAAGGGCAGAAAAAAGAATGGGAAACTTGCCTTGGGGCTTATTTAACATTATCCCTCTATGCTTTCGCTGGTATACCTGACTGAATCTGGCCTCAGCTGAAGAGGTGAAGTCGACCAAGGAAGATGGAGGGAAAAATCAAAGAAACAACTTGAAAACGATCGGCGGACAGTTAATTGAGGACAAACTCCTTGTTTGGAGACAGTTGACAACATGAGAAGGAGTCTAAGGCGGAGTGGAGTACTCTGGTCATCTGAGAAAGCAGAAAAATGGAGGGATGAAGAAAGGAGAGTAGACCAAAAAAGAAAGAACTAGGAGAGCAGACATGAGAAGGAAGAAGAGTGAGCATGTGTGTTCGGCTGCATTCTGATGAGTGTAGGATCTCTGCCGACTCCCACCACCATTACAGCAGCATAGAACATCGCCCCGGGGCTTTGGAATCAAACCCATTACATCTGATGCTGGATTTCTCTCTGCTCAGAATTAATGCAATGTGGACTTGCCTTCTCTAAAGCTGGCCAGTGTCGCATAACATTGCTGTGCAAAGAGCTGCACCACGAGGAAAAAGAGGACAGGGGAGGAGCGCAAGGGCCGGAGTGTCTGAGAGGACGGCATGCTGCAGCTGAAGGGGTCATTTCATATTTCAGGTTTTATTGTATTGAAACACGGGCTGGGTGTGTCTATTAACTTGCAGGATATATGGGACTGTGCACACATGAAGGGGGCGATGTATGTTTACACAGGGGCCCTGCAGTCCATTTGCATAATTAACAGACTGGCATTTGAAAAGCAGAATGTCAGCACAAACAACCCTGGATACCAAACTACCCCAGGTGATTTTTTTCAGCCGTGTAATTGGCTCCTAATGCTGAGAAGATAAACAGTGATTTTCTTCCCTTAAAAGAAAGAAAAAAAAACATTATGTTATATATATGTGTACATATGAGTGTGTGCAGAAGGTCGTAATCTGTAAGCTTGGACATTTAGAAGTTTATCAAAGGCCTCTGCTATGTGCTGAGAATAAAAACCAAACATTTTCTACCAATAGATTTAATGGAGAGTATTTCACTTAAAAAATAAATAATGTACTTTTGTGCAACATCTCCAGTAAGCCTGGCCTTCATTTAGTATGAACCACATAGAGGGGTGAAGGTAACACATCCATCCTTCTCTGCCTTTTTTAGCCATCAATAATGACATGTGTGATGCAATGTTTGTGTAATGGTCCACACTCCGTGTTGACAGCTGGCTTTGCACATTACAGTATCTGTGTGATATCCTGGATGAATTGTGCTCGACATCTAATTTCATGCGGCATATATGTTGAAAGTTAACGTTATGTAGTAGGCTACCATAGTTTATACGCATTTAGTGAGCTTTTTGGATTTGTGTAGCAGGACATTTACACATTTACAGAGTATTTATTTTTCATAAAGTCACATGAGGAATTTAAGATGCATCCTTTGCCTGGTATTAACTGATACGACACCTCATTTAGAAGTGTGCAAGACATTTTCAGAACTGAATAACTTAGTTTTATGTATATCCAAGTCAAGCCAGAGTTCAAACTTTATGAGGTTGCTAATAGAGTTCAGTCTTTATATTGCTTTGCCAGTTTTTTTTTTCTTTATATATACAGTATGTATATATAATATGCTGGATTTCTGCCACTTATATTGCTCCTCTGCCAGGATATGGGTGGAATTCATTATAATCAAAAGTCAGTCCAGTTTCCAGAATAAGGCATTATCATTAGATTTTTACAAAGCAAGACTATGGGGACACAGCATATTTCTTCCATTAACATGCATCATGGGAACCCAGTGCCATCCACAGCATAGACATGTAATTATGATTTTCAAAAATGTGACATGCTAACATGTCATGGAATATTGTTTTGTTTAGGCTTCATTTTAGCCAGACCATGTAATCTTACGTTTTTGATACCATTTCAGTACCTAAACCTATGATTGTGAGTGACAGCAAAGTTTATAAAACAGTGAAAGGGGCTAGCAGAATTACTGGTTGAGATGCAGATCAAATTCAGGTTGGTGCAGCCGTCTTTCCCCTTCTGTCTCCTTCAAAGTGTTTTTGTGGAAATCAGAAAAGTCAACATAAGTTTTGCAATAATTTCACAAAATAAATGTTACAATTTGTTCAGAAAAAAAGGTAGTTTGTAGCAATTTTAAGCTCTGAAAGAAGCTATTTTGAGCTTCTGACTTGTGACTGCAGTTAAAAACAACTTTCAAGTCTTTGGTAAATAATTTAAATTTTATTATGGTCACAATCACTAAGGGCATAATATTCATAATGAAAATTACAGTCCCATTTAATATAAAGTACGTAATGCTTTCGTGTGGGGATACCATTGTGGAAGACTGTGGTCAATGAAGCTCATCACAACTTGAAGTGTACGCCAATAAGTCAAATGCAGTACAAATGGGGAAAAAAAAACATCTTTAAAAACAAATATATGATTGTAGTTTACAACACAGGAGTTTTCTTTGGCTCAATGTGACGAGCCTGATGGGGTCTTCCTGCCTGAGTCCACATCACAGGTGCAGAAACCTTAGTGTTGGGTAAAACACGACCATTTTGGCGTACATAAAACTATAAAATACAAAAGAATATTTTCATTTAGGCTTTCTTAGATGACAAAAAGGATATTCATCACTGGTTTTATATGATCCGGTCAGCTGGTACACAGCAGAGTACCACCAGTGATTTCCTTATGTAGCTCCTCAAGTATGAGGTTTTGGAAACTAATCTCATATTGTGCAGATGGATGTTTTTGGCATGACGTTAGTGAAATAATCATTTTGCATCACTGTGTGTGTGTTCACAAACACATGCACACTACTTGAGTGTAAGCCCAGTGCTTTCATCGTCTGTCTGTGAAATGTGGCCATCTTC
Organism: Atherinomorus stipes; assembly: GCA_023101725.1. NCBI lineage: Eukaryota > Metazoa > Chordata > Actinopteri > Atheriniformes > Atherinidae > Atherinomorus > Atherinomorus stipes. The sequence goes on from JALJCO010004779.1 coordinate 453,449, forward strand.
TCTGCCATGACTCAGGTTTTACTGCACATTTTTTTCAATTTTTTTTTTTTTGACTTATGTGGTACATTTGCAACTAACCAGAGAGACATGGCGACTATTCGGGCACAGTTTATCTCTGCTGGTTGTGCAGGTACCATCTGAATGAACGCTGAAAGTCCTCAGCTGCAGATTCTAGTCCAATATCAATGTTCAGATCATAAAAGTCTTATATTTAAAGGTAAATTTATTGAAAGAATTAGAAGCCTTTAAAACCACATCCTCCACAACCTGATGCGCACTGTTGATATGTTTCTCCTCAGAAATGTTCAGAACACGTGTGGCTGTCCCTTATCATCCGTTCTACACAAGTCAGGCAGCGTGAACTGAATTATAAAGAAAATAGGCAAAAAAAAAAAAACCCTCTAGCATCTGCCCTTCCAAGCCATTCCCTGGAAAGAATTTAATTCTGGGATTTGCTGGACGCCACACAGCCTTTGGGATGTAATCTCACATCCACACACCTATTAACCTCTACCAACAGAGAAGTTGGAATGACTTTCAAGCTCCAGTGGGTCCAGTGCAGGATAATGACTGTGGTGAGTTCAGGTAATGTGGTTAGCAAGCTGTTGGGGCCAAGCTGTCAACTCCATGGCAGAGTTAGAGGTGGGTGGGTGGAGGGGGGTGGTAAGAAACTCGGAGAAGGGAGAGAAAGAGTAAAGCTGAACCTGACATTGCCTGGGAGCAGAAGCAGCAGCCTGGGATCAACTGCATAGCTAGACTGGGTTGGACATCTTCCCTGCAGAGAGCTCTCTCCTGAAGCTCAAATATTACGCATGCAAACACGTGCATTCCAGTGTGGATACGCATGCACACATGCATGAGCATAAACATGAAAGGGTAAATGTAAAGCCCTTTTCACATAATGCAGTATTCCCCTTATCTTCTCGAATATGTCTTATGATCTCTCACTCTCCTCTCCCTCCTCTTCTTCCAAGCAAAGGTGCTGCAGGGCAGCGAAGATGTTCATGGCAGCAAAAGCCACATAACATATTACTCATCCAGGCCTTTGGTAGACCTCACAGCATCATCCATGCCCGATGGCACTTCCTCGGAGCTGTGTACCCACACATACTCATTCTGACAGCTCATCAATCAATTAGTCAAGCAGCCAACGTGACAGTTAGTAAAGCAGCTTTACAATTAGCCCCCTCTGGCCCAGGTGCCCCCCACCCTTCCTCCTTTGCTCCTAAAACTTATGGGAAAAAAATGGATTCAGGGTTTCTATACTTAATTTTTCATCCGGTCTGGCTTGCATGTAAAACCTTGGCTGTCACCCCAGGTGACCCCTGTAAGGTCTCCCATTTCACCGCAGGAGACCTGACTCACATCCAGGCCAGTCTGAAAATGAGCCAGCCATGCAGAAGAGATGAGATGTAGGGAGGGGAAGACACGCAACCTAAAAAAGAACATAATCTAGAATAAGTGATTAAGAGGGAAAGATGCAGATGAAGAATTTGTGGCAACAAAAGGGAAGAAAATTAATGCAAGAGGGGAAAACACAGCGAATTTATATGGTACTTAAAAGGTCAATATTTGTGAGACTACATGAGTTTAAAGGATACTTGTCTTTGATTATGTTAATTTGTAAGTTTTATAAGATTAAACATGGTAAAGTTTGACCAGCGAACTGATTGTTATATTTAAGGTATTTCTGCCCCCCCCCCCCTCCCCGTCGCACTTGTAACATTTAGAGCCATCAGAGTGTTAGTGTTTCAGTTTGTGATCTTTTATCAGCTTAGAATCAAAATCTTTTCTAATCTGCGTGAAACGCCCAGATAGCAACAGAACAGCTGGCAAATACTGCATTCTTTAGATATTTAATCTCAGTTTTCACAACGCGCAGCGATATTGCACTTTAGGATTAAAAAAAGAAAAAAAAAAATAAAGCTTTTGATTTCAATCTAAAAAACATACAAATGTTAAGAATAAGTGACCAAGAAAAATTGAGAATAATTAGCAGCCTCCTCATCTTTGGCTCTCCAAATCCTGAACCCTCCTCTGTCTGGCCTATTTGCATTGGTGTGTCATTACAGGACCAGAGGATTTAAGCTAAGCCATATCAGCAGCTGAAAAAGACTCCTCTTAGAAAATACTCTGGCCTGGATGTGGCAAATATGTTGCTGTAATGCATTTACATTTGTAGGGGCAGAGATCAACAATAGAGCCAGCTGAGGCAGAAGCAGAGAGCTCTGCCTTGGTAAAGTGCTCCTCAAGGACCCAGGGTGCACATGTTGTGGTTTAGCACAGGCATGCTATATTCTCAACAAGAACATGCTCTGTTCAACCCTTTAACCACATCAAAGGCAAGAGCAAGGTTGCTTGCTAAGATCTAAAGTGTGGCTATTCTGAGCAGTTGTTTTGGAGACTGAATCTGCAAAGTGTAAGTCCACTCAGACATGAAGAGAAACCCCAGAGACGGGTCGCAGCATTCCTCTTGAACTGGACTCCTCACGCAAATGCATCAACCTCTGCAGCAACCTCCAAGCACAAACAGTCAAACAAACACACTGACAAACGTGCATGTGTGTGCAAGAAGACTCATTTTGATAGAGGGGAATAACCTGAGGTAAAAATCAGACTTAAAGGTTTTGATGCCACCAAGCATCTTTACATCTTACATTACATCAGTAAAGTGTAATGTTGTCTTTGAGCAGATGAGGGGTAACATTGATCTGTGTGCAGGCACGAAACGTATTATTGCATATATTTGAAAACAGACTTTTATAAATGATATTGCAGCTAAAGAAGAAGCTTGCAGGTAAAAAAATGCTACTAAAAATAAATGAGTGTGAAGTTAGAAAATATGATCTTCATAGAGCTTGAAGTCAGATCCTCATCTCTACTTCAAGCTAGGCTAACAGATACTAGCACAACACACAGGAATCTTGGATCAGACATCCAGGTCCGATGGCTTTGTGGATGATCTATGCGGCAGGTTTTAAGAAGGAAGAATGCTTTTTCGATGTGTATGACCACCCAGAAATGATGCGCTGCATTAATGTAACTCCTAGCCCACACTGCAGTAAGAAAAGAATGATCAACAAGCATCAAAACAAAGCGATGCTCATCCATGAAGTCTTCCAACAAATCTATACTGAGTTTACCCTGAACTTAAATAAAATTCCCATCAAATCGATATTTTCATTTTATGACAGCCCATGTAAAACACGGGAACATGTTTAATTTACAAATGTGACTCAAAAAACACTTCACTCAGGGTAAAACAGAAACATAACTACATGAACATTCAGTAGAAATCACAGCATCTCCACCAAAACAATTATGTGATCCTCTCTGCATGCATAACACACAACCTAAACTTTGACCCCAGCGCAACACTGCGTTATTGGATAACGACAACAGCGACGTGTATGACAATAGAGTTGCTCCTACACTGTGACAAATGGAGGAGATCGTGACAAGGATGTTAAGGAGGAAAGCTCATTTGGAGCTCAGTGCATGTCGAAGGTGTACGGACCCAGCATGCAACACGGTCTTAAGCAGAGCCTGACCTCCCAAGGACATACAAGCCAGAGACTTTGACTTACACCAGGCTGGCAGGCACGGATGCCACATATTAAACGGGGGGACAACCGAGACACAAAGAGTCACCCCCCTGGCTACTAAGCCTAATACCCAACAGTGCAAGCTTTTATCTGGCAGACCTTAGTGGCCCACCTGAGAGCAGAGCCAGCTGGGGAGCAGAGTGTTAAGCTGTTGGCTGTCGCTGTCTCATGTCTGAGTGTTAACAGGAAGCCAAGGCTCTGCCGCTGCTGCTGTATCTGAGGCTTTCTGTGAGATGCGTGTTGCAGTTTGATGAGTGTTTCTTGCTGCAGTGCGAGAAAGAGGGAGAGGCAAAGAATCCCTTCACATCAGAGCTTCAGATTTGCTGCTGTTGCCAGCATAGTTGCATACACATTTGCACATAAGCATGCACATGCACGCGTCAAAATGCAGACGAGCGTCCAAGAACACACATACACACAAAGTGTGTGCACAGTGAGAGGGGAAGTGCTTCAGTGACCCAGCACTGCAAGATAAGGCTGCTCTGCAATTCAGAAATATGCAACCTGCATGTTAACAACCCCTGGAGCGCAGCCTCCCTGGGGCGCTCTGCCTCCTCTCCTCCCTGCTTTCTGTGTACCTACCCTCATCCTCACCCTCTGTAGCCCTCCTCTCTACCCATCACTCCATCCCACACCTGCATCTTGCCTAACCTGACTGCAAACACAGAGGGGCAACTGAAAGAGGAGCAAAATGGAGGATGGATGTTTCAGATAAATAGAGGGAGTAGAGATGGAAAGGTTCTTGCTGGTCTGCAAGTGTGTGTAAAGTCCCAGTGAGCGACTAAGTACAGAGAAGGGGCAAGAGGGCTTAGGGAGGCAAAAATACAGCATATGGAGGACTAATGAGGTTCTACTTGGAGGGCTTCTTGAAGAAAGGTTAGACGAGGCCAAATATGAGGGGGATGTGGGAGAGTGGGGTTAAGAGAAAATGGAATGATCAAAGTGGACAGAAAGGGGAGATGTTAGCCAGAGAGAGTGCTGCTGAGCAAAAATGTGACAGAGAGACAAAAAGAGGAGGGAGGGGGGGAAAAAGAGGCATAAATATACGGAAAGAAGAGAAAGAAAGCACAGATCCATTCTCAGTTGTGGAGGGAGACTGTCAGGTTTCTGCACTGTAGATGCGATGGAGAATGACGTCCACACGACACAGGCATAACACACTGGCTTTGATACTAATATCAGTCTTTTTAGTGGGAGGTTGATGAAATTTGCATTTAGATTGAAATGACTTGGGAACGGCCAGGAGACCACAGAGTGCCGCAGAAGGAAAGAGAGAAGCAAGGGTAGAGAGGCGGGGTTGTGTCTTTGCTTCAGTCACAGCCATGGGATGCCCCCCCCCCCCCCCCCCCCCCCCCTACACACACCTTTTCTGAACTATACACTCCAAACACAACTATTCTCTGCAGACTTGATGTTTTACTTTGTCTTCAAGGATGAAGGGGAGCTCTGCACGCCACCCACATCTCCCCTCCCTCTGCTCTCAAAGCTGCACATGCCTGACATTTGCATCGTCCAGAGACTGAGGAACTATGAGGAGGAGGTGGATAGTGCGCTCAATTTGTGTCTTAATCACATTAAAACGGCCCTGTTCAATTTTCTAAACGATTTAACGAGGGTTGTGCCGACTGAGACAGATCGCGCACCGTTTCCTAATATTGAGCCCTGCCCGACTAATGGAAGGGAAAGCAAACACTTCATTTCTTCTGGTGCAATACTGCCACTGTATTGTTTTGCTAATATAATTATTGCAATCAGTAATTCTCTTCTTGGGATATTGAAAATGTATTGTTTATATGTCACAATTATTTAGTTTCTACAGTTTCTTTTCAAGGGTAAAGCCTGAAGTACCTTTATAAAAAGAACTGGGTCAGAGTAGGAACCTAAACTGTTATCATGATTTATTAAGCAATAACTTTAAATATAAATCCTCTATTCTAACTTATGTTGTTGCAACAATTAAGATTGAGTATTCTTTTTCCATTTGTTCCCCATTTATCTACTTTCTTTGTACCAAGTTGTCTCATGCTTATCATTCATACACTTAAACAAATAGTTGAAAATTCATGTAGATCCAAAAGAGATGAAGACTCCTGTTGCACTCGTCCAGTGTCATCGTCAGGTTGGCAGTAGTAGAACAACAGTACCACCTTGTGGTGATACTCCATAAAGGCAACTGGTTCAACTGCTGCTTGCATTCTAATCACAATTACCTGTCCAGATGACCGAAGAAAACCGACAAGACAATGCTGTTGTAACAATTTTTTTTTCCTGATTGCTTAAACACAAAAAGCAAAAATTAGGCACAATTTTTACAACCTTTACTTCTGCTCCCAATCGCTTGACTTAATTTGTTACTACTATAGATTTCCTTATCATATTAGAACTTTGACTTTCCTTCTTTACACACTGATGCCAATTTCACATCACCCTTTTGTCCAAACACAACACACAATTTTTCTGGTTTGCACACACTTCTCACATAAAATCTCAAAGCAGCAAAGCAATCCACAACACACAAATATTCAAATCTCTAAATTTTCGGGTCTGGCGAGCAATTTGCAACCAAGGACTGCAGCATAAAGGGAGGCTTGACCCTCTGTTTTGTTTGATGAGCAATGGAGAACAGAGTAAATGGTCACAGAAGGAGAGGGGTAGGGAATTCTATCTCGATGATTCCCCTGTTAGGTCTGACGACCCAACAGTTGAATAGCGAATCAGAAGCAATGCCGGCACCCGTAACCCTTCAACCAAATCAGCCACTATCTTTGTACATGTACATGTGCATTGAAAAGTTTAGAGACAGTTTAACTCAGTTCACCTGGAAAGGTTGTAGTTGATTTTAGGTTAATTCTGACATCATACGAAAAACCAAATATCCTTAACTTTTTGTGAGTAGTGTACTTGTGTACATCATTTACACACTGTTGCTCTAAATCTAAAGATCTTTTGTTCTTATTGATTTGCTCATATGTGATTGCCATATAAGAGTGAAAATAGCATACAAATAGAAGTCAACACAAGCAATAAGGGAACCAAAAATATTTTATTTCCTGAATAAATCTGATGCTGCTGTGGATGCAGCATTGTATAGTACTGCAAAAGAAAAATCAAAGCAAAGTACACTCATCACACATGGAATAGGCTAAAACAAAGCTCTCTCGGCATTGTTGTTATCCAGTGTTCAAGACAGATAGTTTGACCTTTGACTTACATTATTTATAGACTTACGTCAAGGAGTGATTGGTTGGTGTTCAGTAAAACAGTCACTGTTTACACCTGTGAGGACAGAGTCTAAGGCACTGATGAATAAGTGTGGCATTTTAAATGGTTGTGTTTAAAATGGGAAATCAAGTTACTTTTCGGTCTAGTTATTTGCAAAAAGTGAGTAGCTACATTGAAAACTGTGTCAAGGCTGAGAATGTGTTTATGGTCTTACTGATTTGAGGTGAAGTTGTGAGGTTTGAGTGAATACGTTTAGAAATAGGGTGATATATAAAGGTTTTGTGTGTAAGCAATTGAAAAAAAACTGCAGGAGATTTGATGGCATAGAGTTGTTTTGCAAAGGGATGCCAGGGTTTAGCAATTTGTGTGTGATGTTTGGAGTTGTATGTGTGCAGTTTTGAAAAACGTGTTTTGATAATCGAAAAAAACTGTAATTGCACGTCCAAATCTTGTCATGGAATTTAAACTTTCAGCAATAGGTCAAATCTGGGAAAGAAATCTGGATGCAGGGTGAAACCAATGCAGAAAAGCAAATATATTGTAAGGGGATGGGAATTTTGATTGCAACTGAAAATAAAAACATAGGCTATTACAACAGGAATTGCAAAACAACAACAAAAACAATTAAATATGTGACCCACAGCCATATTTTAGCACCTGGACATATATATGCTCATATCACTAAAACCTCAAGCATTCCTCATTACAGCTTAATCAGTGGTTCAGTATTTCATGTTTATTAAGTAAAACCCACTGAAAGTGATGATAGTGAATTTAAAAGGTCTCTAGCTATTGCATTATGTTAATGACTGCAGAGGAGGAGACGTGCATTAAATGGGAGATGCGATTGCATTAAGTGTTAATAACAATTTACAATGCCAGATACCCCCTTAGGATTTCTAATCTTCCTTGCAATAATCCAATCCTCTGTCAACATAATCCTGCTGATATTATTAAAAACACCCATGATGACATGTAGATATTCCTACTTTTCCTCAGAGCCAATAACTTTAATTCACCTGGTGGGAGTGCACATGTGTGTGTGGAGAGAGAAACGAGAGTGAGTGCTTGGAGAGGTGATGGGAGGGAATGCAAAAGACATTCCTAGTGATGAAGAAGCCCCAGGGGGGGGGGGGGGGGTAAATAGCTCTGAACTACCTGGGTACATACATTACCAGTTTGGGAATGTAACACATCCAAACCCACACATCCACAAGATGTATTATTATTACAGGTCTTCAGCTATTGATACTAATCTACCTACAAGTCCAGGTGAAAGGGGCTCGTAAAAAGGGAGATAATGAAAAGTTGTCCTGCTCATTTGAACAGGGAACACCTCAGACATGACGAATTCTTCCATACTCAGGGTGAGAAAAGAAATAAAATAGCAAGCAAGACTTATAACTAGAGTAGGACATCACTCTGCGGACTCCTCAGTCTTGTAATTCATTAAAGGCAACACTGATTTTTCAAAAAATGAGAGAAAGTAGGACGTGCTTTAATGTCTTAGGGGAAATTTTAAGCCACTCTTAACGGCTTAGCCCTCCCCCATCACACCTTAATAATGGGCTGCCATTTGTCCAAAGTCATAGACTAATGGTCGGATCACCATATGAATACAGCCACGGTGGTGTACGGCTTTAGCTGCGTTACATTTTTATCATCACTCCAGCGTGAGGATCACTGTACAGGTTAATGGGGACAGAGGATGCCCCTCTTAGAAGGTTCCATTCGTGACCAGCAGGGGTCAGTGTAGTCCTCAAACCCGGCTGTAGGTGCCTGAAAGGAAGATTGAACCTTGAATGGAGTACAGAGGGGAGCGGCCTGCAGTGGACTGGCCAGCCAGAGCCGCACTGCATCAAACACAAGGTGGGCAAATTGTTATTAAAAAGCAAGAGCCAGCTCGGGTGGGCAGTCTGACATGGCCTGGTGCAGAATTTATGGAGCATCTGGCCTGCAAGAATCTCCTAAGTTATTAAATATAACTCATTTTTAACCATCAGAAAGTGTCAGACTCAAGACATAAATCTGTTGGCTACTCAGTGGCATGGAGGCATTAGTGTGTGTATGTGTGTGGGGGGGAAAAGAAAGCCCTACTTGGATGTTTAAGTCATAAACCCTTCCCACATCTATTTGAAGCCATGTAATACCAGAGATACTGTTTATCCCTGTGCGCACTGTAAGCGGAGAAGTGTTGACGCCTGATTTGAGTTTTATGATACTCTTTATTTATCAGGCTCCTGCCTCCTCCTGCACCTCATATAAACATTAACTGCTCCTGAGTGAAGACAATGTCCTCTGTTTTCAGTGACTGCACACAGAACAAAGTTCCTCTTCACCCAATTAGCCGAGGGAACTGTTCAATGATAGACTTTGCTGCTCGTAAAAGTCACATTTAGCTTGAATGCGAAGCTTGTGGAAAAAAGAAGGGAGACCTGAGGAGGAAGGAATAAGAGTTGAAATACATGAATAAATGCAATAGGGTCAAAGTGGTACGATATCAACACTTTTATTATTATTTGGCTTTTAAAGTGTCTTGAAAAAACAGAAAAAAAATTAGTACAAGTCTCCCTTTGGATTAACACAAAACTTATACAGTATATGATGCAAGGCATAGAAAAGATAAAAATCCAAAAAGCTACAGCCAGCAATTTAGCTTAGCATAAGGACAGGAACGGGAGGAAACTTGTTTGGCTCTGTTTTGTGGCTTGTATGCTCAATAGTACCCTCTTCAAATGTTGTGTACCCCATACAGATACCGAAGGATCAAAGGTCATCCTTGTGCTTCTAAAGTGCATCGTTATGAAATATTTATTAACCAAGTGTAGGATCATGAAGAAGAAGAAGAATTTACTTTAAACTTCTAGAGATTTTATCTGTGGTGTCCCCCCCCCCCCAAATCTAATTAGGCATCAATCTTGAATCCTACCATTACTGTGAGTTCTCTCCAACCAGTATAGACAAGCTTATCCCAACTCTGGTCTTACCTCTTCCTTTCTCTCTTTCTTTTCTTCTCCTCCTCCAGAAATGTCTTCTTATGTTTCTTTGCTGGATCAGCATTCAAAACAGCCAATGTGTTGATATTCGCTGTTTAGCATGTGATGCCTTGCGGGAAGTGAAACTTGCACCGGCAGTAAAACCCACCCAGCAAAAAGACGTTGAAAAGACATCATGTCCATCTGTTGAAAACGTTGAAACAACATTTTGATTTGGTTGAAAGTGAAAGGTGAAAAGCCGTCTTTCAATTAGATGTTGAAAAGAAGTTTTTCAGCGTCTGATTTTGGGCTAAATTTGCACCAAATCAGACGGTCCAAACTCAGCCCCATTTTCAACGTCTATTTTTAGGTGTAAATATGGCTATGACGGACCAACCAGATTTAGCCCAAAAAACAACGTTGAAATGACGTCTTGTGTTGAGGTTTCTCAACCTCAGGATGCTGCTGGGCAACGAAGGCTCCAGAAATGCACATAACGAATGTCACTGTGTCGTCAAACAAGTTAGGAAAGCAGAGTTTAGGGTTGGAAAAGTCTTTACATGTCATTACATGTCTTAAATATAACATGCCAAAGTTATATTGCCAAAATCATCATCTCAGAGGTGAAATGCTTTATAAAACTACAAAAAAGTGCCCTAGTATGTAAAAATTATTGTATTGGGAAAACTAGGCCTCTCATGAAAACTAACTGGTCCTGTTGAATTCATAAACACATGAACGAGTACAACCAACTCCAACCTCCTTATGAGAATTTAGTTTTTTTTTTTTTTTTTTTTTTTTTCATGAAAACACTTGAGAAATAATTCTTCTCTGATGTGGAAACGTTCCTTTGAGTTGTACGCCCCTCCTGGTGTTTGTGAGGACGGCACCTCACAGGACACCATCAGGGATCATATCAGATGTTCATATCACACCAGACTCGCCTAACATGGTGCATCTTCTCTTCTGTGTGGTGTAATGCTTCTTTCATGTGGTGGTTGCAGAGAATAACCTGACATTGTCAAACACATTTCTCTCTGAATTGTCTTAATTTTCTGCTTATCAGTCCCTGATGCAGCCAAGAGCATGACAACCCCCAAGCATATGTGATTGGAAGCTCTTTTAAAGCAACCTTTACCGATGTTGCATTCTTACACTATTTTTTAACAGGGTAAAATGCTATGAATGAGGTAATGGAACTCTAAAATACAAGACAGACCCACCATTAATCAAAATAAAATATTATTCCAATCTCTAAATATTCAATGAAAACTCCAACCAATCCTTGAAGTGGGGTGCACCTCTAGGATTGTCCAACGGACCTGCCTGTCAGACCTTTTGATTCTGCATTGGGAGGTGGAGGGAATGAAGGGGTGTGTCTTAGGAGTGAGGCGGGACTGTTTATATTCAAATAATCTTGCTGTGCTTTCTGAAATGCAAGATCGGTAAAGGTTGCTTTAATGACTTGTTTTTTTTTTTCCCTCACAATCCACACCAGACTTCAGTTTCGTCTGAATGCCGCATCCTGGAAACTTCTTGACTTCATGTAAATAAAGTCATTACAAACTGCCAGGAAGCGGCTTGCAGTATTCTGATATTGGGCGGTGTTGGACATCAGATGGGCGTGGCCAGATAGGTTGGTTAGGGTTAGGGCTTTGGGGTTGGGGGAAGGCTTAGAATAAACAAATAAACAAATCAAAAGAGTTTGTGAGTGGAATTAGATGTCCAACCCCGCCCAATTTCAAGCTCTGCCTCGTCCTCCAAACAGCTAAAACAGGGGTTTTGTATTGGTGCCTGCCTTATGACGTTTGGAAAAGGCACTTCTTTTTATATCAGTATTTCTGATGTCATCAGCCATCTCTCTTTGTGGATTTTTTTTTATTATTATTATTTTTTAGAAAGAAACCATATTTCTGGTCAAGACTGGAGGAAAAAAATGTTCAGATAAAAATTACTTTTTTTTTTTTTTAAGATTTTGCCAATTCAATTCTGGATGAACACACTTTAGTTTGTTTTCTATTTCATGAGATATTCAGATAATAAAATGCGCTCATTTGCATTGTAACATGCAGATATTTTACAGTCACACTTCAGAGATTCTGATAAGGACTGCAGTTCATAACTTCATTAGAACCACAGTGAGGTTAACATCTTGTTCTTCATGTATATAAAAGCAAGATAATGTCTCTTTCAACCCCTGAACCAGACATGCATTCACCATGGCAACAAGCTTCTTCTCATGCTGTAGACAAACATACAGCAGGGGTGTGTATCATCCTGTCTTATGCACAAGTCGGTCTGGTTTGAGCTTTACTAATGTTTAAGTCCTAATTTTATTGTGATCTTTGTTAACAAACCTCGATGGTAGCTTACTGTGCACAGAGCTGGGGGGTAGAATGAGCGCACAGGAAGCAAACAAGAAAAAAAAAGTTTGTCTTTTGTTTATGTAAAAGTTTGACACAGCGTTGAAGAACGAGACACCGAGTGCAAATATTGTCTGAAGGTAGAAAGACAGATGGAGGCAGGAAAGGAGAAAGCAATTAGTGAGAGATAAAAAGCGTGACAGGGAGGGTAAGACAACCCCCTATTACTCCAATTAATTCAATTTGAAAAAAATAAATGCAGGAGGAAAAAACAAAACAAAAAAAGGAGAGTAGAACTGGGCGCACCAGAAATGCAGATCCATTTCCATCGCATCAGCAAGTGTTTGAGGGTCATGAGTGGGCAGTCAGATTAGGTCTCCTGCCAGGCTGAGCAGAAAACACCATGCTGGCATTTCAGATGAGCAGAGGGGAGCGCATGCCCTGTCAGCCGGTACATTAACACTAATTCAACATGACTTGTTGATATATTTCTGTTGCGGTAATGATGTTAATGGCAGTATTTTAATGCCCGTGTGGATGGAAATCAGAGGGAATATTAATGCAGCCATCGGCTGATCGTGACGAGGGTGGAGCACATTAATATGTATCGTGTAATCCTGTGTGCATATGTGTCTGTAAATGACTATTACCCCTCTAGTTTAAAATTTACTTGCGAGAGTCATCACTTATCTTTCTCTCTGTGCTAAGTGGTCTTAAAGCAGGTGTCAGTGACGGCTGATTGAGCAGGTTGTGACCTGCAGACAAACAGCCTCAGCCTGGGCTCTGTAGTAGTGCATGTGCAATGCCAGCGCTGAAAACAGACTGTTTGTAGAGTTTGATCCATGATAGATATGAAAGCAACTGCAGTGACACCCTGCCAGCACAGACTCCTTCAGTGACCCAATTAATGTGTCGCCTTAGCCACAAGTGGGTGGGGGAAAGGGCGTATGATATATGCCACTAATTAACTCTAAAGCCTGAGCATGTCTGTGGTCTAGCTCAGGGTCTTGCTTGTTTAAAAGTTCACGTCAAACTGGGAAGAATCATGAGCCGAGACTTGACTAATATTCCCTCCGGAAAACGAATTGTTCATGCATAAACTTGCTGATAAAATGCAGTTATTTCCGCTCATGTTTGAGTTTTGTTTCCTTGGACACCAACAGAAAAGTAATTTATTTTTGTTTTCAAGCTGCAACTTCATTAGTCTTATCGGTGGCGATTGTTTTAAGATGTGCACGATTAAGTTCGCATCCACACGCTTTCAGTCAGAATGCAATTTTCTCCACTAAACATGCAGGAAGTGATTCTACAAATAGTCAGCTCCATTTGTGATCAGATTATTCAGGCATTTCTGCATGTGATGGCAAAGTGGAGCAGATTGCTGCCATCTTTGTGATCCTCCAGCCTGCTTGACAATTCTATTGTCAAGCAGCAAGCAAGAAAAAAAAAAAAAAAAAGGGGGGGGGGGGGGGGGCATGAAATCCCACCCTGTAGGAGCTCTTTAACCTGTTTACTACTTTCTCCAGTCTCAGTGATGGGAATGTACCTTCTCTCCACAAAATCAACAATAAACTATTGTGTTTCTCAGACACTAAAACCACATTGCTCTTTTTGGCACCCCATTATGAAGCTCTCCCCCCCGAGAAAAACATCCATATTTCAGTCAGATCAACAGTTGCTGTGCACCACATAAGGATATATAAAATCTTTAAAGGCCACTTGACTCCCATATATATATACATATATACATACATACATATATAGATAAATAGATAGATAGATGTCTAGTGGCCTTTAAAGATTGCAGTAAATTATGTCATTAAATATTTATCTATATGTTTATATGAAATGAAATGAAATAAATGAAATGAAAAATACTTTATTTACCCCAGAAGGGAAATTCAATATTGCAAAAGGCTTGTACTTTTTTTTTTCTTGAAAAATATAACATATAAAATAATAATACAACAATAATAATCAGTCAATCAGTCTTGTTCTTCAAGGTGATGGCTGCTAGCAGGAATGAATTTCTGTACCTCTCTGTCCTACAGCGATCCTAACGCAGCCTCCCATCGTGTTGTGGAGAGGGTTAGGGGGTTACTAGAAGTTACTAAACTGTTAACAAAAATTTAGGGATAATATTTGGCTTTTTTTATATGATTTCAGAGTGCACTATAACTGGGGATGTATACCGGTAGTTATGATTTTATCGATACAATACCAATATTGATACTTTCTATCGATACCGATATTTATTAATACTCTCATTGATACTACAACGTAATTTAGGGTAAACAATAAAGACATTACAAGATGTTAAAAGATCCTGTGGTGGAGAACATTTGTTCAGAGGGTGCTGAGGCCTGAACATAAGGACAGCCGTTAGAATGAGGGAAGTGTGTCTGTCTTACTCCATCACCATGATTATGCAACAGTTAGGTAGACATTCAGATAACAGCATCGTTTGTCCATAATCTTAACGGCACCCCTGCATCGTTAAGATTTGGAACCCGTACCAAATGATACCAGCACCCAGTATACATCACTAACTATAACCTTTCCAGATGAACTGAATCCGTCTTTCTCTTAACTTTTAAATGAACATCGTGCAATGTTCAAATATTCATTGCACATCATGTTGTTCTCAAAAAAGATGATTCCCCACAAAAAATACAAAGAAATTGTCTGAACAGTTACTTAACCTCTACATATTCTGGTTTAATGACACCTTCTTTCTAAACAGTATAAGTTTAGACATTATTAGACAAAAAAAAAAACACCGAACAGACGACATAGAGACATTGATATTTTTATGTCATGGTATATCCACCACTGTTCTTAGCTTTTCTTTCAATAAATTGTTTGAGACAAAGGAATTATAACATCATAATTTCAGTTAAATGTCCAACATTCATGATGTAATATCAGGGAGGTATGTTGATGATGATGGTGTAATGATGGGACTGTCTTTAGGTCACAAAGGGAAATTTGATAAATGTCATCACAGCATAATAACCTACAAATAACAAAAAATACATAACTTTCCTTTTGTTATTTTTTAGTCCAAAGAAGTATATTATCAAGATGTTTACATCTAATAAATTATACTTAAAAAAAAAAAAAAAAAAACATTGAAACCTGAAATTTATCAAGAAAATGAAGAACCACAGTTTATTTTTTAGACTTGCACTAGATCTTACGAATAATTATGATCCGCAAAATCACAAAACATTACATTTACATTATGATTAGTTACATTTTAAGTTTTAGAAGTAATCTTTAATGTAGTACTACCTATACATTTCCACATCTGTGTAGTAATTCTTAACTCACCTCATCACACAAACTGAAGTGAGATCAATTAAGAGATAAAAGATACATGAAAATTTAATAATATTCCAAATGTTTTATTCAAACACAAATAATGTACTGTAGATAAATAAGGAATTAGTTTCCTGAAATAATTACAGTTAATGTCCATGTCATTTTTACATTAACCAAATTCTTCCCAACGGCCAAATTAGACCCTGCAGCAGGCTGGTTTTGGCCCCTCAGCCACGTTTGACGCTCCTGTTTTATAACAATGGATGGGTGAAAGTCAGACCATTATAAGTTATAATGTGTAATGTTGAAAAGCAATTGTTCTCTGCAGCCTGACAGTTTACACCCCACGCACACACATACAAAATCAGTCGCATGCTCCACAGCTACTACCCAGTAAAAAATAACATTCAGTTGTTCCTTTTTTTCTAACTCTGAGACTTGCAACCGTGCAGTATGTACGATTAAGAATAGGTTACATTGTTACCTGTCAGAAGCTGATTATTTCCAGAGAGGTAGAATTTTTAGCTGAGGACTTGGATTGTTTGCAGATTTTAAACAAGCACAGAGCAGAGTTGTCTTTAAAACAACAATAGCTGCCAGCAGTTTATAGTCAACATTCAGGCTGATCTGTTGGCAGAAACTCTATTTGGTATTCATAAATGGTATTATAAAACTGTGCAGAAATAACAATTGAATTTTTGTTACCTCAGAATAAATAATCATATCCAAAGACAACACATAGCTTCCATTTCCTCCTCACTATGTTCCAGTGCCATGTTCCTATAGCCCAGAAGGGGAAAATCAAACCTCTGCAGGGGATTTTTGTGATATTCCACTGGCATCATTGTTTAGATTTAGATAGAATACATTCAGCTTGTTGACATTTACATTACGTGTTGCCAGAAGCCTCTCCGTCCTTCACTGGACTTTATCTGGGAAAGATGCAATAAAAAAAAGCAGTAAAACTTTGAGGAGAGCAGTAGGACAACGGACCGTCCTATTGCTTTCATCAAAGTTTTCAAAAATCTGTCTGAATGAAGTCTCGAAGGTCACAACAGGAAATGTCAACAAAGGCCGAATTCTCCTCACTGGAGTCAGAGGTTTATTAGTACACATAGAAATCCCCACTGGTAGATCCAACATGATCACGCAGCTCAACTCAGACCTGCTGGTCACACAAACTGTGGATGTGGGGAATTTTTCTCCATCAACAAGCTTATGTGGTGCTGAATGAAGAAAGATTCAATAACATATTTCATGGAATGTATGCTGGAATAAACGCGAACCATAACTCTCCGAATAACATCATGTCGGCATCTAAACTTCAGGGAGATTTCTTTATACAAACTTGAAGTCCTTCTTCTCAGTGCGACCATGTTGCTCTCATCCCCTGACATTTCCCAGTGTTAGAACATAGAAAATATATGCTACAAAATGTCACTGCCCCCTCTCTGCCACACAAGCCTCTGCCTGCTTCAAATGCGACACCAATCACAAAACAAAACCCCTTTTTTTTCTCTTACATCATAAGACAAATAGTACAACAGTGGATAACACGCCATCTGATTAAACTGCAACCTCTGCAAGATATATGGCATCAGGACTCTTGGAGAAGTTTCCTTCTGCTGTTTCACTTTGGATTTTGAAGAAAAACAAAACACATTAGATGCAAAGTTAGGAAGTGAATGAAACATAGATGAATTTTTTTAAATAACTGGGAGGCGAGGCAGCAAAGTACAAGCAACACCTGCCATCAGTCAGAAGTAACATCTACTGACAGCACCAACAGGAGTTGACCCAGCCGAGTTTAGTCCGATGTCTTTAAATATTCTATACTGTAGGTGCTGGACTGTCTCCTTTCTTCCTTCCTGAGGCTCTTCCTCACTTATGTAATATATACAGCACTACACAAAAGTCATGAGTCACTGCTCATTTCTCAATGTGTTGAGAGGAAAAATGGGAAAAAGGTGCTGTGATTCATCAGAACATGAGCTAACATAAATGTGTTAATAGTATTTATGGTAAAAACAGAGTTTATAATAAAAAAAAACAAGTGCACCTCCACTCATGTCATTTTTATTGCACTAAGGAGCCCGCAGTGCATGAGATGTGTGTGTGTTTTTCTAATCTTTTGATCCAGTTCGTTCCACCCTGGTGTGGATGTGCATGTTCTGGTTGTTCAGAGTTTGTACAATTCAAATGATCTTGAACGGTGATATTTGGAGTGACCTTCTCAATTAAACAACCTGAACCCACCCAGACAAGCTTTCTTGTAACTGGAGAAGTCTTTAGAAATAGTTCTCAAAGCTGTTTTGAAGGACTTTCCAAAGCTCTTATGTGGATGTTGGCTGCCTTTTGTACCGTTTTCTGTCAAGATGATCCCACTCTGCTTCAGTCATGCTGAGGTCCAGGTTCTGGGGAGGATACATCTCTGCAGAGGACCTGATTTTAACCAGTTCTTCTTCTGCCACTCCTCCCCATTTTCCCTCCTCAGTGGAAACCATTTCTGTTTTTAGGCTTCAGATGGATCAGCTGAAGGGTCAGATGTATTTCTCAGATCCCATTTCAAATCTTTTTTTCTGGATTTCTTTCTATTTCTTAAGGATATCACTTTGGAGTTCTTCTGCTTTGAAGAGTATTTGATTTCTCATCTTCCACTTATTGAGTCTCTGCTATTATTTTAGCAAAGGACACACTGCACACCACTGAGATATGCCAAGCTATCAGCTAATTCCTCCTTGGATGACTTTTTGACACAAAAATACCATTTACTAATTCTATTTTATATCTGTCACATGTGAATAAAACAGGTTTTCTGCCAAGTTTTTAGTGATTTGTAGACAACTCTGGTTCATCCACTGAGTTTGGAGCCTTTTATATTTGAATAACGAGTTATTGTTATATGTCAGTCAAAAGCAGCCAAAGAGAAACCGTAGACCTTTGGAGAGACTGAAGAACTATTATGAAGGGCCACATTGAAAGATCACAGGAAAATCTGGTAACTTGGAAGCAAAGAATGAAGAAATGGCTCAAAATATTTGCAATGTACCATAAACCTCTTGGGTCACTAAGCCCACTATTCTTGGATCACAGTAAGTTTCATTTTCCATCTGTGCCAAGCTCTCACCTAGAAATGCATGTAGATGACCTCTGCAGGGGGTAGCAGGACTTTGCTCACTTATCTCGTTATTTTCAGCACTTTGAAAAACCTTTTTTTCCTCAGAAGACCTAAAAAGACACCATCTGTTGAGAGAACTGAAGCTTGCTACTCAGAAAAATCAAAGTAAAAGTGTTAAGCACCAGATACAAAGCAGCAGATCATCACCTTGATTTAAATATGCTTCACTTTGCGAAATAGACCTTAAAAATAAAACTTTTTTCAGTTCACATAGAGGGGAAAAAAAACACTCAATTACATTGTAAGTTGTATTTATATATATATAAAAAAACAGACTCTAAATATGCTGTTGCTTTTCCTCCACTTGAACAGTAGAATAACACATGCTCATAAATTATTTCCTTTCATAACCAGTTTACTACTCAAATTTAGGGTCTGAAGATTTCCACCTACACAGATAATTACCAACAGAAAATGCATTTAGTTTTACTGGTTCATATCCAAAGAGTTATCTGGCTAAACTGTTGGTGTGTTTGTAAGCAGGATGAAGCTAAACCATTTCCATTTCCCTCTATTTTAACAGTTACTCATGAGGGTGCAATGTTATAGAAAACCAGGCAAAACAAAGCACAAGTTGTATAAAACTCTAAAATACTGTGATTTAAGCTTTCACTGCATTGGTACCTATTCATAAGTACTTCATTATGTGACAATGCACTCTCATCAAATGCTAAAACGCAATCATTTTAAGCACCTAATCAAAAATGATTGAGACAGTCTTGAGTACAACTGGAGGGAGATTACAGTACCTGCTTTGAAACAACTCTGCAGATGGAGAATTGGTATGTTGTGGCTTAACTGAGGAGAAAGAAGGCAAAAAAAAAGTCAAATTTGAAGCCAAAACATGTAAAGCTGGACTCTACAATCAACGATGCAGCCAATTAGCACCCGGGGCTTCTTTACCCATAAGTCCCATTCATTCCAGGTGTGTCAGCTTCCACAACCCAGTCACAGCTTGAAGCTCACAATTGCTTTTTGCCAAGTGATGCAGCAAAATCTCCAGGCTCTCCTGACACGTAATGACAAATGTGTGAACGGTGGCTGGGAAACCGGCTGTGATGTCTAAAACACTATCTGAAATGATGGTAGCAAAGGGAGGGGAGAACGCGGGAGAGTGCAAATTACAGCAAAGGCAATGGGGTGGAAAAAGAACAGCCTTGTTGATGACAAGACTGTGTGCTTTTGTGACAGAGACCCTCACTGCGGTATCCATCTCTCAACTTATTTCATAAAACACACTGTCAGCTGTGAGCGGAAATGGGCCAAAGAAGGGTTTTACATCATAATTCCCGGCTGTGATCGGAGGAGATCTGTCCTCCTAATGTGTAAAAAGCTCAAGTGGGCAGGATGGAGGTGGGGCTCCGCCATCGCTCACTCCCAACAATCTGATGTGGAACTGGACTGGAATTGATGTAAATATTACCTCAAGGTTAACTGCAAGCTGCTTCCTTTAAGTGTGCAGCGTAACTATTCTGCTCAGTGAAGCTTTTCTAAACACTCAATGAGAGCTGTTCATGTGCCATATGTTTCTGCACACAATAAATAAGAAATTTATTCCTGACGAGTTTAGGTTGCTCTCCGGCATTTCTCACAAAACTAATGGGCCATGAGTGAATTATTGATGAGTGTTGATCAAGGGGAGAGCAGAAAATAGGCTACCTATAAGCACACACTCAAAAATGGTGACATGCCTGAATATTTCATCAAAGGGGGTAAATAAGCATTTCATAAGATGATAATATTCCAATGCTTTCCTTCTAATTGCTAATTTGAAACCTAAAATGAACCGCAGCCCTACTATTGACTTGTGTTCTCTTCAATTCATGAGACCTCATTTAACTGCGAGCCCGGCTCAGCAGCAGTCTTATCTCTTTCTTTTAACTCCAGCATCCCTCACTCTCTCTTTGTCGCTGTTCGCTGTGGGCAGTGTAAGAGTGATGTGTGTGACCTTGGCCTAGTTCTTTGGGCTCCCGAGGAAGGCCACATCTCACAGCGATTCGTTCCTCCCCACCAATCCCGATTAGCAGGCGGGCGGCAGGCAAAGGAAATTGTGCAGTGTCGCAGTGCAGAGAGGGCCATCGAGGAGGTGGAGCTGGATCCCTGACCCAGAAGAGGTGAGAAGAGTAGAGGAAGAGCCGGATGTGGGAACAACGGCCCGGTTAGTGAGGGGGGGTGTGCACATGAGGGGAGAATATTGCAGGACAAATCTGGGGCCGTATTCCTACTGTAAAGATTCTTAGCGCAAAGAGTTGCTCCGAGTGGAAAATTCTTAGAATCATGATGTTTTCTTAGAATTTCCCCTAAAAGTTGAGAGTAGATCCTCGTAAAGATAAAAGCTATTCCCGAAGAATCCTAGCTTCCTAGGGAGGAGGACTTATAAGCAGCTTTGGAGTTTCCTATGCAGAGGACAAGATGGCAAATGGGAGAGGCAGGAGAGATATTCCCACCTTTTTAGATCTGCTTTTAATGCTTGAAATGTTTTTATTATCCCCTATTCTTTGTTTTTCTCCATTTTTTAGTTGTTACCCTCCTTCCTTCCTTCCTTCCTTCCTTCCTTCCTTCCTTCCTTTCTTTCTTTCTTTCATTTTGTTGTATTAAATTTATATTCTAATCTAATATTTGTTCTATTTTATTTAATTTTACTATGCTTTATATTGTTGTCTTATCCCTCCCGTAAGGCGTCGTTCAGCTCCTGTAAAAGCGCTCTATAAATCAAATATTATCATTATTATCCAAACACTTGATTTTGATGACTGTGAATTAATAAAACGCCACAGACTGTCTCATGCAGGAATCGTGTTTGTGACTGATCTCAACCCAACACCAGAATGCAACACCAGCTGAAATGAAAGTCATCACAACACTCTTATGCTCACTGAGACAGAAGCATTCCTGCTCAGAGTTCTCTGACAATGTTCTGGAATCAATTCTAAGCTAAGACTCCTTGCTAGGAATTTTTAGACTAAGTAAACCCCTTAACAGGACGCCCCCCATATGCCAAAAACGCCTAAAAAAAATGAATACCTGAGTTAAATTAGCTGCTGCTCTTGAACCCTTTGGAGTACGTGCAAAAGCTTGGCCTCTCTGTAAAGAAAACACTCTGAATTTTCACTTTGAACTTTCAAATTCATTGTAACTTTAACTAGCATGCATTTACTAAAATTGGAACACACAGTAATCAAGCTTTTTTTTCCCTCGCCTGAATTTAAAAAAAAAAACTTTTGTCAAGTATCTGCACACAGTAATATGGAGATAGGAACTGGATAATCACATGAGGCTGTGGCATGAAGGTTTGTCTGTTACCAGTTCTTATTTGGTGACAATAGCAACAAAAATGACAAGTATATGGGTGTTTTTATGTGAATATGTTCAGGCGTTATCCAGAATTTTCCATTTAGAGACTCCAAATGGTCCCTTTGGATAATAGGTTTTACAAAGCTGTAAGTCCAGAATGCTTCAACATACAGTCATCATTGAGACCTCCAATGAAAGGTGGTACCAAGAGGCATCCTGCTGCAAATTCAGATTCACTCTGAGCATTATCAAAATACAGTAAGTGATCTAGAAACACAATAAAATGCTCATTTTCCTAAAGTGCATTATAATAAGAGTGAGAATATGTGTCTGTTTACATTATAAAGTAAACAATATAATGCCATGTATGCAATTTCAACAAAAAGGAAAAATAAAAAACACCACAACACAGAAAACCTTTTACATACTTGCAGTTTTTCATGAACTGACCAGGACTGAAAACTACTACTGCTAATTTTCAACAGAAATGTTACAGTACAGTCTGATCAGAAGGAGAGAAGCTGCTGCAACACCACCATCACGAGACCATTAGCTTTTATCCACACGCAGGCGAAATCCACAAACCTGGGGGTCTTGTGTTATAAACAGAGACCCCCAACTTTCAAACAGACAGGTTTCACTTCTTTAGTGTCCAAAAACCACCATGAATATGCCCGCAGTGAAAGAGCGCAGTAGAAAGCCAAGCTGCACACATATGCGCCTGAGAAAGCACCCCTTTCCCTACCCAGGCAAACATCGACACGTTTTCATGTCCTTACCTTTTAGAAATTATCCTCATCTAAATAGCTTATAAACACACAGTAACTGCAGGTAGAAGTTTCCACTTACTGGTCCAGTCCAGAGCGCCTCCTTAGCCAAACGCTTCCTCCTCTACTGAGCCCGGACGCACACATGCTGCTCTGCTCCGAGTAACTCCTTTCAGCAACTCTTCAGCAGCGCGCATTTTCGTTCTTCGGCATGTTTTTCCCCACATTTATACTGAATAGGTGCACAATACGGGGCTTCCTCCGCTTTTACGCACAGAAGCGCACGTTTGGATGAGTATTCAGGCCGAGTTACGCAGGAGCACAGAGAAGCCATCTTGCTATCCAGGTAAACAAAGTACACATGGTCATGACGGGAATTTCATTGGCTATACGTGCATGATGTCAGAGGTAGCGTCAGACCTGATAGGTCAGATCTGTAAGCATCAGATTACAAAACCCACCCACCACGTGAGGTAGAGTTTGGTGAATATTATTGGTGGAGGAGAGACCATAGATCCACCCAGTTGGTCAAATGAGACGTCAATCAAAAGGGATGCCTCTCCTGGTCCATCAGACACTGTAGTAATGAAATTTGATACATTTAACAGATTTTAAAAGACTTTATATTGAAAATAAGTAAAAAACGATCCGCGGGCCCTGGACAGTTAAGGGGTTAAGAGCTCTCTGACAGAATTCTCAGAATCTTTCGGAATACCAGCCCAGATGTGGGAAGGAGATGGGAGGGCATACAGAGCTGGGAGGAGGTCACAATGTGGCGACTACTGACTATTTCACTGCCCCCACAGCATAGTGGAATGACACGGTAACGTCTGGGAACACAAACAGTTAGTCAGACTAATAATGCTGCATGTCGATCATCTTTAGTTATTGTACTGTCGTCATTATTAATGCATACGATTAAACTTAAGAATGGAAGACAACATGTCAATAAACACGTTAGAGTGTATGATACAGTATATGATAAAGATGTGAAATGCATCTTAAATGGCAGCTACTTGTTAAAGCGTGATGGAGGCAGAGCTCCTCCGCTTGCCTTGAGTAGCTGCTAGCTTAGCCAATCAGTTTTCCATCCTGATTCTCCAAACTGTGGGCACTATAACTGCTTTCTGCAGGGAAGACACACACTACTCACTACACACTACAACACAACACACAACCCTGCAATGCTGTCCATGTTTTAAGCAGCTCCACAACATCTGTGGCTCCACTGTGCATTCATTAACTCCTTATCAGAGAGCTGGTGGTCCATAAACGTAATTTAATACCAAATAGATATTCATCCTCACAAAAAACATACTTTTGTCCAATCAGCTGTCAAGGATCAATCTGTATCTCTACCCTCCAGTTCAAATACATGACATCATCGAAGCTCAAACCTGGATAAAAGTAGGCTAGGCAAGGTGAAATGAGCTCAATCCAGGGAATGACTGCAGGAAATGTGTATCTGATCTTTTTTAGAGAAATAATCAAATTTTAAATTAAAGTTACCAGAGAATGATTAAAAGTAGAGTTTCTCTTAGATTCAATTTCTGGATATTTACATGCACATCTTTATTTCTAGATAGTTTTACATAATATAAACTCTATTAGCATTAAGTAGCACCAGCTATCGTCTCAACCTACCCACTAACTTGCAAGAAAGAGGGAGTAATGCTGCACAAATGAAAACAAGGCTGCAAGTATTGTCAGGAAAGGCCTCAATTCACTCTGTGTTTTGTGAACTGGATTTGTTTACTTGTTTTTCAAGAAAACACGTTTATAATACGTAGGTAAATTAATAAGCATTTAAGTAAATGTTCATGAATACTTCCTGAGAAAGGTGTAAAACAGATTTGAAAAATTTTGTTAAACCAAGATTGAAAACTTTTTTGATTTAAATAATAATAAAAAAATATTCAATGTACTTTTTTGGTTTGGTTTTATGAAACTTAATTTTAAATGCTCATTAGGAAGTAGCACTGCTATGGACTGGTTCTGACTTTACTAATGAAATGTGTCGCCCCCCTGTGGTCATTCGGAGTAATGACATCCTGACACTCAAATTGCTTTATCCACTGGAATGACACAAAATGGAAAAACTACAGTCTTTTAAGTTGGTATTTATTTCGTTCTGACTATTGCCATTTTTAGCAAATCCCTGACGTTAAACTTCATGCATTACTGATATTTCCAAACTAGAAAATTGCTAGCCTAAATGCTAGCTAACCATATTCACAGGGTGACTTGTCTGCCCTCTAGTGGACACATAAGGTAATTACAGCTTTAGTCAAGTAAAATAAGTTACTTGTGTTTTACTTCCTGTCTAGTTTTGGAAATAAAAGTCCTTTTAAAGCCTTAATTTAAACAAACCAACAAAAAAATGCTTGTAAACAGAAAACTCCCCAACTCAAACGTTAAAAAACGATAATCACCATATGCCCAGAGTGACTTGTCTGCCCTCTGGTGGCCACATGAGGTAATTACAGGTTTGGTCAAGTTAAATAATTCACTCGTATTTTACTTCCTGTCTGGTTTTGGAAATAAAAATCCTTGTTAAAGCCTTAATTAAAACAAACCAACAAACCAACAAAAAAAAATGCTTATGAACACAAAACTCCCTGACTCAAACATTAAAAGAACGATAGTCAACCATATTCACAGGGTGACTCGTCTGCCCTCTGGTGGACACATGGGGTAATTACAGCTTTAGTTAAGTAAAATAAGTTACTTGTGTTTTACTTCCTGTCTGGTTTTGGAAATAAAAGTTCTGTTAAAGCCTTAATTTAAACGCACCAACAAACCAAAAAAAAAAAAAAAAAAATGCTTGTAATCACAACTCAGCGACTTAAATGTTAAAAAAACGATAGTTAACCATATTCACAGGGTGACTTGTCTGCCCTCTGATGGACACATGAGGCAATTACAGCTTTAGTCAAGTAAAATAAGTTACTTGTGTTTTACTTCCTGTCTAGTTTTGGAAATAAAAGTCCTGTTAAAGCCTTAATTTAAACAAACCAACAAAAAAAAAATTCTTATGAACACAAAACTCCCTGACTTAAACATTAAAAGAACGATAGTCAACCATATTCACAGGGTGACTCGTCTGCCCTCTGGTGGACACATGAGGTAATTACAGCTTTAGTTAAGTAAAATAAGTTACTTGTGTTTTACTTCCTGTCTGGTTTTGGAAATAAAAGTTCTGTTAAAGCCTTAATTTAAACGCACCAACAAACCAACAAAAAAATGCTTGTAATCACAACTCAGCGACTTAAATGTTAAAAAAAACGATAGTTAACCATATTCCCAGGGTGACTTGTTTGCCCTCTGGTGGCCACATGAGGTAATTACAGCTTTAGTCAAGTTAAATAATTCACTCGTATTTTACTTCCTGTCTAGTTTTGGAAATAAAAGTCCTGTTAAAGCCTTAAATTAAACAAACCAACAAAAAAAATGCTAATGAACACAAAACTCCCTGACTTAAACATTAAAAGAACGATAGTCAACCATATTCACAGGGTGACTTGTCTGCCCTCTGGTGGACACATGAGGTAATTACAGCTTGAGTCAAGTTAAATAATTTACTTGTGTTTTACTTCCTGTCTGGTTTTGGAAATAAAAGTCCTGTTAAAGCCTTAATTTAAATAAACCAACAAACCAACAAAAATATGCTTGTAAACACAAAACTCCCCAACTTAAACATTAAAAGAACGATAGTTAACCATATTCACAGGGTGACTTGTCTGCCCTCTGGTGGACACATGAGGTAATTACAGCTTTAGTTAAGTAAAATAAGTTACTTGTGTTTTACTTCCTGTCTGGTTTTGGAAATAAAAGTACTGTTAAAGCCTTAATTTAAACAAACCAACAAAAAATGCTTATAAACACAAAACTTCCCAACTTAAATGTTAAAAAACGATAGTTAACCATTTTCACAGGGTGACTTGTCTGCCCTCTGGTGGCCACATGAGGTCATTACAGCTTTAGTCAAGTTAAATAAAATAAAATATGTAACTCACTTCCTTTCTGTTTTTAGAAATAAAAGTCCTTTTAAAGCCTTTAAAAAGAAAACGAAACGGTTGTTCTTAAAAGTTCTCTATAAAGATATTAAACGCTTGTGAATGCTCTAAAATTATTTCAGATTTCATCAAAAGATTTTTGGGGAGCATTAAGTGACCCCCCACCCCCAACACCCAACATACATGCATGCACACCCACCCACCCACCCACCACACACACACACACACACACACACACACATACACTCCTACCCTACAAACAGGGGACTATCGTGCTAACCTGCCAAGAGGGAACTTTGTCTATCATTTGGAAAAACAAAAACCCAAAATAACATTTACTTTTAAGCTGTGTTACCATAATATAACTAAAAATTTGACTTTTAATTTTTTTATTTTTAAAAAAGTATGAAAGCTAAACCTAAGTAGGGCTGAATTTCATCCGTAAAAAAAAAACAAACTAGGATTCATCTTCATCATTTCTTTATTAATAGTCCTTAATAGTTTGATAGTTTTAACATCAGACTTTTGAATAATTTTGTTTCAAATTCTTAATAGTCATAATTTGAAGAAATTTAAATGCTGGAAGCCTGGCTTACCCCCAGAACATGAAAAATAATATTACTTTATCAAAGCTTTGATCAGTGTATGTTAATTTCTCCCTAAGCTGCGTTTCAGCAACGCCTTATGACAAGCCAGTAAGATAAATAGCTACAATGCTCAGCTCATAGGCTCATAAGACAGATACCTTATGGTATCATAGCTCAAATTACGCTACCTGCCCCCACCTACCAGCAACTCCCTCCTCTACTGTAACCGTTCCCTTCAGTTCAAATCAATTTAAACATGCCTGCCTGAGAAGATTCCCATGCAATGCCAGTGCCACATTCATGCAAGCTGTGTCTTCACTCCTTTTATTTAGATCTCCTTTCCATTATATCCCTTCTTTTACATGACCACTGCACAATTGGCCCAAATAATCCTGTCTTTCAAACCAGTAGATTAATATTGACTTGGGGCTGGTACTGATGTGGCTATCCTTGAGTGCTGGAGCATGTGGCACAGGAGAGATGGAGATTGATATACATTTCAAGTGTCTCTTAACCCAAAAACACCATAACAAGCAGAATGGATTGCTAGTTTTAGTTTACTATATTAAATTATATACCTGCTGCACATATAGGAAAAAAAAAATATTCTCTGGCATGCTTGTATGTATGCATATGCACAAAGCTGGACTTATATGCTTTAAACCCCAAAGCATGGCTAAGGCCAGAAAACATTTCTTAATTCTATACGGATATCTTCAGGTGTCTTAGAATATTTTTTATCAGCATTTTACTCAGTATTAGATATGGCAATGCTATTTTATAAATTGACTAACCATGACAAATGCAGAGAAAGTCAGTTTCATGGCGATTAATGAAGATTTGATGAAGGTAAAAGATCAATAATGCTCGTTAAACGAAATCAGTGACAGACATGAAATTGGGCATCACAACACTAGATAAAAACAAACTGAATAAGTAATAAATGAAGAGTAAA